>RJWH01000223.1:394199-827094 GCA_004363575.1 Solenodon paradoxus | reverse complement strand
CTGAGTTCTTCTTTCTGTAGTTGATTTAGATACAGGGTTAGACTGTGATTTTTCTTGTTTCTGGAGATGGGCCTGGATTTCATTGAACTTCCATCTTAGTCCTGCTTTTGCTGGTATTCATAGATTCTGGTAGCATGTCTTTATTCTCATTTGTCTCTAAGGACTTTATAATTCTTCTTTGACTTCTTTTACCTAAGGCTCATTCAGATGCACGTTTTTTAGTCTTCGATTAATTTGGGGTCTGCCAGCTTTCTTTTTGCGATAATTTATTTTAAGCTGTTGTGATCAGAGAAGATAGTTGGTATGATGTCAGTCTTTCTAAATTTGTTGAGACATATCTAGTGTCCTTTCATATTATGTTCTTGAGAATGTTTCCTGTGTACTTGAAAAGAATGTGATTTCTAAAGTCATTGGAAGAAATGTTTAGTATATGTCTAATAGAGCAATCTATCCCAATTGGTTGTTTAAAGCTGTTGTTTACTGTTAAGTTACTGTCTGGTTGATAAGTTCCTTGAGGTTAGCTGGATATTGCAGTCTCCAACTATTATTTTGTTACTATTGATGCCTTTAATGTGTTCTGATAGTACTGCTTATGTAGTTTGATGCTTCTTCATTCGGTGCATATTTGTCAATAAGCATTATGATGTCTTGTTGATTTGACTGCATAAATAATTATATAATGTCTATCTCTGTCTGTCATTTTTAATCTTTTTAGTTGGAAGTCTGTTTTACCTGATATAAATATAGGTGTTCTGCCTTTATTTTGGTTGCTATTTGACCATAGGAATGTTTTTCAGAAACTGACATTGAGTCTATGTTTATCATTTAATTTTCTGAATGCAGCAGAACATTGGGTTATGTTTTTTAATCCATTCAGCCACTCTGGGTCATTTTGTGATTTCAGCTCATTTAGTGTGAGACCTGTTTATTGTCATTTTAGTCTTGTTTTCTGGGTATTGTTACAAACAGTGCCTTTGTTCTTTCTCTTAAGTGGGTTGAATACAGTTATATTTTGATTGGTTTCCTTTTTGTTTTTATCTTTGCTTTTCCCCTAGAGATTCCTTTTGAGACTACCCTGAGGATTGTATTAAGAATTCCATATCTGTTACCTATATTTTTTGAAAGCACATTAGTCTTCAACTCATTTTAATTTTTCTCATTTTTATTCTGTTCTCCCCGCATTTTATATTTTGCTATCTTACTATTTTACTGTTTTTAAGTAGGTTTTCTTTACACTTTATTGTTTCCTTTAGTAGAATTTCCTTTTTTTTTGGAAGAGCTGGTTTTGTGGAGATGAACTCCTTTATCTTTTGCTTATCTGCAAAGCTTTTTATCATTCCTTCAATTCTAAATGACAGTCTCACAGAGTACATTATCATAGGCTGAAATTCCTTTTCCTTCAGCACTTTGAATATATCTTGCCACTCCCTTCAGACCTGTAAAGTTTAAGCTTAGAAAACTGCTGATAATCTTATGAGGGCCCCTTTATATGTACCTCTTTTTTCTCTAGCTGCTTTTAAGGGTCTTTATCTTGTGTTTTGATGTTTTGATGACAATGTGTCCAGGTATAGGTCTTTTGTATTTCTTTTATTTGGAACTCCTTGAGCTTCCTAGGTCTGAAGCCTGCTTCATTCCTCAGATTAGGAAAATTCTCAGCTATTATTTCTTCCAGTAGAGTTTCTGCTCCCTTGTCTCTCTCTTCTTCTGAGACCTCTAGGATGCAATTTTTGTTTCTTTTGATGTTATCCCTTAGGTCTCATATGCTGTATTCATTTATTTTCATTCTTTTTCTATTTGCTGGTTTGCTTGAGTGCATTCCTCTGCCCTGTCTTCTAGCTCAGTGATTCTTTCGAAGCTTTATCTTCCTACTTTTGAGTTTCTCTGTTGAGGTCTTTAGTTCAGTTATTGTGTTCTTTAATTCTTTGCCATATGTTTTGAGTTGCTTTATTTCTTCCCTCTCTTTTTTGTTGTTTTCTTTTTTCTTCTATTGTTTTCTTGATTTCCATGAATATATTTATCAGGGTTGTCTTAAATTCATCCTCAGGTAGTATTCACTTGTCTGTTGCATTCAGATTTTACCCAGGGGTTTTGATTATATCCGTCGTTTCATGTATATCCCTCTGTGTCTTTGCTCTCTTTGGCATTCTGTTTTTATTTTTGTGGGCTGTTTCCCTGAAGTGATAGCCTTCTGCTAGGGTGTCAGCTTGCACTGAGTAGGTTTTAATGCTATCTTGGTTTTAATGCTAGGAATTCTTCAGTTGTATGACCTCACCACTTGTCATAATAGTTGATTGTCTGAGATGGACCTTGCATTTGCAGCCTGAGGGTCCAGTCTATGGGGTTGGTGTTTGCATGGAGATGCAGAACCTTCCCCCAGCATCACTGGTCTGAATGGTACATACCACCTGAGGATTGTTGTTATCTCACAGTGAGCTAGCTGGTCACAATTCCATCTTCACCTGTAGAGTGATGCTAGATGATAAATGTTGACGGTTCCTCCCTTTTGGAAGACTTTTTCCCTTCAGGGACTTTATAATACCAGAGATGCTGTTTCTTGTGCCTGTTGACCTGGCTGTGGGATTTTCAGTGGGCAGGTTCTGCAGCACAATAATGGTGGAAGAGGGCAGGTGTTTTCCCCAACTGCCCTCCTGTAATGGTGCTGTCCCATGTAGCTTCCCCTCAGAAACTGTGATTCAGCTCACCAGGGTAGCAGTCCTCTTTCCATTCTGCATCAAGTACCACCACTTCTGGTTTTGTGACCACTCTCCCCTGGGGCATGTTCTCTGAGCAAAATTTTCTGTCTCTCAGAGGCCAGGTTATTTCCCAGGATCTGGCCCCTCTGCTCCTCGGGGCCTCAGAATCCCAAAACCACAGTGTGGTGCTGAAATAGGATGTTTCACCTACCTTTTATGGTGTTAAATGCTGCTGCCTCCAATGCAGCTGCTGGTCTACTTTTCCTCAGAGTTTGTGTCTGCAAAATAAGTACCTTCTTGTACTTTAGGGAGTAGGAGTCTGAGATTGCCAGCTTGTACCAAAATAATATATATATATTTATATATAAAATCATATATATATTTATCTTCTTCTTCATCTCATCCTCTTTTTGCTTAAATTTTCACAATTGAAATCCACATTCAAAGGGAGCTTCTCTTTTGAGAAAAATGATTAATGGGCATGTCTTTTTTTAGAATTTAGTAATAATTCATTTTTAAAATAGTATACTTATCCTTAATAATATTTAGTATTTTAACCTAACTTTTAAACTTATCTACATTCAGTATCAAACTTCTCATTATATTTAAATGTATTGTTTTCCAGAACATTTAAGATTAAAAATGAAAAAAATGAAATAATTGCTAAGGGTTCTACAACATAAAAGCTAACTTGTTTTACAAATATTCATTTTTCCATATATTTCTAGTCACTTGATTTCAAGTGAATTTATTAATGAATGGTGAACAATATAAAGATTAATGCAACTGAGATTTTTTTTAGTGGAATTTTAAAATTTGTTTTCATAGGTAAAAGTCTATCTACCCACATTAAAAAAAAATCAAGAGGCTTTTACATCTTTCAGCTAGCCATTTGGATAAAATTAGGAACACCTGCTACCTGAAGAGCATTACTGTGTTTTGGAACTACTCCATGTAATAAACTGCTGATATTTTACTCAAGATGCCTGCATGCTGTATGGAATTTGAACATATTTGACTGAAGATATTCAGGACTATCCATTATATAGTCGCGATAGAAAATATAATATATTCAAGCCAGAAGTGGAGAAAAATAATGTATTTCAGGGGAGACCTTCTGATTAAAGCAGCCTAGTTATGCTGAAAGACTGTAATTAAATTAATTCATGCTTTATCTTGCTTAGTGATTCAGAGAAAATTAGGGCTGATGGTGTCCTTCAAAATACATTTAATCTAAGCTTTTCATTTTACAGATGATGAAACTAAGATTATGAGGTTCTGTTTCTTGCACCAACTCACATGATATTTTAAGAAAAATGTTAGGCTATGAATCCAGTTCTTCTGACTCCTATTTAGAGCACTTATACTTTATTTCTGGGAAATTCTTTCTAAAGATCGTATTCATATGGAAATAACATTTAGTTCAATAGGCTGTGGAAAATATAAAATCAATAACAAACAAAAGAAGGCCATATTAAAAGACTGACTAATATGGGTCAGATTTTACCCTCATTTTAAAACAATGAACCTCTGTTGTATGCAAAGGACAGCTGACAAAAGTGAGCCTTCTCCGTCCTTCCTAACACCACATACCCCATATCCTACACACACATTCACCATAGTTCTATGGGAGAGGGTTTCCAAATCACTTCAAACATTACATACACCCTAGTATTAGAGTATGTCCATGAGTTCGGCATATTTAGATCTCTTTGGTCTACTGAATATCTAACGCTATTTTAGTCACATTGTTGGCATGCTATTCACTATTTCAGAGAAAAGGATGTAAAGAATATGGCTAAAGAGAATACATAGAAATTAGATAAAGATTATTTATTTTTCAAAGTTTGTCAAATAGATTTTGCACTGTATGTTAATTAAACTAAGCTTATGGTGTCAGAATTTTATTTGTTTCTCCAGAATTGTTTCAACTTCTTAACAATTCAGTCTGCATAGTTCAACTATATTATAAGATTGACTTAGACCAAATCAAGGGATAAAAGTTGGTCTTTGCATTTCAAGCTATATCAACACACACAGAGTTTTATTAAATTTGTTGCTGCAAGATCACAATGACCAAAGTTCTATAAAATAAATCATCTTGGAGAACATGGCAATGTTTTTTTTCCAGGCATACTTTTTGACTAAGTAGGATTTTTCTTTTAAACTTCTCACTTCTTTTCCCAAATCCTTTACAAATTCCCAGTACCTCTACAGCTTCCCAGTAGGATGCCTAAGCAGTCAATGTCATTAGAGTCCCTCCTGTCATCAAGAAAGATTGCTGCTAAGATGCTAACACTTTAGTTTAATTGATCCCAGGAGTCTTTGCTTTACAAGAGAATCAGATCACCTCTAGAGAACATTATTATCACCACTGTTCGGGCAATTTTACTTCTGTTTCTCATCCAACTGCCATTACTATTTTTGTGACTAGCTTCCATCAGTTTTTTCCTCCCCTCACCCTGCCCAGGTCACAAACCTGGGTCTCTGGCTCTCTCCATAGCCTCTGCCTTAGCTCCCTGAGTTAGAGGAAGGTTCATCATTTATTGACTGTTCTCTCCTACATATAATATACTAAGTCTTTTGCATTTATTAACTCACTTAATTGTCAAATAAATTTATAAGTAGATATTTTGTCCTAATTTTACAGCCCATGAAATTGAGAACCAGGTCAGAAATAATAAGTGGTATAATCAAGATTAAAAGCCAATTCTAACTTCAAAATCCATCCTCCTAATCACTACATCTAATCTACTATAAGAAGAATTAAAAGTATTCTCACACCCATGAGACAGATTATTATTGTCCATCAACGTATTCCAGTGGCTCTGAAATCATACAAATTAGGCATTTCATCACTACATATTAATAAGTTCACAGTTCTGTTCCACACATGTTAGAGAGTATTGGTGATTGCTGCTTTTTGTGCAGAAACTTCTGTAATTTTGTTTTCTAACTTAGGTTATTAAAATCTAGTAGTCTAAATCACTCATAGCTAATATAATTCAAAAATTTCAAAATCATATTTAATATCTTAATTTTAATGTTAGTGAAGGATGATTTAGCAATGAGTAATTTGATTTTAATAAGGAAAAGCTAAGCTAGGTGAAATTTTTTTATTTTAATTTTTGGAAGTACTTTATTTTATTAATTGTTTTTCTTAGTTGATCCCACTGGTCCTGAGTTTTGAACCCTTGTTACATATGTGGTCTATGTTAATTACATATGTGGTCTATGTTAATTACATTAATTTTATTCAGTTTCTTTAAAACTGTTGCAAGCATTCATTCTTTCAGAATCTTCCTCTCTAATCTTTTTAGATTAATGCTAGTACAATAATGATTTTTCCTTCTTTGAAAACTGATTCTAAGTTAAATGCAAGATTCTTTGAAATCAGGTTATTTGTATGTGTATGTGAGGGAGAGAAAGAGAATCTCTTTGGCAGTTTGATGAACCTCTGGATCGCTTCTCAAATTACTATTATATGTATATAATTAAACATAGATTACAAAGGAAATAAATGAAATTAAAGCCAATTAAAAAAATACTTTTTAGCAATTCAAAATTATGAACCTAGTAACTGTATGTTAAATGACTACATCGAATGGGGAATAAAATATCTACCATAATTTCAAAATGCTGAAAAACAGAAATAATTTTGGGATATTCAAAACACTTTTGAAAACCAGTATTCTACATCTGGGACCGTGAGAATTTTTTAGTTTTATGAAGGTGTCTATCTTTTATAATATCATCTATCTTGCATGTTGTTGACACTATTAAGAAAAACTAATGTGTTTTTTCTGAGTAGGAATTTTTTTTTTTTTTTTTTTTTATGAAAAGCAACTCCAGTTCCCAATAACAGAAACATAAAGGCCTAAAAGAGAACATTCTGTCTGAACCAACTTCAGGCCAGGGAAGCTAAGTAAATTAGCTTAGTTGCTACCACTGTGCAGAGCTATTGCTGCCAGCTAGATCCCAGGCCCACAGCCAGGTACAGTCAGCAACTTCCAAACTAGCCTTTGCTAGATTAATATGTTTAGAGATGGTCATCTAGACTCATATCTCTTCAGCTGTCGTTAAGCTGACACAACTATCAACTTTTTGAAATCTATTGTAAGATCTGAGAGAAGGAAAAGAAAAGCATAATAATGTCATTTATCTAAGATATAATTGGCCAGTAGCTTTAGATGGTTGCCCTTTATTTGGCTACAGAAAATTCATGTTGCAATTGTTATATACAGAATTACTCCCTATATAGGAATCCTGAATTCCACTTAATTTCCATTTCATTTTTTGGTTATTTCTTGATAATATTTGCATTTTAAATGTGTTAAACAAGTTTATCATGCAAACGTTTGTTTTGATTTTTCCCGTTTTTTTGATATTACCTTGAAAATTATAGTAGTTTTCAGCACAAGATAGTAACTATTGATGGAACTCCTAAATTCATATCAATTAATTTTAATGCTTGCTCTGTTAAATTTCTGGGACGTTTTGCAATGTGTGGTTCTATCAAAATAGATAGTTTCTCATTTGCTGGCAAATCGTTCTGACAGAATTATATCCCTGACTCAGAGACTGCTGTAAGAGTGATGATTTGGTTTTACTAACTATAGATCACAGAGTTGGTATAGAGAAAAGTCCTATGATTCATTTGCATTATTTTATATAAAAACAAACAAAATGATAATAATATGAGATAAATATATAAAAATTCTATTTATAGTCTTTGAGGAATTTTACACATATTTGAAACTACTTTAACAAAGAAATATTGAGCCTTACATTTACATTTTCTAGATGCATGTATCTCTACACCTTCTAAATAACTCATAAATATTTTCTAATAATCTGAGTTATGTCAACAGTTGTGATTCTACCATTGTGGATATCGGTCTGTGAAACTGATAAATACAGAAAATCCAGGCCATTTTGGATATTGTATGTACTAACTTGACTATTGCTACTTAACAACACCTTTCATTTTGGACTACAGCTTTCCTCTGAAAGTATTGAATTGCTCCTTTATTCCCAACTCCTTTCCCCCGATTACATTCATGTGTTCAAATGAATCTTGAGTTAACTTATCTTAAATGTCGTGGACCTGGTGGGCTTACATGCAACTACTTGCAAAATGTACCAGTGTAGTACCTGGTCTATCTACAAGAAATAGTCAGAGCCCTCTCCTTAGAACCAGACTGTTTTCAAAATCTAACTGTGCACTTTTTGAAGTTATCCTCTCTCTGATAAGGTGACTTTAAATTCCTGTGCTGCCTTTCTGAAAACAGAAACTTCTCTGAGGTTCATGGGATAGGTTCTAATTAAAGATCAGTATGTCCCCATTCAATGAAGTCTCTTGTTTCATGGCCCTAATTCACTGCATGCTGACTGTCATCTATGTATATAGTTATGCTCTCTGAAGACTGGGGAACTTTCAGGATGCTGCTTCTACCTGCATACTGCCCTATTTCTATGAAGCATAGTGCCTAGAGTGCAACACATAGTAGGCATCTTAATCAAATGACAAAGGTACAGATAATGCTTAATTAATTCCAGTTACGGAGAGCAAGCTTTTAAATATTTGAAGAATTCAAAGCTCTTAAAATATGGACTGAAAGTGTATTGAGGAAATAAGAGAACTGGATCTTAAAAACTAATAATTGGGATAAGTAGAGGAAAGGAGGGGAGCTGTTTCAAATGTCAGAAAACATAAAGGTAGAAAAGATGCTCTTCATTGGACCCTGAATTTATCAATTGTCAGGTAGTGATTAAAGATATAATATAAATAATAATAACAAAGGAAGCATTTATTTGACCCTTTTAAGTTTATAATATTCATTTGTGTATCTGATGCTGTGAGATTATGTTTGTTATTTACCAGTATTGCTTTCATTGTTTTTGTAATATTTAAAAATTTTGTTTTTGTAGATTTCAGTTATTTCTGACTTCTCTTTAGCTTTAATTGAAATTTATCCTTTAGATATTAAGTAAATTATTATGTATCAAGTTATAAATGTAAATTATTAATTCTTACAAATACTAGTAATAATCATTTAGAAATAACCCCAAACTGAGTTTTGAACAGCAGAAAAAGCTTAACTTTTGACTTCTGATATAAGAAAACAAATTTCAACTTAGTTGCTATATCTAATTATTCAGACATTTGTTGACATTTTATTTCAGCAATTGACCTGATGGTTTGAATAGCTTTTGTAGAATTAAATAAAGCTTATAGTTTTTATTTAGTTCTCAGAGTCCAAATTATATGCAAAATTACTTAGGATCAAACATAAATAGCATTGACAAGACAGTCAGTGGTAGCCAGTAGACACAGAATGGCCATCTCTATAGTGACACAACTTGAAGACTGAGCAAGTGTTCATGAGCATGCTCTCCAGTCAATTGGAGCCATCTGTTCACCAACAACTTGAATATATATTATGTGATTTTAAGAACGACATGTCAGTGTAGCTCATGGATATAAAAAATAGGATTAATTAAATATTAAAAAAATAAGATTTTGGGGTACCGTCTGAACTTTTTGTTAAAGGAAAGGTGCAGGGAAGAATGAAGGTGAATAGACAAGCAGTCAGGAAAAGAGAGGAGGGTGAAGCACATTTTATATTTCATTTAGTTATTCATGCTGGTTGTTTCCCCCTGGACCTGGTACACGAACCCAGGGAAGGTGACTTGTGCTGCTCTGGAAGTGACTGATCTTAAACCACTGCTCTACCAGGGCACACCAACATTTGAACTTTTGAATGCCACAAATCATTGTGACGTCAAGGATTTTGCTCCCTCAAGAATCAGATTTTGGCCCTATTAAAAATTATGTTATGCTTTACTGCTTTTCTTTCTCTGAGTCCCTGTGGTGTTCTGGTAGTCCTCCTTTTCTTGTAAGGAATATGATTTTTATTTTTTCCAAGAGCAAGCTTTCCAACTGAACACCTTCGTTAAATTTAGCTTTTGCCTTGAAATGTTTCTCATCAACCAACTCTAATGACATGTTATCCATGCATATTTATTGTCTATGCTTTTATCAGCATAGACAATTCATTATCCAGGGCTCTTAAAAGTCCGTGTCTTCACATTCTTCTGGCGCTTTTCACTTTTTACCACTATCTTGAAGTTAGGATACAGGTACAATTTATTTTTATGTTTTCCTTAACAAATGGCTTAATATAGGTACATAAGATCCTTTTGAGAAAAATTAAGAGAGATTGTCAATATCTCAAAGAGCTTAAATATAAACAAAGAAAAATATGTGAACACACACTAAAAGGAATTTTAAAAGTAGAAGACTTGTGAAAAAATTTAAGTGGGAGCTGAAGATAGAATTACTGATGCAGTCTAGACAAAGTCTTTGTTCTATACAAAACCACTGCTTTTGTGGTATCCATTTAAAACTATTTTGTGTTGTAGTCTTATGTTTCTCAAGAATGGAAGAATAGGGACATATTAAAATCGGTGTTGGCTGAATGACTGTTCTTTTTCTGAATTAGGCCCTCTACTTACAGGTTACTTTAAGGATCAGTCATATGTATCAAGGCTTTATCATGAAAATGTCTGTGAACAACTCATTGAAGATTTTGCTATGACTACAAATACTGACATTTTATTTTCTATTCAAGGTATGCCATTTACCAATGCTGTGCCCTAATTTATTCTAACTTGCTGGTGGCAGGAGAGCGTACTTCATTCTTCAGTTTTTATAAGATCATTATTCTGAGTGCTAGCAATTGAAGTGACACAAAAACTTAAGGTTAAAAAGAAGAGTAAAATATTATTTTCTGTGAATTCATGGGTTTCTTTTCATCAACATTCATGAGCCCGAAGGACTTTAAGGGTCATATTTTTAATGAGTTATTGTGACTCTTTTGACTTCACTGGCGGGGGGGGGGGGTCAGTCAAGCAAATAAAATCTCACAAAAGCTAAAGGTGCATATGATTCCTGAATGATGGCAGAATGGTAAGAAAATATTTTAGTTTAGAGGAGGAAGATTTTAATTTGGGTAGGGGATCATTTGAATTATTTTTTATAAGAGCTAAAGATTTTTAAGGTAAGATATTGAAATAGTAACTTCTTAGCTTCATTAAAATTCGAACTAATTTTTCTTTGTAATCAAAAGATCATACATTCACAAACACGCATGTATATTGAAGAGCAGAAAATAACACTTTGCATGTCATTATGCAAAGCTTTTACAATGAAATTTCATTCCTTATAAAGTTTCTGTTTTCCAAAAGATATCTCAACAGATGACAAATTAAGAAAAATGCCTTCAAAGTTAGAGAAAATTATTTTCTTTTGTTCCTTTCTTTGCACACAAAATACAATGGGAGCATATACATGGCAGTTGTTTTTGTTTTTTATAAGTTACTCTGTTTACTTTTATGTAGAGAGATTATGAGCAGTTTTATTTTTACAGAAATATAGTTAGTAATGATTTTAGAGTATTCATGACTTTTATTGCCCTTCTACCCATATAGTAATACACATCATTTATAAAAACTCATGCGATAATATTAGACAGATATCTTAGTGCTTGAGAAATTTTCTAGATGGTTAAAGGCATAATGTTGATCTGGAACCCCAGATAATTTATCTATGGCTAAGATATAGAGGTTTCTATTTTATCTTACAAGTTTCTGATACATGTTGCTTTCTTGGTAGTCTCCCACTTTTTGTCATTCAAGTTTTCCAGCCCCAAATACGGTTTTTAAAGTAGCTTAGGCACTGTTAAATTTCTGAGAAAATATTTTGAAGGAAAATATAGAATGACAGTGAGCTAGAACCAAATAAATATATTTACATGATTTAGAATGATGAACAGATTACTCTGGAATCACGTTTTCCTAGAGCTAGTGATGACTCCATATTATATTTTATTTTGCAAATAATATAACTCAAAATTCTGTTTATGAAATAATTGCCTTTTTAAAAAGGTTTAAAGACTTCACAAGTTTTCTTAAATTCAGTAACTTCTATGTCAAAGACTAGCATCAGAACCACCAAACACGGCATGGTGTTTAATTAATCAGTTTTTACCTTCTCATGTATGATAACCTTTCTAAAATATATAAAACTCTATGCACAGATAAGAAAACAAAAGCTTGCTATTTTTTTCTTATTATTTTCTGTGACTTTAACCAAGGAGGTAAGAGGTCTATGTATGTACTCATGAGATAATTAGCATTTTTTTCCAGAAGGTCATAATGACAACAAAAAAAAACAGTCTTTTGACAGTTAAAATTTGTGAAAATACTTGTGATTTGGTAGTCTTTAGTGTCTTTAGGTAGGTAATCTTTATTTGACATATATGTATAACATAGCTTACTTGTATAATCTGAATTTGGTAAGAGTATTTGAAATAGCTTTCTTATTATTTTTGATGAAGTAAATTATAAGTACTATTATGAGCAAGATATTTGCTCATTTGGAAAATACATGTTCAACAAGAAGAACCACTTCCTCTCCCCTTTGAAGGTTATTGATATCTAGAATTTTTGAGATTAGTTTTACATCTGCCACTGAATTTGCCAGAAAGCTGTTTCTCATCATTGTATACTCTTATCTGCAATTTTCCACAATATTTTTGGTCACTGATTATTTCGTTCCAGGTTATTTCTGTGACTCTGAGATCCCTGGCTTTACAAGTTGATATGATCACCTTGCTGTTCTCAACTAAGTTTCTTTGGAATGAAAACCACATACCCCTCTCATTCTGTCCATTAGTTCAAAATAAAATCACCAGCACAATGCTAATGTGTGTGTCATGGATATTTTAGAAGGATTGGACATGTTTAGAACACTATAGGAGGGGAAGTAAAGCCCTTTCTAAACTTGTTCCTTTGCTTCACTTTCACCTTGCTCTGAACCTTTCAAGGAAATCACATGTTCTATTCTTCTAGTGTAGTTAGGTAGGTAGGTAGACTCTAGTTTCATATAACGCTGCCCCCTAAGCATAATGGTTAATCTTAATTTTGGTTGTACTTTCTTCTTTCTTGTCAAAGCAATCAAAAGACACTGTGATCCAAATCAGCTTATTTCCCAAAGTGCGAGGTATTTAGCTGACAGAGTATAACAGTGGCTTTTTAGAGATGACAGATCTTTGGACATGTAGTCAGAATTAGAGACCCAGATTTGAATCCCCTATCAGTCATTTATTACTCATGACCTTGGGAAAATTGCTTCACATCTATAAGCCCTCTCTGTATACAGAAATGATGGTCATAATATGAGCTAAATGATTTTTCAGCATCATTGAATTCTATAAATGGGGGTTAATATGAATACGCTTTGACAAACTATAAAGTATTTAGTAATCTTAGGTTGTTTTTCTATTCCTAATTTTTAAAAGTGCCAAAAAGGATATAAAGTAAAATTCAGTGGATTTTTTTTCTATTCAAAATAAATTAAACCATATTACTGTGTTTATCTAAACCTAAAATGTGTGACCCATTACTTTTCTAATAAGAATTTCACTGTTTCCATTTAGTGTCCTTCTTCCTCTTGCCAGAACTCATTATCTGTGTTTGTTCTTACACATTGTCTGTTTGGATGGGGTGTGTGTTGAACTTTGTGCCTGTGTTCACTGAGAGCTAAGCCCTGATAAGATTCTGTCAGGTACTAAGCTTAGAGCACAAGCTGCTATTGTTTGCTTCTCCATAGCCTGGCTAAGGATGTCTGTCATTTAGAAGATAATGTTAGAGAAGCAGAATGTTGTCATAAGGTGAATTATTCATGATAAATACCTAAGGTGTTTGTTTTTAAAGTAAAGGGAGGTTATTGAAATATGTAGACATATTCCATTAAAATCATTTTTCCTCTTCTCTCATATGATGAATTTCAAATAATTACAATATCTCACAGAGAAAAGAGCATTAACATGACGTGTTGCTGACAACTCATTTAGTATCTCTGTACTGAGAAAATTATACAATCCTCACACTCTATCAGAGTTTCATTTTTCCATAAAAGCACTGGATATGAGGATAATCTGATGAGTAATATATTAGATGATCTTTTAGGTTTCCAATATATATATATACTCCCTATTCCTATCTTTCACCTCCCGTGTGTGTATTGCTTTGCTTCCTGTATTAAATGAGGAGGGCCTTCCTCATAAAGGCTAAGTCTACCACTTCTGGTCTTGATTCTACTCCCTTCCTAGAATCTGACTTGATGTGAGCCTGGATTAAATCTCATGATTTATATTTCAGAATATGTACCTTTAACCATCATAGTCTGTTTCCTCTACAAATGAATAACTCCTACAAGTTTCTAAAACAGATACAAATGGACAGAAAACATAGACAGGCATTATATTTATGAGAAACAACAAATAGCTACTAAGCATTCACATCCTGTGGCAGTGTAGTAAGCCGGACAGTGCAAATCAAAACTAAAGCAGGTATCACTGCAAACTCAACAGCTGAGCAAAAAATAAAAAAAGAATAATATCAAGTATTGACAAGAAAGTAGAATAAGCAGAGAAAGATTCTGCATATTTACGGTGGGAGTGTAAGTTGAGAAAATAATTTTGAAAATATCTTGACCATGGTAGTTAAATTGCAACTGCAAATGTCCCGTTACCCAGCTGTGTTCTTCCTTTGTATGTTTTCTATAAAAATACTTGCTCGTGTGTCCAGAAGGCATGAAAAAGTATTCACAGTGAGAGATTGTAAGATGTTTAAACTTGGACCAACCTAAATAATCAGTTAAAAGAAGAATGAATGAATATAGTTGTTCCAGTAGCACAAAGGGAAAACAAATAACACACTTCCACATACAGATTCTCTGTTTAAACACCTTCAAGTGCTTAATCTTGCTTCTTCACTTCAGTTTTGACTCTCATTTGGGTCTTTTAAATGAATCACGTGTTCCGTCTTTCCAGTGAATTGGCAGACTCTGTTAAACAGTATGTCTGTGTTCAAACAATGAAAATCATACAGCAGTGAGAAATATTTTTAAAAACTAAACAAGCTATCAATTAGCAGACAAAAGACATGAAGTGGTATTTTGCTGAAGAGAATATACAGATGACAAAACAAATCATGAAAGGATGTTCAACATTATTGGCTATTAAATTAAAATACAAGTTATATCCACAATGAAATATAACTATACAAATCTATCAGAATGACTAAAAGGACAAAAATAATGTAGCTGACAAATGTGGAGAAGGATGTAGAGATACTGGATCATTTATCTGTTGCAAGGGAGACTATAAAATGGTATAACCACTCCTAAAAACAGTTTTAAAGTTTCTTTAAAACAGACAGAAACGAAATATGTCATTACCATCTGAGTAATTTGTACTGCCAGACATTTGTCTCATAGAAAAGAGGACTTATCTTCACACAATAACTTATAAACAAATGTTTAGAGCAGCTTTATTTGTAATAACCAAAAATAAAACTAAAAATAACCCACTTTCCATTTAGTAGATGAATGGTTAAATAAACCATGGTATGTCTATACCATGGAATACTAGCTAAGAAATAAAAAAGAATAGAGTATTGATGCATGCTAAGCCTAGGTGTATCACCAGAGAATTATGCAGAGAAAAGATGATTTCAAAAATTTGCAGTAATATAACTCTATTTATATAACATTCTTGAAGTGATAAAATTATACCAAAAAATGAGTAGCAGATGAGTGGTGGCTAAGAATTAAGGAGGAGATGGAGGTGTGGGTGTAGTTAAAAGAGGACTGGAGGGCTAAGAGTGACCCTTGTGGTGATAGGAATGTTCTGTATCTGTGTCATTCTCCTCATGGGGATATTGTGCTCTCATAGTTTTACAAGGAATTTCCACTGGGGGAAACAAAGTAAAGAGTGTCTGTATTATTTTAAAACTGTATATGATAAATGAAATAAGTCAGAATGAGAAAGACCAATACCATATGATCTCACTCATCTGTGGAATATAAAGAAACAAAGCAAAGGAACAGACAAAACAAAACCATCCCTTGGGCATTGACAAGAGAACTGAGGTTACCAGAGGGGTTGAGGGTAGGGGTGGAGATTAGTGGGGGCAGGGCCAGTGGACCATAGTGAAGGACTTTTGGTAACTTGATGGTAGGCCTAGTGTATTTCCATGCATTTGACAAATGGTGAACCTATGCATATGGGCTTATATTATTTTGTAAATCAAAGTTACATCAATAAATATTTTAAAAACCTGTGTGTGAATATCTCAAAATAAATGTAATTAAAAATAAGTGTTATATTAGAATTCCAATGGCATTGTTTCATCTTCTATACAGCTGAACTTTCTCTGTAATTTGTGCAGTCTGAAAGTATTTCATCTTCTTAATTATGACATTATATTTAGCCCCGTGGAATCTGTAGTTCATAATATTATCAAAAAACTGGGCAATATAATAATATTAATTTATCGTATTCCAGATTCTGATTAATTAGGAGCTTTCCCTGTATCTATTCCAAGCTCTGTCCTGTTATTAAAACATAGATAGCATCCCTAGCTGCTGCAGGGATTTTGTCAATTTTACCCTCATCTAAACAGTTTTATTTTCAAATATATATATATATATTATATTTTCTTCTTTTCACATTGTCTCTATTATCTCTTATCAAGTTTTAGATTTTAGCGGGGAGTATGGAAAATGTTTTTTGATATTTTATATCCCAGATGATTTGAGATACTTTTTACCTCATTGCAATTCATTCTAAATGAACCTTAAAGCTGTCCTCAAGAATTTCAAGTGTTGAAAACATACACTTTTCTCACTACTTTAAAATTTTAGGTGAAATAATTCACACTTTGGGATGAAACTGTAGTTAGGTATTTCAAATCAAAAGAATGGCGTAGTACAAGTCTAGCTCTCAACCTTTGGAAATCTAAATTAAATCTCTCAGCTGAGTGTGAACATTGTGCACTTCAGGAAAATAACCTTAGTAATAGATGTGGGGAGAGAGGAAGCAGACAAAAGCTATTGATCTGCCCTTCCCTCCTTCCTTCCTTCCTTCCTTCCTTCCTTCCTCCCTTCCTCCCTCCATCCTCCCTGCATCCTCCCTCCCTCCCTTCATCCTCCCTCCCTCCCTCCCTCCATGTGTTTAGTGAGGGCCAACATTAAAATAGGCAACCACTGGGAATAAATGCTGCATGGAATCAACAAAAGGATGATCAACTTAATAGTCCAAGAATTCCATATAGCTTGTGGGATGTTCAGAGGTTATCGACTTAGAAATACTCTTGGACAAAAATTGAATTTGTGTGAAAGAACATAAAATATAATTTACTTAGTAAAATCTTTCCTAGCAATGTAATTTTTGCCTTGATAAGTTATTTAACCAAAATGTGCTACAATTGTATTTTCAGAAAAGCATTGTCAATAGATAGATGATTTGGTATATTATCAAGTTAGAAATCTCTTTTGGTTAAAAAGTTGAATTTTGGGCCAAACTTTAAGACAGTAGCTAGTGGAAGAAGGATCTCTATATGTTGTAGCAATTCTCTGTAATGATGTATTAAATGATTAAATGATGTCAATGTATAAAATTCAGGTTTATATGCAGATATTGTTTAGGCTCCATTTCACCCTCCTAAGCTATGTAAAGATATGAGGAGCATAAATTAAAATATTTGATTTTGTGATTAGATATACCTAGTTCTAAAAACCAGTAGCAGTATCAGCAACTAGTATTTACCTAGTTCTCTCTAATGCCAGTATTATCCAAGCAGGACCTTTCACTGATAGTCAGTTGAGAAATGTGTGCTCAAAGGAACAATTCATGGGAGCTAAGTCTTCATCATCTCCTTTGGTTAAGTAACCATTGTTTTAACTGAATATATTATCTCATTTAATGCTTAAAATAGCTTTACGAAAAGGGAACTATTATTATACTCTTGTTCAGATAGGATAAGTAAATTAGAAACTGCTTATTAATTTGCTTATGTTACTGAGTTGTTGAGTTGGAATATAAATCCAGATAGTTTGGCTTCTTAGGATTCAAGCTGCTAATCATCAGCTAAGGCTGCTTCTCAATATGAAATCACTAGAGGTTTACAAATTCCACATAATGCCTTCACTCAACTTCTGGCAGATAAGCAACAAAGGGACACTATGTGCTTTCTTAGAATTCTTGAAGCAAAAGTGATTTGGGGTTAAGCTTGAGAAAAAGTTTCTGTTTCATTATAGTAGCAAATGAAAGCATGTTCAAGAAAGCATGACTTTGTGAGAAAACTGAATGTACACACATATTTTATGATATATTTATTTCACATTGATAATTGTGAAATTAAAGTACATAATGCACATCTGTCTTAAAAACATTTAGAATAGGCACTCCCTGGTGGAGTAGTGATTTGGTTTGTCGCCTCCCGCTAAGCACAATCCACATATATCCCAGGCACCAGAGGAGTCTTCATCCCAGAGCCTGGGGAAGCAACCAAGATGAAAAACAAAACAACAAAACAAAAACAGTTTCTCCTTTCTTTTTGCCTGCCTGCCTGCCTTCATTCCTGCCTGTACCTTTCCTTTAAAAAAATAAATAGATAAATAAATATAACAAAGGGAAATGGATTTGGTCTCATATAAATTGCCCTACACAAATTAATTCAATCAATAATTGATAAAATAGATATCAAAAAACTCCATAACCAGCAAGGAAAAACAACAAAGAAATTTTCCCATCTTTTAGGAGTCTGTGAATCTTCGAAATAACTTGGAAACTCAGACTTGTAAAATGCTTCACTGGAGAATCCTAAAGGATACTATCTATATGATAGGGGTATAGTCAGGTAAGAAATTAGCATCAAAGCAAATGTAGGACAACTGGAACCTTTAGGACTAAACTAAACCTTTAGGAATAAACGTGAGGTACTCTAGGGACATATTCAAAACTTAAATACACAACCTCCTGCAGATGATGAACTTACAGTGAGAAATGACAAATGACTATTGGGAATGAGCCACCAGGAGCCCAAGAATTACCATGTCATTCTACTACCAAGCTTTTACACTTCCATCTTTCTCTGTGAAAATCATATCTATTGTACAGTAAGTTCCTTGATTTGCTTATCACTATTCTCTCTCATAGTAATATTGAGTGTAGACATTAAAGAAATTAAGTTGAAAAAAATATTGCTATGCAGTCAAACATTTCATTTTGCAGAAAAGGAATTAAAATCATTCCTGTATTATGTATTTAGAAAACAGTTTTATTCTTACATGTTGAACTCACTTGGTATAACTGGAATGATAACTTTGTGAAAATAATAGTAAATACCAAAACTAGGATACCTTCAATATGCAGGCACACAATATATACATAAGGTATTATAATTCCCTTAAAAGTATTATGAAGCAGTTATCAACTCATCTAACAAATGAGGAGCAACCACTAACTAGTTCTAAAATTTGAGAGCTATTAATAATTTTATGTTTTATGATTTGTAAAATGTCATTAACTTTTTATCATTTTGCAACACTGTATTTAGGTCTGATACGTTGATTTATGTTCTGAGAGAAAGCACAATTTGTATATCAAAAGTAGTACTCAGTTTCCTATGCTTTCCATATGTTTCTGTCCGTTTCCTACTTTCTTTGAGTTTGATTTTGAGAGTCTTTCCACAAATTTTATCTGTTCTTTGAAAATTAGATACTAAATCTATATTTATTTGATGAACACTAATTGGGCATTCATATTTTAATCATAAACATATAGGGAAAAATTAATTTTTATCTCCATTACTTTCCATCCATCAATTGGATTGTTATTCTCAAATTTTTCCTTTTCTACCCCATTACATAATCACTAAGTCTTTTTAATAGTTTTAGCAGTTTCTTTCTTCATAATAACTTCTTCCTCCTTCTCTCTAGTCTAATTTTTTTAATGTAATGAATCATTCAGTAGTTTTTATAGTAAAGGTATCCTAATTATAGACCATACAGAACTTTTAAAGCATGCTATTTTCAGTAATTATAATTCTGAATAAATAATCTCTACTACTATTTTTCTAGAATATTTTTCTAATGGTAACAGACGGGGGTGTGCAAATTAGAGAAGGAAGGAGTAAAGTCCCCTCAGGTGTGATTGAAAACCATATAAAGTACTAATTGATCAACCATTTTGTCACAAATAGAATGAAACTATGTTAAAACTTTAAAAACACATTGTTAAATAAGTAGTTTGTGACTTAGAATTGAAAAACCCAGTAAAAAGGAATAAAAATTCTAAGGTTTTAAAAAATATTTGTTTTTATATTTGTGGAATAATATTGCTTTTTAGAATTTTGAAGTTAGATTTCAGGCATGCAGTTTCCTACTTCAACAACTGTATAGCCACACCACACCTGCCACCAAGTGTCCAGGTGCATCTACGACCAACCAACGAACCCTTCTCTACCTGAGTTTTTAATTAGAATGATTGAGGAAAAAGTGTAAGTAGGAAGAATAGGGAAGTCAGGAGAATATTAATCTATTTGGGGGAGAAAGATGATGAATTAGCTTTAGGCAATATTTTAGTACCTATGTTCTATATACATTTAGTACCTATGACATGCAGTGTGTAATCTGAATCTTGCAGAGGTGGTCAGAAAAGATTTTGGAGTTGGAGATGAAGTTTTGATACTTATCCTTATTAATGTACTAAAGTGATAGGAAGAATATAAATTTCAGTGTGTAGGAGAAATGTAAGGAGGTCTTGTTGATAGCTTTTGCTATTTTGTATTATAATAAGCATCTTCTGAGTTACTCATTCCCTAATGAACTCTATAGGCTAATACATTTCTGAACAATTGGGGGATATTTGTGAAATGCCTTAAAATTTATGTGGTAAAATATTCTACATAAATATAAAAAGATAAAAATGTATTTTTAATGTATTTTGAGGTAAAACTTTAGGTCTCTATTGACCCCCAAATACCCCCAAATGTGTGAATTATTTATTTTTCAAAAGTTCATCAATAAATCAGCTAATCAAAACTTGCAACACATTTTTCTTGAGGAATAACATTGTAAATCAGTTGTTTGTTTTATAAACTGGCCTATAAAATCCTATTTAAATCATAGTAAAGCTTTACATCTAAATTGAAAATAATAGGTATGTAAAACATGTTTTGTTTTCTTTGAAATACCAAAAATATAATTAAGCATGTTGGACAGACAAAATTAGAGATAGCTAAACCACATGGAAAATAAGCCTTGAGCAAAATGGGTTTTTAGATTTACTTTTGGATTTTAGCCATTGAGAGAAATTAGATTTATTTAAGGAGTGTAAAGTAGATGGAGAGATGTGGAGACTAAAGGGAATTTGTGAGTAGTTGCAAAGTCTTTGAACATTTACTGTACCTTAATGTTTATTTAATTTTATTTCAGCATGTTTATTTTTTCCCTTCTTATTGATATATTGTTCACAGCAACAATTAGATTTACTTTATTTATTTGATTATAGTTGAAGCAAATGTTTTTATTTTAAAGCACCAACATCATCTGAGCCTACCCTAAACCTTCATAGTTAAAACCTCTTAACCTCTTATTCTTTGGGTGAATTTTCTCTATCTTACTTTCTTGTATATTCTTACTTTGTTTTGCTTTATTTTCTTTGTCAGTGGAAGATCCCATCTGACTCATCAGTCTTCTTTCTTCTTTTACAAATTTGTATGTTTTACTTTGTGTCTCTGGATAGGATTATTTTTCAGCCAGACATTATCTGAAGTCCGAGACCCAGGTCTTCACACTGATGTCAGTGCCCCTTTAATTAACGTGTCCCTCCCTAATAAACTTAGATACTCTGGCATTTCAGACCCATGTTTAAGTTACTCTACCCCAGAAGTAGAGGACTTATGTTATGGAGGTTCTAGTGACCTGCATTAAAATTTGTCATGGAGTACTATTACCTCTTAAAAAAAATTAGCATTTATCTTCAAAATTGAAGAACTAGTTCAATTGGAGTGAGAAGAACACCTCCAAATCAGTATTGTGGCCATGGAAGTGTGACTTGGCTAATTGAAAAGATGTTCAAGTGATGGACTGAGCATGCAGGACCTGGGTGTGGATGAAAAGAGCCTCATTAGCCACCCAAAGAGATTGTCCACCAGCTAAGACATATATAATAAGACAGAGCTGTAGAAGAACATTTCTGTTTTGGCACTGATCGTACCTTCAGATAAGTGTGTATTCATTTAAATGTAGTTGCTTATGTAAACATTTCAAAACAAGTTAATAATTTGGCATTCCCCATTCTGAATTATTAGATAAAATCAATAGTGTAAAGATATAGTCCCTCTAATTTTTGAGAATCTATTGGTTAAGATGATTTGTATTTTCATAAATAATGTATTATTACACTGTCTTCAGGCTAATTCATTTAATTAGCATATTTAAGCATGATAAATGACAATCAACATTTCATTTCTAAATGTAGACCACACAGGAAAGCAGTATTTTCTTCCAATAGTTTATACACAAATTACCGGACCATTTTAGTGGTTGGACTTCTTTTCTTAATTTATGAAGGTACTCTTTTAGGGAATAGACCCTAGAGAATAAATGACTTTTTGCAGAATTCCATGTTGTAGTTATTTCTAAATTATTCTAGCATACTTTTCATATTTAATAGGGATAACGTAAGAATTTTAAGAAGTGAAAAACCCTTGCTGTGTCCTATTGACAATATGAAAAGTGTGTACCTGGTCTTTGTGATTTCTGGGCAATAAACCTTTTATTTGGCGACTTAATCACAGATTTTTGTCTGCTTTGCTTACAAATGAATTCCAAATATCAATAACTAGGCTTGATAAAGAGAGGCACTCAAATAGTTACTTACTGAATGGGATAGGCTTTTAAGCACAAATAATACAAGCTGTGTAAGTGAAGTTTATGTGATCTGATTTTGGCTATAAATACATTTTATATGTTTCTACTTAATTAATTTATTAATTTACCCAACAAAGAAAGGTAGAAGTCACAAAGTCTTTTAAAACCTGTCCTTATAAGTCCCTCACTATCATTTCCACATGCAAGACTGATTTTCTTTCTTTTTTTTTAAGTTCCCTTACTAAATCTTCCCTCAGATCAAATACAAATTAGACTTAATTAAAAGGTACTAGGGTTACCTCTGGAAACCTGGACACTTTTGTATCTTAATTATATATGTTTGTATGTTGTGATTCTGTATGCTATATTAACCTTTGTAGTTAGACAAAGAAGAAACTGAAAAAGAAGTTTTAACTGCACATTATTATGCATGGACTCAGGACTCCAACCCCAATAATTCGATATGACAAATAGATGGATGTTGATAATATTGGCAGTTTAACATATTACAGGTAAGTCTGCCAAATTCCAACAACAGAGGGTGAAGATCTAGGCTTAAGTAAAGAAGACGTAGACCAAAAATGCCAAATCTATGCTGAGCATGGAACATTGTGCCAAGTTCAATGACAAAGCTGGTCTAGTGTTCCTCATCACAGTGCTGTATGCCATTGCAGAGAGTGGCTTTGCAATCAAGGCCATGGAAAAATAACTGGCTCCCCACGGTGACGGTCTTGGTGGTAGTGGTACAGTGGTGGAGGAGGAGGGCTGGTGATCCTCCAGTCTGCAGAAGTCCCCTTGTCCAGCCTGCCTCAGCTCTGGCCCAGCACTTGGCTGGACTCAGACACAATTTATTTAACTCATTTGTTTGTTTTTGTTTCTCCCCCTTCCTCAATCTGTTGGGGTGCCCCTGCCCTTCACCCTATTCCCTTGGCCTAAAGTGAATGAGTCCTGACAAATGGTCCTTGGCCCTTTCCCTCTCATTCCTGTTATGGTCCTTGTTCCCTAGTCCTTGACCGCAGCACCACCTCTGCAAATTGGAGACCAGCTCTCTTTCCTGCCTAGACCTCTCCTCATATCTCCTGCTGTGGGAAGGAAAGGAGATACACGGGGACCTGCCCGCTTCTTAGGCATCTGGGTAGGCCCTCCTCCATCCTCAGGCTTCCTCTTTTCCCTGTGGGATCTTTCCTCAACACATTTATTAAAATCAAATATGAATACAATTATAATTTTTATTTAAAAATATGGTGCACTTCCACATACCTATTGGATGTTTGAGCTTGCAATATTCAGCGTGAGCAGGGACTACACAAAGATGTCTCAGACTAGAATCCAGTAAATACCACCTAATGGAGATTTGGGGCCATTTTGAGGCTGGATGCCACAGGGATATCCTCATAACTCTGCCAGCTTAATCCTCACTGACAAAAATTCTAGCATTTCTCCTTTTCTCATATGTATTTAGCAGTTCCTTATTCCAAGTTGGGGGGAAAAAAAGAAATCCAATTGGTAACACTTGCAAATTCCACTCAAAAGTTTGACCACATTTTCATCCTTATCTCACATAATTCCTTTCCAGTTACCTTCTGTATAATGTTCCTTTACCTGCTTCTTTGAGGAAGCACTTTCTCCTATGTTTTCAATTTCCCCCATCGTCAAATCAGCATGCAAACATCTTTTGTTCACCTCTCATTTCTCCCTTCAGTTACCATCTCTTTCCTTGGCTTTCCTTCATGGTAAGACTTTTCATTATTTCTTCATTTTTTATCCTTCTCAGTCAACCTGTATTCACCTTTAACAACTTTGCTAAATATTTTCTTAGTAAGGTTATCTTTAGAAAAACTTAGAAAGTTTTATCTCACCAAAGTCAGTCAGTACTTTTCTTCTCCCAAATTGCTTGACTGCTCAGCAGTATTTGACATCTGTGGCCATTCCTGCATAGAATCCCTTTCGTTTTCTTTTCTTAGCATATATGACACTATATTTTCATGTTTTTTCTTTTTCTTCTTTTTCTTTTCATATCCTTTTCCAACTCTCTGTCACTAGTCAACTTTTACTTCAGGACAGATTCCTTGTCTCCTTTTCCTGCCCTTAGGTTAACTTGTGCTTTATATAGCCTTATATAAATGTTCACTGTTTAGTTCCTTATCTCATAACAGACCGCCTAGTGAGTTGGGTTTCCAGTAAGCTTAACATATCTGAATTGAACTTAGATTTTCATGCATGCTTTTAAGTTCCCTTATTTTTATAATAGTTTCATGCACGTGTAATTTATCTTCCCTAGAGTGGTTGTAAATACTTAGAGCTTTGAAACTGCATTTTGTACTTTCATATTTGTTATGACACATAACATAATCAGAGGGAACTATTTGGTGTTTAGTACTCATTTAATTCAATTAATATATCAAAACAGCAAGACAAATAAACCTTGTAAAACTAATACAATGTCAACTGGAGGCAGTATAACAAATTTATTTCTAAGTACAGTTGCTAATTAACTTTACTATAATAATTCAAACAAGAAGAAATATCTAATACTATATATTAAGTAAACATAGATAACATTTTAAATGGATAAAAGTTTTTTAATGAATATGCATAAATGAATAAAATATGCTTTTCTTAAACTGACAATTCATTTTGAAGTCCGCACAATTATTGGATGATATTTTAAGTCCTTTACTATAATATAGATTGTAGAGATTTCAACTCAGAATGACTTTATGTATGTGTGTGTACATATATGTATATATCCATTACATATACATAAAAAATGGCATCTATCACATCCTATTGATTTGTAATGTAGTGGGAAATATCATTTCCTCATCTTTCAGCAAATTTCCTGAGTATTCACAGGGTACCTGATCCTGGGGTTATAATAGTAAACACATAAACAGACCCCTGCCATTTTTATTAATTTATATTAAAGCAAACATAGTCACCTAAGGAAGATTTTAGTAAAATTGGCATTATCATCACAAAAAAAAGTAAAAATCTTAGGATAAATGTAAATCTCCATAAATAAGTGCTACTAAACCATTGTTACATCCTCACTTAGAAGATAAATATTTTTAGCTAACTGCCTAATTAGCTAATAATATAGATAAATGGATAAAAATACATGTAATCACCCAACACACACACACACACACACACACACACACACACACACACAGTACTTTCAAATATAAAGAACATGGCTTAGCAGATTTTAAACTTAACAAAAGAATATTGTACATTTCAACCTAATTCACTGTTTTTAAATTATGTTTTAAATTCTCATTGGAATTTCAGTATAAACATTTTGAAAGTTGGGGTTAAGATTTTGTCTTTGAATAATCTCCAATTCCTGATGCCTGATATACAGTAAAATTATAATAAATGTGTTTCGAGTGTCTTCCATGACATTCAAGTGTTTACTGTGACAGAATATTTAGAGAATGGATGGTAGCCATACTGTTATGGTCATATAACTTTCCTTATATACATTTCTGATGACTGAAATTACTGCAAAATGAAGACGTCATATTCTTTACATTAAACATGATTAAACTTTCTTTTAAAGTCATATACAGATGTATCTTTTTCTGCTAATGCAATAAAAAACTATTTCAGTTTCCCAAATCAATAAATCATGTTTCAATTTAACCAATAAACCCTTCATAATTTTCTCCCTTCTTATAGCCAACATCTTAACTCAGGTCCTCATCACATAACAGTTTCCCAACATACACATACATATGTACACATACACACACATATATGCTCTCTATACTCCACAAAAAGAAGCATTCTCAAACACATACATGATCATTTCGTTTCATTATTCAAAATCATTTGATGGATTCCTATAGCCCTAGGTGATGTATTCAAACAGTTTCAGTTTGCACAACCTTCTCTAGCTAACTCCTTTCTTTTTACATCTCCATCCACTGTTACTTGACTCTCATATAGTCTATACTATAGCCACATTGGTCTATTAACATTTTACATTTCTGTTAACAATGCATGTTCCTTTACACATTCATAGTTTTATATAAGATCCTTTAAAAATCATCTTCCTTTATTTAAATGACAAAATAAACTCCTCTTACTTTGCAAAACCAATTCACTATCACCACCTCTGTGATGTGGTCTAGACCAAAGTCTAGTGATAGCTTTGCATCTGCCCATACTTCAGCTGTATTACTTACTACATTGTATTATAGAACTGTCTTCTACAGTAGACTTGGAATTCTTGGTGGCAAAGAACTTTCCTTATTCTAGAGTCAGACATGATATGTTTTTATTGAATGGATCAGTGTAATGAATACAATTTTGTTATTAGGAAAGGAAAAAGGAAAAAGAGGATCTAGGTTGTTACTTTCATTTCCCTGTATTATATAGAAAGGTAAAAGTTTTCTGCATTAAGGAGAACAACCATGTTTTTGCTTCCATGGTGCTTTATTTGTGAATCACTCTTTCTTTCATTAAATCCGAAGAGTGAAAAAGAAACCCTCCTCTTTCAGTCATCTGTATGTCCAACTTATGACCATCAGTGAATCTATGTCTAGTTTGCAAGGCATTTAACCAAGCTTTAACTCGAGAGGGGACATGTTACTTTTAAAGTCCTATTTTTGAATCATCTCTGCACTTAACTCTGTTTGCCTGCGTCAGATTTTTGCCCTTCATGTTGGATAAAATATTATAGAAGGAAAGAACATATCTCCTTGCAGAAATGTTCAGGAAGGGAGATATAAACAATATATGAAGTGCAATGGAGTTGGCAAGTTCACCAGAGATTCTCAGCATCCCTCTTGAGAAAGGCTACAAAGTGTGTGGGGCTGTGAAATCATCTTCATGATGGTATCAGATGTGCACATTTCATTTTCTACAAAAAGAGTACAGATGCTTTTCTCTGTTTAAATTTTCGTTCATTTTGATCTTGTCCACATCATTCACCAGAATATCCTCTGTTGTAATTGAAGAATGGTGCTATTTGTGGATGCTTCATGTATTTTTCAAAGGTGCGAGATTTTACCAAGGATGTGTAGGGCACAAGACAAAGCTGATGGGAAGGATCTTGCTCTGTTATCAACTTCCTTTACAAATCTGTCAAAAAATTGATTCCTGGCATATTTACCTCTCATCTTTAGTAATTATGATGCCTGTGTATGTGAATCTGTGTTTTCAACCTAGAATGTGTTCCATACTTTCCCATAAACTCTGCTAATAATAACCAATATTTGAAACCTGGTTCTTTGTTACACTCTTGTTCTAAGTACTGACATTATAATACTGACTTAGGATATGAGTAAAGAAAATTTCTGAATTAAATAGTTTTGGGATAGAAAGCAATACCTAATTCACCTGGAGTCATTGTGGGACAAGAAAATCAATCAACAGAGTACATTTTAATTCTTGGTTAGAGGACACAGTATAGTAAGTGTAAGATATTACAGACACTGAAGTCTCATAATTACCATATTCCTTGATAATTACTCCAGGGTTAGTGAATGTTTAAAAGCTTTACACACTGAAGACTGTAAGAAAGAAGCACATTTTTTGTTGCAAATTTGACAAAATGCAGCAGTAATGAATTGCTGCTTGAGTTAATGTATCTTATATATTCTGTTCAAATTATATGTAAAAGTATTATTTTTTTCCTGGCTTGTAAGTAACCCATAAAGAGAATTTTGATAACTCATCAAATCTCTCTCTAGTCTTTAAAGACAGACTGTTATTATTTATTTTTTTGAACCAAGGCTGGGTTAAAATGCTGAACTTGAAAGACATGTTGAAAGTCTGGCTTAAATACAAGGATTTCAAAGACCAGAGCCAAAGTTAGTATTTTTGTGCCAAGAAGAAGGATGGAAGGAGCATATGACTAGATCCATCTGCAGAAAATTGCCTTTGATGATGTAACAAAAAAAATAATTAAAACAACAAAGAACAGTGAAAGATCTCAGTAATGAATAAAATCCTCTGGAAGACTGATAACAGAAAAAAGATATTTCTTCCAGGAAGAAATTTTGAAAAGAAAAATCCATTTCTTTAACCTTTAAATATGTCTTTTTGCATCTCAGCACTCTGTCTCATGCATAGTCTTGCCTAACCTTATGTTGGCACCAATAAAATTTAATGAACTTTACTATGAAGCCCTGATATGGAAAGCCACTCTGCAATATCTTTGAAGGTTCATGATCAGTAAAATACCCTTATGCCAGAGCAGAGTAATCAATGCATGAGAAATTGAATTTCAGACAAAACAATAATAAAAATATTAGAAAAGTAAATATCTTTTAGATATTAAAAGATGTCATATATACTAGAAATAAACAACACATAGACTAAAATCCAAAAGACTTACAGCATTTGGAGAAGTCACGAAATAAACAACTGAAGGCTTGTGAGACAACATGCTAGACAGAACTCAAGTATGATAAAGATAATTATTACCTCTTAATACTTGTGCCTAGCATAGCTTTCTGGTTCTAGATATATAGATTGAGAGTGGCATTTAGCAAATGAAAAATGCATTTTTATACCTAATTATGAGATGTAGAATCCTCAGAATCGATGGTTTATTGGAACAATGTAAAATGATAACTGTATTACATAATCTTCTATGCAAGATTTCACTTTCTATCAAATTCTTTCATTAATATTTTGGTATGAATTTTGATTTTTCCCATCAATGTTGGAAGTTTATGAAGCCTTACTAATTGGGATGGAAATTTCTATGGGAAATGCAAAGTGTGGACTAATTAAATAATTTTCGTTCTTTACTCTTGTGCTTCAGGTATGTTCTTAAGAGAAGGATTTTGGGTCTGTACTTTGTGTCTCATTTTAGGACAATTCTATCATTTTCAGTCTCTGCTCTCTCTTATATGGATCATAATCTCCTAAGCAACGGAGTTCCTGTTGAACTTCTTACTGCACTGTTCTCCCTGTACTTGTGACTGGCTGGGTTATGCCATCAGGTTGGAAGTTGCCCCTTAGATGGAAAGACATAGATGTAATCCAAAAAATGTGCTCTTTATATTTGAAGTGCTCTTTATATTTGAAATTTTTCATGAAGCCTGGTAGTTGCTGCATGATGTTCAGTTAAGTTTGACTTAGAAGATTTTATAAGGTTGTAATTCTTTATATTGTTGCAACAAAACACAGATATAGGTATTGAATATTTACTTAGTTTTACTTTAAATCTGTTTCTTTGGGGACAGAAATTTACCACTACTTAATGAACAAATATAGTGATTGTTTCTATAATCTTTAAAATATTTTAGTTCAACTCAAATGGCCATGATTTAGGAATAATAGACTTTAAAGTTAATATGATTCAAAAATAACAAAAAAGGAGAGAGAAAAATCAAACGTCCTACAATGCAGTACTCTATGCATAGGATGGTATCAAGGCTCAGATGAATGTATTAAGTTATGTGTTATCCTGTCTGCAGAAAGTTTAGTACAAGAGGCATTTTGAATGTCCATAGAAGAATATCAGAATATTGAGAGACACTAATGGCAGGCCATTTTACATATATATATATATATATATATATATATATATATACATGCATTTAAAGAGTAGAGACCCTTATGAGAGGAGAAATCAAGGAATTGAAACCCTAAGAAGAAATCTATGTGTTCCTTCTCTGCACGATGTCCAGAGCCTAACTATTAACAGAACTGAAAAGAGACTTGTATAATTGACAACTTCATGTCCCCCTGAAGTACTTCTTTCTGCTGTTATGAAGGCCAGGATGCAACAGATATCTGATTTCAGTCAGCATAAGGACGCCCTTCCTAACAAAAAACACAGTGTGACATGGAAAGAGGCTGGCACATATAACAAGAATAAAATTGGATAATGTAATATGGGTCATTTATGTTGGGCATTAATCTAACAGTTAATACGTAAAGGTTTGAATTAAATCAAAGAACATATACAATATGTACAGTCTGAAATAAAGAGTTTTATTTAGAATATGTATATATGTAATTTAAGTAAATTAAACCACAAATTTAAAAAGTCAGTTCTTATTTCTAGAATCGTACCAATATTCCTTAAGATAAACTTAACTAATTTCTTTTCAAACAACACATTACTAAAAGGCCATAGCAGACTGTCTTACATTGAAATATCCATTATTATAAGATCTTTCTCTTTACATTGGACATATAAAAAAATCATAGCTCAACTCATTCTAGGGTTACATGAAAATATTATAGAAATGTATTTGCTACATTTGTGAAATAAACAATTCATTGTCACCTGTTTTGTATTCAGAAGCTCCAGTTATTTTTGGTGTTAAGTACTAGCTTAGCATTTGCTTTAAAAATCACATTAGTTCTTGCTCTCTAAATCTTAAAATGGCCTTTTGTCCAAAAATGATAAAATTCTGAGCTGATATTCCTTGGTAGCAGATACCAACAATCAGATAAATATCAGGTACCAGAGAATTGTGGGTTTCTAACTGACAAAAGGGTGAATCTCTCTCTTCAGAGAAATAAAAAGAAAAATGCAACAAAAACGAAGAGGGGATGATTGGGACAGGGTGACCAATTTCCAAATTGGTAGTTGACATGAGCTATTTTTGGATTTCTCTTTTTAGATATTGTAGTTGTGTGTGTAATCAATCATTTAAAAATTATTGGGGTCATTTTCTCCCTATCTTCATCTGTCAGAGTGACTTTCCAGACTGTGGTCATCTGCCCTTAAACAGGTATTAAATGACAGTGTGAAGTCAACCCAAACTTTAAGAGACTTTAAAAATCCAGACTTTAAGAAGTATTTTTTTATTCTTAGCTTTAGTAATAGAGTTTTGACTATTTATTTTTATTTTACCTTAGTTTATTTTACACATGTTTTTCATGATTCCTCTCTTTTTCCTTTCCTTCATCATTTGTGACTCATCCTGTGGAAAAAGGGAATGGCTTCTGGTGACTTTCAAGAAACAATAGGATTGACTAGACTATGATATATATATATATATATATCACACATATATATACATATATACACCACATATATATACTATACACATTTATACCACATACATATGTGTATATTTACTGCCTTGTGTATGTACATCTAGATATATACACAAGGCAGTAAATACACCAGCATGTGTATGTATACATAGTATATGAATATGTGTACTTGTGTATGTATACTTAGCTACATGAATATTTTTGGCTGGAGGCTGACAGATGTGGAAGTGGAGGAAGGATGCGACTGTTTTTAGTGGGATACAGTGAACTGCCAGGGTGGATCAGAGGTCAATGGCTCTGCATCTTTTCTGTGTGCTAGAGAGAAGTAGCTCCATGCATTCTCTTGAGAGGTTAAAACCGGACAGAAAAGACCTCATGGGTATTTGTGTCTACTTCTAAACAGGGCAGAGATTTAACCTGGACACCTCTGTGGTCCAGGACATTGTAGAGCAGGCTGATTACAGGGTCACTGTTTGTCCTAGAGCCTCCTTTGAGCCACAAGCTACCAGCTCATTCATTAATTTCCCCTCCCACTGAATCCTAGGGCATTAATCTAATCCTTGAGAAATAATGCTAGGTGTATATTCTTACCCCCAAACAACTCAATGGAGAAAAAATAGGATGAGGAATGATACAGTTTAAACAATCATGATTTGTATTATATATTACTTTTTTTTTTTATTATTTTAAGGAAAGGTGCAGGCAGGAATGAAAGTGAGTAAGCAGGTAGGCAGGAAGAGAGAGGAGAAAGAATCAGTTTTATCTATTTTGTTTTGCTTTTTACCTTGATTTTCATCTGGCCCCAGGACACAAACCTCAGTGGTCCTTGGGAGGATTATAAATTATGCTTAGCTGGAGACGGCAGACCCAACTGTCATTCCACAAGGGCACATCTAGAAATATAATTTTAATTTGCTAGAAAACCTATTAGTAGATGTTCATGAATGAATACATAGTGTTAAAATATTAATGTCTTCTATGCCAAGCATCATGTTAGAAGCTTTAAATGGTTGGTCTTTAAAATTATAAATTATAAATTATAAATTATAAATTATAAAATACTTCAAGGTAACTATGAGTTTTTATGTTTTGAAAGAGGAAAGTGAGGTGTTCAATGGTTAGAAAACATGTCTAATTAGTAGAGAGCTGAGTTATATTCCCCTGAGCTCAAAATAAAGTAAATATACAAAAGTCAAATTTTGAAAATAGTGAAAAATTTTGGTTCATGTATCACTCCCATGTAAATTGAAGGAATGGGGAATATCTATAAAGAGCAACACTTTCTTCCCATCCATGTTTCACCTGAGACATCACTAATCGGTCACAGCCGTTTTTCCTGCTAAGCTCACATGCAGTTTTGAAATTTTCAGTTTCATAAGTGAGAGGAAAACCTGGCATCTCAAATCTATGACAGGAACTTCGTGTATTTTTTATTCGTTTTAATATGTTTTCCTAACACTTTTCTAATTATGTTCCTCTTTTCAATTATACAAACACATACATGCGTGTATGTGGTATTTGCAGTTCTTTGCACTAATGAATGTAATTATGAGGAATGTCTACAGCTGACATCTAGGTCAGTGTGTTAGAACTTGCCAATTTGTTGACGTATAAGTATTCCCTTAACCCCAGCTTTAGCACCTAGTTTCATCTTGTTATACTCTGGCATCACCATTTTTAATTCTTGAAACAAGGACTTGAATAAATGAATATAATTAGTATTTCTTTCATACAGTATGAAATTGTTCTTAATAAACTTTTTACCAATTGTTGCTGAGTAATTAATCCAGTAATCATGGGCATTTGGATCTCAGTGTTATTGCTCACGGCATTAAGATGCTTGCACAGCTTTTATGACATTAAAGTTTAATGAGTATGGCTCTCATTTTTTTATATTTGTAGTAAATTCAAAGCCTAAACAAAATCACACTTGCACTTTTAGTTCTTAATCTGGCGTCTCAGCAGTTAAAATGTCCAAGTGATAAAGTAGAGAATATGTATGGTTAGTACCTTTTAAAAGAGAAGCATTACTTTTGCCTTAGTAGGGTTTAGACTGTGTCTTACAGTTTCTTGTTAGCACAGCTCTCTGCGTCCAGGAGTGGGTGGCAGCATGGGCCTTAGATTCAGAGAAACCTGGGTATGAGCTCTGCTGTGTTCTTATGGTTCTTGATGTGTTTTGGCCTTTAAGTTTCCTAACTATTCTGAGTCTTGGTTTTCTTCTTTATAAAATGGATCATTGATAGGTTCTTCCCAGGGTGTTATTAGCATTAAATAGATTGTATCTAAGACCCGACTATAATTGCAGCTATTATTATTCATATTATAATTTATATATAATGCATGTACACATGAAAGCCAAGAAAAAGCTCAATTATTTAATAATTTATTGAGCATCTTCTATCTATGATGTCTTGTACTAAACATTCTTTATCAAACACAAGGAATTAAGGCATAGAATGTTGCATGAAGAAATTCATCCCAGTAACGTACATGCACATACTGCTTATGTGTTGCTATGTATTTAAACATTCACCTTCAAGCAGATTATATATCAACTTACATACAATAATTTCCAGCACTTGAAACATCTAGAGCTGTAAATACTTGGTCTCTTTCTCATCACCTGTCCAGAAGCTGTGACCAGAGTCAACTGTTCTAGATCAACGTCCCCACCTTGTGGACAGAATGAAGAACATTTTGACCCAATGTCACTTTGCCTTATTACCTTCATGTCTTCTTGAATGCAGGAGAAAAACTTTGGGGATACAGTACTGACCTTTAGGAGATGAGTGGTTGGTACTAACTGAAAGAGTTTTGAAGTTGTCTTTGTTTTTGTTGTTTTAGTTTTCACTATATGCACCATATTTGGTTAATTTCATCAAGGGTATTACTTCTTTACAATGCACAAGTGTGTTTGCCTGACTTTCTTTTTTAATTTCCCTTATGTTAAAACTCCTACTTAAACAACTGCTCAAAAAAGATTTCAGTACATGAAATTGCTCTAATCATAAATTACTTAATTGAAAGTCTAATCTCTGAATGCTACCTTCTGTCATTTTATTTCTAAAATTACTAAACATTTTTTTAATCTCTTGGTGACCCCAGTCCTCCTTAATCTGATAATCTCTGCTGCTTCTCCAAGATCACCACTATCATCCCATCATATTAGGTACAGAGTATTTCTCATGGGCCAGACACTCTTCAGATTCCTTTACATGTTATCTCTTTTCATCATCACAACCATAAATATTAGGCACTACAGGTTCACACACTGTCCTATCCATAAATTTAGAAATTCTGAAAATTAAAAAAAACCCCAACACTTTAAAACCTGAGACAAATTAGCAATTTAACTATTAGTAATCTTTATTCCAGCAGAGATAGTCATAAATTTTACTGCAATATTATTCCTATATTTTATTATGGAATTAATACTATAAATGTGCTGAATATAGTATATGGTGTATGCACCGTAATATCTTCCAAAATTTTGACATATTTGAATAAAAATGCATTTGATCACAGAGATTTGACATAAAGGACTTTGAGTAAGTATTGCTGTTGTCTCCACTTGATGACTAAGGAAAAAGAGGACAAAGTACATTGAGCAACTGGCTCCGATTCGCCCATCATCAGTGATGTAATTGAGATTCAGTCACTCTGTATTTAGAACCTGGGCTCTAAGTGTGTGACTTCTTCTGATAAAAGTGGTAACCTCAAATTTTCTCAGCTCTGCCCTACACATTTTACCTCCATGTTTGAACAATTTTGATCTGATTTCTAGTTCTTGATCTAAGGAAGCCATGAACTTTTATTGTTCAGTTTTATTTTGAATTTCTGATATTCAATTTCAAGTAGACCTTCAATGCATCCCATGGAGTCTCATTCATTCTAAAGCAATGACTGCTTCCAAATCCCTGAGCCTTTGCTCCCCAAACACCTTCTTGAATACCCCTGCCCATCCTTGTGCATATTGCATCGACTTTTTTTTCTTCCAAAACTCCAAAGTTAATTTCCATGAAATCATCCTACCCATTTCTTCAGATCTTTCTACTAAAGTTCAGACCTTTCTAAAGTAGATCTGGTCAAGTTACTTTCTTAACAACTTTGAATGGATTCTTGTTGACTATAAAATTGAATCTAAAATCCTCTGCATGGCGTTAAAGACACTTTCTAAAATATGCCCATGGTCTGTATGTCTAGTCTAGACTCCTCAGAGTCATTAACTCACTTCTAATGTTCTGACCACTCCAGAAGATACAGGGTTCCCAAAATATTCCAATACCTTTAATTACTTACTCTAATACCTTTACTCTAATACCTTTATTCACGAAGCTTTCTAAGCTTGACTTGTCCTCACTACATTATATATGTTTGGTGGCCTTCCTACTCAGTTTTCGAAGCTAAATTCAAATGCTACACCGTTTATTATACCTTCCTAATTTCACATAAACCTTTCATTTTACTGCAACCCCACCAAAGTACTGTACCTTTCCTCTGTAATATAATAGGATTTTCTCACATTCAAGTATAATTGTTATGTGATGTTTTTGTTCCCATTTATTTGTGATCCCCTTAAATCATAGCTTCTTAACATTCAGCTCAACCAATAGCATATAAAAGACATTCAATAATTATTTATTTAAATTAAAATGCAACATTTATATGAATGGTAGCTAGCATGTTTCATTATTCTCACCTGCATTAGAGAATAGTAAAACATAGTAAGATTAATGGGATATTATGCCACTCTTTAAAAAGGATGAAATTGTGCCCATTGCAATTGTAATGATGAAACTGGAGAGGATCATATTAAGTGAAATAAATCAAGAAAAGAGAAATATAGGATGGTTTTACTGCTATGTGGAATATAATGAAATGAAACAAATGTTCATATAAATTTCAACAAAATTAGAAGGATACATGACTGTGGATCGGAAGGTCGGTGAGAGGAGGAAGAGGGGAAAAGTGGTGGTAAATGACTCTGGAACTCTGGTGGTGGGTGCGGTGTGAAATATAGACTCAGATGCAATTTCTGTATCCTAAAATGGATATAACATTGTGAACGAAATAAATAATAAATTAGAAATAATTTTAAAGGCATATTAAATAAAAAGAGTTCATGAAAGCTGGAAAAAAAGATGTAGTAAGTTAAACATGCCTCTTTTCTTTAAGACAGGGTTAATTTTAAGTTTTATTTCTATTATTGTAACTTTCTATACAAAAGCAAGAAGAAAGGTACAAGACTTAGACTTGATGCTTAACATATATGGATTGAGTAGGTAGAAAATTAATAAATTTATTTTATATTGTGTGTGGTATTAATCTTAAATTAAACTAAAACTACTTTAATTCCACTTAATTCATGTACTGTGTGAATTGCTGGCTAGATTTAAATCTTTTATGATTGACTAAATTCTATTATTTTTTTGTCTTTTCATCTTTATACTCATTGTTTATGTTTATAATTCCCTTTTTAATGAATCTTTTTATTATATTAATATATTTTGAGAGTAAAAGTAGATTTTTAAAAATTTTATTTATTATTGTTATTGAAGGAATATGAATTTTGACAATGACTTGTTTTGAGGGGTACATAGTGCTATTTTTACATTTAAAAATAGCATAGTAGATTTACTAATATTCCCCTATTTTTTTTCTCCCTTCATTTACAGTTAATTCCCTTCCTCACATTTCTTCCACCCCTCCCCCATCACTTTGGTACTCCCTGATTTTCCTTTTTGTCTCTCATCTCTGAGTCCATAGTTGTTTGGAGTAGTGTTCTTCCTCTTTCACTCTCTGTCTGTCTTTCTCTTTTTCTCTTTGTCTAAACTACTCCCCATTTTTGGTGTTGTTTATTTTATGACATTTGTTTTCTTTTTTTCCATATGAGTGCTATCACATAATGTCTGTCCTTCTCCTTCTGGCTTATCTCACTAAGCATAATTGCCTCCAAGTTCATCATCCATGTTGCTGCAAATCGTAGGATCTCTCCTTTTTGATGGCTGATAGTATTCCATAGTGTGTATGTACCACATCTCCTTTATCCACTCCTCCATTTTTGGGTATTTACGTCATTTCCAGCTCTTAGCTATTGTGAATTCTGCTGTAGTGAACATGTGGGAGCATATATCTCTTTGGATAAGTGTTTTTGTGTCTTTATGGTAAGTGCCCAATTTCAATTTTTTGAGAACTCTCCTTACTGTGTTCCAGAGTGGTTAAACCACTTGACATTCCCATCGTGAATTAGAGTTCCTTTTTCTCCACGTTCACTCCAGCACATATTATTTCCATTTTTTGGATAATAGCCATTCTTACCAGCATGAGGTGGTATCTCATCATTTTTTTGATTTGCACTTCCCTGATGAAAGAGATGTAGAGCATCTTTTCATGAACCTGTGAGCCATTTGTATGTCTTCCTCGGAGAGGTGTCTGTTAAGGTCATCAGCCATTTATTCATTGGATTGCTTGTTTTTTTGTTGTCCAATTTTTTGAGTTCTTTGCATGTCTTATATATTAACCCCTTATTGAGCTGTGAGAGGCAAATATCTTTCCCATTTAGTTGGATGCCTTTTTGTTTTTATGAGTTTCTTTTGCTGAGTTGAAACTTTTTAGTTTTTTGTAATCCCACTTGTTTATTTTGGATTTTATTTGACTTGCATTGGGAGTAGAGCTGCTAAAGGAATCTCTTAGGTCTATATGAATGCTTTGCCTCCATTCTCTTCTATGTGTTTGATGATTTCTGATCTTTCAATTCTGTTCCATTGGTCTGTCTTTCTGTTTTTATACCAATACATTGCTGTTTTAATTATTATTGCTTTGTAGTAGAGTTTGAGAAGTCAGGGAGAATGACTCCTCTATTGTTTTTTTCTTTTTTCTTTCTTGAGGATTGTTTTTGCTATCCTGGGTTGTTGGTTTTTCCAGATAAATTTCATTATTTTGTGTTCTTTGTCTGTGAAGAATTTCTTTGGAATTTTGATGGGGATAGCATTGAATCTATATATTGCCTTAGGCAGTATGGTCATTTTGATTATGTTGATTCTTCTGATCTGTTGGCATGGAATATTTTTCCATTTCTTTATGTCATATTCTATTTCTTTTAACAATAGCCTGTATTTCTCATAGTCCTTCACCTCTTTGATTAGGTTTATTCCAAGGTATTTCTTTCTTTTTTTTTTTTTTTTTTTTTTTTTTTTTTTTTTTTTTTTTTTTTTTTTTTTTTTTTTTTTTTTTTTTTTTTTTTTTTTTTTTTTTTTTTTTTTTTTTTTTTTTTGGTGCATCTGTAACCAGTTTTATTTTCTGCAGTTCTCTTTCTGTATTTTCATTGCTGGTTTACAGAAACAGCAGATTTTCTAATATTAATTTTGTAGCCTGCCATTTTACTATATTTGTTTATTATTTCTAGCAGCTTTTTACTTGATTCTTTGGGGCTCTCTATATTATTATATCATCTGCGAAAAGTGTTAGTTTCATTTCTTTCTCTATTTGAATACCTTATGTATCTTTTTCTTGGCTAATTGCATTGACCAGGATCTCCAGGACTATACTGAATATTACGGTGGGAGTGGACATCCTTATTTTGTCCCTGATCTTAGGGGAAAAGTTTTCAGTTTTTCTCCGTTGAGTACAACGCTAGCTGTGGGCATGTCATATATATCCTTAATTATGTTGAAGAACATCCCTTTTATAACTATTTTTTGGAGGGTTTTTAGCACAAAAGGGTGTTGAATCTTGTCAAATGCTTTTTCATGATCTATTGAGATGAACATGTGGTTTTTGTCCTTTTTTTTGATAAAGTGTATCAGATGTATTCATTTGCATGTGGTGAACCATCCTTGCTTCCCTGGAATAAATCCCTCCCATTTGATCATAGTGTATGATTAATATCATATGTTTTGGATTCAATTTGCTAGTGTTTGTTGAGAATTTTTATATCAGTACTCATTAAAGATATCTGTCTATAGTTTTCTTTTTCGGTGCAGTCTTTATCTGGTTTTGGAATCATCATAATATTGGCATCATAAAAAGTGTTCAGAAGTTTTCCCTCTTCTATTTTTTGGAACAATTTAAAGAGGACTGGAAGTAATTCTTCTTTGAATGCTTTGTAGAATTTGCTGATGAAACCATCTAGTCCAGGGCTTTTGTTTTTGGAAAGGTTTTTGATCCCTGTTTCAATTTCCTTGCTTGTGATGGATTTGTTCATGGTTTCTAGTTCTTCTCTGTTAAGTTTTGGGATATTGCACCTTTCCAGAAATGTGTCCATTTCTTCTAGGTTATTAGTTTGTTGCCATACAATTGAACATAGTATTCTCTTATAGCGTTCTGTATTTCTGTTGTATCTGTTGAGATGATTCCTTTTTCATTTTTGATTCTATTTTGTTGTTTTCTCTGTCCCCTTTTTTGTGAGTCATTGATTTCTGGCCTAGTCTTTATTATTTCTTTCCTTCTGTTTGATTTAGGCTTCTGTTATTCTGCTTTTTCTAGTTCTTTTAGGTGATGGCTTAGGTTTTTTATTTGTGATTATTCCTGTTTTCTGAGGTAGGATTCGATTTGCTATTTCCCTCTTAATACTAATTTTGCTGCATCCCATAGATTTTGATGTCATTTCTTCATTTTCATTTGATTCCAGATATTTTTAAAATTTCTTCCATAATTTCCTCCTTTACCCATTGGTTGCTCAACAGTATGTTGTTTATGCTCCACTCTTTTGTGGTTCTCCTCTCTTTCTCCTTTTGGTTGATCTCTAGTTTGATGCCATTGCGATCTTAAAAGATGCTATATATGATTTCAATCATTGAAAATTTACTGAGATTTGTTTTGTGTCCCAGCATATGCTCTATCCTTGAGAATTTTCCATGTGCACTTGAGAAGAATGTACAGTCTATAGTTTTTGGATGAAGAACTCTATATATCTCTATTAGGTTCAGCTCTTCTATTTTGTCATTTAAAGATCTTGTTTCTTTGTTGATTCTCTGTCTGGGTGAACTGTCTTTAACCAAAAAAGTAGTATTAAAGTCCCCTAATAATATTGTGTTGCAGTCAGTATCTTTATTTCGATCAGTTAATATTTGCTTGATATATTTGGGTGCTCCTTTATTGGGTGCATAAATTTTGATAAGTGTTGTCTTTTTGTTGATCCCTTTATCATTATATAATGTCTATCTTTATCTTTTTCATTTTCTTTGTTTAAAATGCTACCTTCTCTGATATGAGTATAGCTGTTGCTGCTCTTTTGGATTCAACATTAGCTTCCAGTACTGTTTTCCATCCACCCACTTTAAGCCAGTGCTTGTCTCTTGACTTAAGATAAGTTTCTTATAGACAACATAGAGTTGGATTATATTTCTTAATCCATTTGACAACAATGTGCCTTTTCATTGGCAAGTTCAATCAGTTTACATTTACAGTAATTATTGACATTTGAGAATATACTACTGACATTTTGATTTTTGTTTTCTGGTTATGTTGATCTCTTTGTTACTTTGTTATATTTTTGTGAAGTTTTTCCTCTTTGGTTTAACTAGTAGGGCCTCTTTTAACATTTCTTGTAGAGGACATCTTATGGTTGCAAACCGTCTTAGCTTTTGTTTGTTGGGAAAAAAAACTTAATTTCTCCCTCAAATTTGAAAGAGTTTTGCAGGATATAGTATTCTTGGGTGGCATTTTTTACCCTGAAGTATTTTGAAGACATCATTCCATTATCTTCTAGCCTGTAGAGTTTCTGCTTAGAAGTCTGAGGTTAGTCTGAATGGAGTTCCTTTGTATGTTATCTGCTTTTGTTTCCTGGGTACCTTTAGAACTCTTTCTTTTGTCTTGGATTTTTGATAGTTTCACAATTACATGTCTTGATGTGGTATTTTTAGGATTTATGTAATTGGGTGTTCTGTTTGCTTCATTGACCGTATGTTCATTACTTTTTCTAGATTGGGGAAGTTTTCAGCCATTACTGCTTTGAACTGTTCTCTGTTCCTCTCTTTTTTCTCTTTGCCTTCTGGCATACCCAGTATTCTAATATTGCCTTTCCTGATGGTGTCAGATTTCTGAGTGTTTCTTCATTTTTTTTTTTTTTTTGCACTTAATTTCTCTTCTTCTTGGCTCCTTTCTGCATTACTGTCATCTATATCACTATTCCTTTCCTCCACTTGGGTTATTCTGGTTCCATAGCTTTCTATACTATTCTTCATTTCATGAATTATCTCCTTTAAATCCTGTGTTCCTGTTTTTTCTAAATCGCTTCAATCTTGGTGAATCAGGTGATTTATTCAAATAAGAAAATTTGCCCATTATTTATACATATATAATATATATTTTTTGGAGTAGTAACAGCTTTATATATATTTTTTTGCATCAGCTATTAGTATTGACTTTCAGAGAATTTCACACTGAGAGTTTTACTTTAATACTTTACTGAAAAAAATGTTTTCATACTTTATAATGCTGTATACTGGTGTCCCTTTGGGAAGATAAATTGATAGAAGGATCTAAGCTTGAAACTGCTGTTCATTTGTACACATTTGTTGTTTCACACACATATATTTTGGTTTTTTTATTTTTCATTATTCCCCACTTTTCAAGGAAGACAAGTGAGCTGAGTTATGTCCTATAATTTTGTCATAAAATGCTGTTCAGTTTGCATCAAATGGTTATCAACCCTCAGTGTGCCTAGGGGATTGAGATACAATCATTCATGGCTGAAATTCTGCTCCAGACCTTGCTGCCTCCTCTTATTATTCTTCCTGTCAGACGCTTCCTAAGGATTTCTCATTTTTATTTTTTTCCGTTGTTCTCCTATATTAACCCATAGGAATGTTTTTCTCCTTCGGAAACCAAATGTAGTGTGAAAGACAGTAGAATTCAGCATCGACCACTAAGTAGGAAATCACTTTGGCTATCATAGACTGGGAATTTTAATCGGGTTTGTGAGCCTTTCTTATAGATACTATAGTAAAAGCCTTGCAAGAATAATCCTGTATATAACTTTGTCAGAGCAACCAGCTCAATAGTCTGTTATTATAGACAATTTGTGCTCTTTTGTGTCACCTAAGATTTAAAAAAAAAGTAGAGTATGTTTCAGGAAAATTATCTGTATGAATGTAATAACTCATTTTAAGAGAGAGGGAGCATAGGCCATTGAGGGATTGAAAGAGGATAAGTGTATCTGGAGGAATTAAGGAGGGATTAAGAGAAGAATCAAGTAGGAAATAAGTACTAGCAGAGGGTCTCTGGTCCCCTTTTGAACTTTTGAATTTCTTTATTATTTAAATCCTTTGTAAACGTCCTTTACACAATTTCTGACATTTTTTCCTATTGATTTGTGAGAGTTCATTTTATATTCGACTAATTAGTCTTTAATCTATTTAGATTTATGTTGTTTTTGTGGTAAGGATTATTACTGCTATTGAATCATATATTCTTCAAGTTTTACTTAATTTTTGTTCTTATAATAATTTTTGCCTGCATAAAGCCTATGCTTGTGTTTATTTACTCAATAACTTCTTAACTAGACAAACTATCATCTTTTATCCTACTTTTCATTCTACTACCCTTGGCATTGATAATACTAGTATTTTCTTTATCTTTAGTTTTGGACTATTTATGATAACTCTGTATTTTTTAAAAAATTCCCTTTGGTTTCTTTTCTTAATTTAACGTATTCTCCAGTATTTGGTATATTTTATGTCAAATCTGAGGTCTTATATATCTGATGACATTTTTATTATGCTTTCATATTTTAATGACAATTTGACTAGATGTAAAATTCAAGGTTTATTTCCTTCGGTACATACAAAGTATTAGTTTATTGTCTTCTTACATCCAGAATTACTTTAAAGAAGTCTGGTGTCCGTCTAATTCCTGACTTTATCTCTCTTTATTTTCTGATTGCTTTTAGCATTTTTGAGGTCTTTGATGTCCTTAAATTTTACTGTAATGCACACTAAACACATCTGTATCCCTTTATCTTATTTGACACTATCATCTCAGTCTTTTCTTCTTCTGTAATATTTTCATTTTTAGGATTTCAATTTCCTTTTTTTGTTTCTTAATCTTTCTGGAATGCCTTTCCCACATGCAGATCTTTCTGTTTTTATTCTTAAAAGTCTTTAGACTTTCTTTAATAATCTTTCCTTTTTGTATTTTTCCTGTTGACACCTTTAAGAATTTCATAATCCATTTTTCTGCTCATTAATTCTTTCTTCAGTTGTAACCATCTTGTTATTTTTACACCTATTCTTTATGTTGCTTATTATATATTTTACACCTAATATTTCAATTTAGATACTTTCATGGTTGCTTATTTTACTTTATGTTGCTGAATATTTTCTTGTCTCCTTATGTGTATACATAGGCATGAAATAACTTATTCCGTCTGTTTTATAAATTCTGTTTTAAATGTTAATATGTTTAGTCTATTGTCATCCTTTAATGTACAGCAACTGAGAGCCCAGTAACTTTGGTACGTGAACTTATGCATCTGTGGTAATGTGAGTTACTCTCTCTGGTAACTTAGGAAAAATCAGAAAGCCTGTCCATCCAGGTGATTTTAAGAAAAACTGAAAAGTGATCCTCTGACAGGGAGACCCAAGTACCACAGAATAGCTCTTGAAAGCTTCCATTTATTACCACTTGAAACATCTCTTCTCTTATCATCATTTGAAAATTTAAATACTGGGAAGCAAAAGTGTAGGTGGCATATGTTCTACATTATAGTGCATGTCCCTGAGAATTTCAAAGGAAATTGGTTAGAAAGAGTATACTCATCACCGCTTCACTGAAGCAAGATTTTAAACTGCATTTGATAGCTCGCAGATATTACAACTCTAAATTGAACTATTGATTTATATGGAATCTGGCAATCATTATTCCATGCAACAGGGAAGAAAGATATGATTGAATGCAGCTCTCCTTCAATTAACGTTCTTACTGCCATTTCCAACTGCCATCTTCTCTAGTTTGCAGCAACCCTCACCTCACCCTCACGACTCTGGTGTCCAAAACAAATTATAGACTCCCTCAGGTTCTTTTCAGTTTCTAGTTTCTTCTTTATCTGTTCTCCTTTTGCTGTTCCTCAAATCAATTCATCCCAAGAGTTTCTATAATTTATTAGGATTGACATTGGATGTGGGAACCAATAGCCATTGCTAGATCACCATCTTGACAACATGATTGTTTTTATATTATCAATAGATCAGAGAGATACTATAACACACACATTGTAACACATTATAGCTAGAAATAAATTTAAAATGTCTGTACTTACTTATTTTAAAAAGCTATGACATTTTGATAATTTAAAAAGTCCAGGCATAAAATGTCATAAAAAGAGCCCTGGACAAGTTGAAACATCAGTGATATCTCAGGGTAAAATAATACAGTAATTAACTATGTCAATTCATTAAATTATTCTATGAGTCAGCTGGGATAATGAATTTATGAGAAAACCATAGAACAACAGTAACAAAAAATTGGGGGTGAAAATATGACCTATTAAAATGCAGCACTAAAATTAATTCAAGGTTAGAAAACTTACCTCCCTTTACAAACTTTTCTCTCCCCTATTTATAATAGTTATGCTTTAATTATTTCCTTTGCATATGTTTAGAATAATATTGGACAGTGTTTTAACATTTTCTTTAACCATCAAACGTAATTTAGAAAACTCAAAGAGGCTAAACAAATTTGTCATATGTACTCATATTTTTGCTATGTTTTTTCTTTTTTCTTTTATATCCCAACCTGCCTTCTTATTTTTGTCTCCTTTCTATTTAAATAAGTTTGTTTAGCTCTTAGTTTATGGTAGGTTGCTGGTGGAAAATTCTCTTAGTTTCCCTTCATTTTATAGTAATTTACTTTTATGAGTCTTTTCTAGTATTATCTTGTAACTGCTACAGGATGGGCTCTCTTTCTTTTTAGCTTTATCCTTGGTGTAGAGTGCAGTATGAGGTACTACATAGGTATCAAATGTTGCTTAACAAACTATTTGCTGTATGTATATCAGTATATAAAAAAACTCCATTGTACATATATGAATACTTTTGATCATTATAGGTATAAAATATGTTATGTCTCTAGTAGAACAATAGCAAATACCTTGGAATGATATTATGCAATAACCCATTGTTAGGTTGAGTCATGATTGGTTGTCAATAGAATTTGTCCTCATTTTATTTTCCTACCACATAAAATGACAATAAATATAGTATTCAAGTCTCTGTTTTATTAAAAAGCAAGTTGTAAGATTTAAGAAATGGCTCTATTTCCTTGATTAAAGTAATCACATAACCTCCTTTTACAGTAGTTGTTGAAATTCTTTTGGGGGAGTGATATAGTTAATGAGTGGTTCTATCTGCTGCAGAAGTAGATAATAGGAAAAGTCAAAAAAGTGAATTAAGTTTGTAAATTAGATAGACTTTATCAAAATCCATGCCTTTTATATAGCTAAGTGTTAGACCCCCCCAAGTCTTTAATCTTTAATTTAACTAATCATTCCTTTGATTTCAAATCACTAAGATATCACTGAGAGTCAAAGAGTAACCTTGTAAAAGGCTTCTTTGCTTTAGTCATCAGAAAGATATGAAATTCCATTAATTAAGTGTGAATTTCCCACCTTTTTCAGTGCAGGAATTACATGATTCTCTAGGCATAAAGATTTGTTGATGTTTTGAAAAGGATGTTGAAAGATCTATTTATACACAGTTTTTTGCAAATTTAATTTTAGAGTAACTGGTATGCAGTTCCACTTTCTCTCTGTAATAGAGAAAGGACTTCTGATTGATCTGTCTCTCTTAGCAGAACTAGGTGTCAGTATATTTAGCATCAGTTCCTTAAAAGAATAAAACTGTGAATATATACCTCCTTTGAATGCCCTCTTCAACGATTTCTCCTTTTTTCTTCAGCCTGTGTATATTTTTAAAAATCTTTAAATTATGTAACATATTTGTATAAATATGTTGAAATATCTTGCTTGAATATCTGAATACCCTTCTACTAAATATTCCTCTTTATAAACCCAAAATAGCAAAAAACAATGGGTATAATTTAAGCCTTATCTTTGGGCTCAGCTGACTTGCTGTTTTCTGTTTTATTATGGGTGTAGATTTTATTTAGTCATTAGGGGTATGCTGTATGTCATATCATATCATGATATACTGGAACTATTCAGATATTAGAATATTATAATAGTAATGAACCAACCTTAGCTATTCAGTGGAGATATTTACGTAGATGAATTTCAAAATTAATTTCTCCTTTATAATTGAAGGATTTGGTTTAAAAAGAATTATAGTTGATGCTCATGTAATGATAATAATATAATAGAATTTTTAAATACTCAGAATAATATAATCATAAAAAACAGAAGTTTTGAAATCTAACTGAACTTAGAAGTTATCACTTAATTTCCATCCTGAGATTTATTCACCATTCCCTATCATATCCCATCAGAGAGAAGTGATGTCTCCCACATATCCCTCCCTCCATCTCTCTTTTCTCTTTCCTCACCTAAGTTATTTCATTTCTTTGAGGGAAAGTGCAATCTCAATTATTAACAAACATGAATGGAAGGTGACAGGACACCTGGAATATAGCATAAACTCAGGGCTTGTGTAAACATTTCAGATTCCATCAAATGAGGAGAATTCTGCATATATGCAAAGAGAGGTTAATTTAACTAATTGGTACACTTTAAATAATATGTCTCTGAAAATGCACCCAAAAGTTCTTTGCTTCCAATTCTTGGCTATTGTAAATAATAATGCTTTAGTGAACAAGGGAGTACATATATCTCTGTAAATTTTTGTTGTTGCATTTTGTGGATCTACTATGATGCACACCTTGACCGTATGTAATGTTATGATGCAATGTTCCTTCAATAAGATATTTACATTAAAGATAATAATTGATCGTTTTGTTGCTATTGCTTTTGAGAATCACTTGAGCAGATTAATATGCCTCTATTTTGATGAGACACAGTATGTCATGGGTATTATCAGAGTTCTAATGTTGCTTTACCAGTTTTCTGTAATCAAATGCTTTTATTTAAAAATATTGATTTTTTTCTTTCTTATTTTGTGGTTAATTGTTTTGCAAATGAAAATTTTTTTACCTTTAGACAGAGAAAGGACTATCAAAAATATGGCAAGAAGGTGAGAATAGACATGGTGATCATTGGCAAAAGGCTGTCATCATTCTCGGAAAGTTAAGGAATTTTGAAGTTATATTTCAAGGTATCAGAACAAGGGACCTCAGTGGAGGAGCTGCAATTGATGACATTGAATTTAAAAACTGCATGACTGGTAAGTTTCTGGAAACCACTTCAATTTGGAAGCATGTTTAACTTAGTCAATTTATCTTTAACACATATAAAAGGTTCTGCCATAATATCGTTATGCACCCATAAAAATCAATTGAAATAGATACCCTCATAATTGTTGAATACACAGTTTTACGTAAAGTCTCTCCATCCTTCAGTTGTACAAGTACTTTCTCCTACCACCCATGCCGTCCCATTTCTAATAAATATTCTCTGAATTTGCAATTCAATTTCAGTTAAATAAATGTAAGCCAATAAACAGTGGGCTTTAGAAAGCTAACAGCTAATGAATATGTGAAAAATAAAGTCAACCACGTTTAACTCAAACAGAACTGGTTGAGAGCTAGCTCTGCCTAAGCAATTTAAAATGCTACCCTAGCAAGTAAATAGTAACTTGCTCTCATTGCTCATGCAGCTATATGTGAACCATGACTAGAGTTTTCTTTACAAACCACACAGAAAATTTAAAAAGTGATTATAAATACATTTGAACAACTTCAGATTACAAAGTTCTTTCTGACTTCCAAAATAGTGCTGTGTGATATATGCTACCAATAAAAGACATGCGTGTATGGTTTCCACATTGATTCACTTGGAGGCAGGCCCCTGGGACCGAAGAGCTAAACCTGAACCTACTGAATTTTTTGTTACTCTTATATTAAAATATAACTTCACCGAGACAGTTCAAAAATATGGCTTTGGGTTTGGTGATGCTATAGCATCTGCTCTTTTTTTTTTATCAGCAGAGCTGCTTCAAAGGATGCTGCTGATTTGTAAAGTCTTTGTTTTTATATGTTTTATTGAAGGAACATTGCATCATAATATAATACAGATTTAAGATGTGCATCATCTTAAATCAGCTGTTGGCAGTGAGTCTTTTAATTTTACTCCTCCCCCATGCCATCATTCCAGGAAAGATGACTGCTATTCAGCCACCTATATGTTATATGAAGTCAGAATTCATCTATCACAGAGCTCCAGATAACTATGACAAGACTTGGGCTTAGAGGTGTTTTTGGTTCTACCTAGACAAAAGAAAATGCTTTTATGAAGATCAAATCATGAAAAGGTATTTTAGAAGAGAGACTGTACTTTTTCAACTCTCTTCTAGTAACTTTCCTAGTAAGATGCTATGTTTCTAATACACTTAGTTAATAAAATCTATAAATATCTTAGGCGACTTAAGGAAAAATTCTTCAAAACTTTATAAGATTTAAGGAAAAAAGCTTTTCCTTAAATAAGAAAAAATGCTTCCTTTTTTCTCAGGGAAACAGAATGTTTCCTGCAAGTATTGATTCAAGAGAGCAGAAAACTAAGAATTGTTATTCCAACTTTGTCAGGGTTTATGTAGAAGTTTGTGTATTTTCTTTCCTTCCTTATTTTAAGGTAATATGAGAATTTACATGATTATAATTGATTTTGTTCAATTCAATCCAATGCTTAGCTTACAGAGTAGTACTTTAATATATTATAGTCAATGATAACTACTTTTAAGGCCATATTTTTTTCTATGTCATAAATCAAGAGGTGAAATGTGGTCAATTGTATACCAAATATATTTTAGAAAATGAATATTGGTTTTTAATAACCCCATTGATGCAAATAATGAGGAGATTCAAATTATGTTTTAGTTAAGATAGAAAATAAGACATTATGAGGAAATTTGAAGGACTATGTATGAAACAAACAAAAAATAACTGATAAATTTTGTCCCCTTAGTTTTAAATAAGTGTCTGTAAAATATCTGTCCTGTAAAATATGGGTAAATGAGAAGGAGCTCAGAATATAAGTTATCCTAAATCATTTTCAACTATTGCAATTCAGAAGAGAGTGATATTTGACAAAATATCTAAAGGTCAGATAGGCACTACAGAATAGTGAATATTAACTAAGAACCTTGAGTCAAGCTACTGAGCATGGAATTGAGCTCTACCACTGACTAGCTTGGGTGATTATTTCACTTTGCCTCAATTTCCTAATCAATAAAATGGGTATGATAATAATAGCATTTCATCATATATTTGTGTAAATATTAAATTTGTGAACATATGTGAAGTACTTAGAATACTCTTGGCAAGTAGCAAAATTTATGTAATACATTCTATGGTCATAATTATCATCATTAGTATTAACCATTTTATATTCTCCAATAGTGCTTTGCTACCCTGTATTAGAAAGTTAACTTCTGGTAATATGCAAACAGGTCATCATATAATCTGTCATGAAATTTTTGCTGTTTCACATTTGACATAAAGATCTTAAAGAAAGGATTTACTACTTATTTTTCTGGCACACCCTAAAAATCTCAAAAGACCACATATTGTATAATAACATTTATACAAAATGTATAGAACGACAGATCTGTAGAGACAGAAAGCAGATTAGTTGTTACTTTGTGCTGAAGGAATGGAGGAAGACAGTGATGGCAAATTAATATGAGGTTACTTTATGGGATAATGAATATATTATAAACTTTATATGGTGATTGTTTCATGGCTTCATAAACATTAAAACAATTATATTGTAAACTTTTTATGGGTCAATTTAATGGTTTACAATGTGAAAAAAACAGGAATCAGAGAGCTTTGGAAAGATGGTTGGTGGTGGTAGCAGATAAGCTTTTGGATATTTGAAAGTCCTCACATCACAATAGAAAACTTAGTTAGCAAAATCAGTAAACCATGGAAAACATAAATAATAAAATTAAGTAAAAGTATATCCTTGCAAAGCCCAGTACACAAGGTAATAAATAAAACCCACCACCAGCTGTAAGACTTGTGTGTGATTTTTATGTCAGTAAGAGAGAAGGCCATGAAAGAGCCAAAACTGGAAAATGAACTCAGCAGTCTGAGAATGGCAGCAAAAACTGGGATGGCTTCACTCACTGTGAAAGTGAGAGACCAAGGGGTCTGTGGTAAGGTCTATGGAGCTGAAACAGACAATACTCCATGAATGCCCAAAATGGATTGACCAAGATTCCTTTCCAGAACAATAGCCCATGTTCAAAAACAAAACAAAACAAATGAACAACTGAAAAAAAAACACTGGGAATGGAATAAACATTGGGCACATCAGGAAAATATGACCAAAAGGGATAGCCTCCATCGACATGATGAAGGGGAATAGAGACAAGGAGTCTCAAAAAGCTATCACCCTAATTTTTTAATAGGTTAATATTGATTCTATAGAATTATGATTCTTTTTAGAGTTTTGACATTAACCACGTAAACTTTGATCATGTTATTTTAGAGCCTTAGTTTCTTCATTCACAAAATGGCAATATCTGCAGAGAGGATCTCTAATATTTTTTGATGATTATCAGACAGTATGGGACAATATGTATATTCATTAAATTTCCAAATAATAGAAAAAAAGTTTAGAAAAAGGAAGCAAGTATATTATTCATAGAAAAATAAGTGAGAGACTGTGAATTTGATATGATTCTTTTAATTTTAATTGAATTAAAATGTCTGAAAGTCTTATAAATGCAACAATAATTCAAAGAACAGAGAAATCATATAGAAAGGAAATAAATATCCCTTCATTGTAATTACAAGATGTATCCATCTAAATGAAAATGGCTACTCAATTTTTAACCAGAATATTATCTGCTAAGTACTGTCGTTCAGCTGATACCTATTGAGTTTGCAGTTACCTATTGAGTTTGCAGTTAACAACAAGTAGCATCTATGTCAGTGGTTGAGAGCCCAATTCTGCATCAAGAACAGTGGGTGTATATGCTAACTTACCTACTTGGTTTTAGGGAAATTACATAATTTTCATTTGTCTCATTTCTCTCATCTATAAAATGGTAATGTATTTCCATCATGAAGCTCTTATGAAGATTAAATTATTTACTTTATATTAGGTGCTCTGAAGAATGTATTAGATATGATAAGTATTGAACGTTCGTTGGCTAAAAAGTATAAGTGAATAACAATAAAAAGGTTGATATTGTTTAAGGCACACTACTTTTTATATAGGTTTTTAAGATCTGATTCTGTTCCATACCTTCGTTTCCACATGAGCAGCAAATATGCGTTGCTTGTCTAGGCTGTGGAAGCTGTGTGATGGACTGTGCTTATCTTCTTAGAGCAGGGGTGGAATACATGCCCCACAGTGTTCAGCTTTATTGATTTTCTATTTTCCCTTTCAGTGCTTCTTTTTAGAATCTCACCATTGCCTCCTCTCCTTCCCCATGAGTCCCTCTTATGTCTTACATATCCAAGAATGCTCTGTGAACTCTCTCCATGACTCTGGTGAACCTAGTACCTCAGCATGGGAGCCAATAGCCATATAAAATACTGCCACTTTTAATAAATAATCTATAAGAAATAGAAAATGCTTCCAGAAGTCAAGAAATCTGCTAATAGAGAGTAATACAGTAGCTATTGTAAACATAGAAACACATTGTGCTCTCCAAATAATCTTAAATGCGAAAGGAAGAAAGTACATTGGGAATAAAATAGAAGACAACATCGTTATAATTTTACATGTCTAGTACATTGTCTGCACAGGTAAACAAAATACTTGCTTTTATTGTAACTACGTTCACACCTTTCATTATTTCCTCTTAAAAACTATGTGTGTGCCTTCTAAGTATCCTTCAAACTGTAATTGATCTGGAGTGAAAAATAGTAGCTTGATGATAATGGTTTCAGTGCAGCATCACTCTGGTTGCAAATTAAACTTTGGAGACCACAGAACAGCTATTACTCTAGATAAAATTCATGAATGCATAAATCTGTAAACAGAACCCTATAGACAGTGACTTCAAAACTTACCTTCTTAACTTAGTTTAGATGAAAGTTTGTATTTCTTCTCAAAATAGTGTTTTGATTATTGCATTTATCTCTCCCAAAATTACCATTTAAAGTAAAAAATTGTCAAAAGGAATACTCATCTTAATTAATTACAGTAGCTTTTATTTTAATTATTTTGATAATTATTTGGTAAGTTAATAAGTAACAATATATATTGTAAGGATATCTGAATGATAGTTAAATGGGTATATATGGATGGTTGGATGGGTGAATTTATGGATGGAGGGATGGATTGATAGATGATAGATGGAAGAAATCCTTTTAAAAATGTTATTAATATGTGTGAAAATTCAAAATAGAGCAAGTTCCTCTCCATTACATTTTATGCTAGAGTTATGTACAGATAGTAAAGTAAAATGTAATATTATGCTATGTGACAATAGGCTATGAATGATGTAGAGAGAAATTGATGGGGAATGATTATCCCAACTAGAATAGTCAGGAAAAGACTTTGAAGGTTATGGCTGAGCAAAGACCTAAACAAAATAAAGAGGCAACCACACAGACATCTCCGTGAAGGGCACTCACTAGGAATCAGACTTTTGGGGTTTAAATCCCGACACTGACATTTTACTTGCCCTGTGACCTAGAATAAATATTTATCAATTCTGTGCCTCGCTTACTTTATGGCAATAAAAATAACACTTACATTTTAGGGTAGTTGTGAGGATTCAACAAGTTAATATATGCTAAGAACTCTTTAGTGTTGATATGATTTTAATCACCGTCACAAGTCATACTTAATTTAATCCTCTGTACTACTCTGAATAATTGAAGTATTCAGATGCTGAACTAAATGATATCAGCCAGGTTGATTTCCTTACTGGTGGTAATGACACAAAAACGTAGCCATATTTATCCATAACAACAAAGAATGCCATCAAAATGATAATCAATACTTTGCGGGTAAGGCAGTCACTTGCAATCTGCCGTATCTAGCTTGTTAATGATTTCAAATGCTCCTGAAGAAAGCAGGCAATATCAGATATATCACCAGTGGTGTTAACAGTGCAGTGTTTTAAGTCATACTAGTTGAAATATTTTAAAACATAGAAAAACCCTGGGTTTGGTATTTTTTAATCAATATTCAAACAATTGTCCTTTGTACAGATATATTTTGGATTCATAAAATTTTTCAGTAAGGCGAGGAAGGGAAAAGAAAAAAAAAATAGGCATATACAAATGTTATAGAACTTGAACACGATAGCAGCCATAGCAGTTTTCTCTTTACGTGATTATATATGACTATTTTTATAATAGATTTCTTTCTGAACTACAATGAAACTTTTGTACCTAGACCTAAAGTTTTCTGCCAAGAATTAATGTGAAATGTTAAATATATTCTTTATTCAGAGGAATCTGTGTCTATAAATTAAAACTGGCTCTGAAAATTAAACTTTTAACTATTGACTGGGTAAAATGTCTAAAGGTTCTCAAGTGAAAAAATAGACCTTTTTAATGTAGCTACTTTGCATTTCAACAAATATCTTTTATAGGTAAAATATCTTTTACTTCACAGAAGGCTGTGAAGATTATGTATAAAATATTTTGTTGTAGTTAATATATATCCTGCTTATAATATCCTCTTTCAGCTAGCGTATCAATAGCAGTATTTGACCATATATAAATTCATATATTGCTAAGTATATATTATATATTGATATAAAATTTAATCATTTTGACTTTTCGGAGAAAGGTGACTGTTTTTTTTGTTTTATCTAAATTAATTTTATGGAAGGAACATTGTGTTATCACCTTATTTAGGTTTAAGATATACTTCATAGTAAATCAGCATCATAGAGTATTTTGAAAACATCATTCCATTCTCTCTTGGCTTATAGGGTTTCTACTGAGAAGTTTGATGATAGCTTGATGGGAGTATCAATATATGTTACTTGCCTTTTCCCCCAGCCACCTTTAAAATTCTTTCTTTGCATTGAACTTTTGATAGTTTCACAATTATATGTCTTGGTGTAAGCCTTTGTTTTTTAAAGGAAAGGTATAGACCAGAATACAGGCCAGTAGGCAGGCAGGCAGGCAGAGAGAGGAGGAAGTATTTTTTGTATTTCCATTTAGTTGTTCAGACTGGATCCAGACTCAAGCTCAGGGTACGTGGCCTGCGTCCTTTGGAGGTTATTAACTCAATTGCTCCCTCATCAAGGCACACTGGTGTAGGTCTTTTTACATTTAGATAACTGAAAATTCTGTTGGTTTCTACTTGTGTGTTCATTTCCTTCCCCAGATTTGGGAGATTTTTCAGCAATTATTTCTTTGACTGTTCTCTACTCTCTTCTCTTTCTCATCATTTTCTGAGATAACCATTTGTTCTTATGTTGCCTTTCCTAATGGAGTTGGATAGCTCTTGGAATATTTCTCTTCCTTTCCCCTCCCTCCTCCTTCCCTCCTCCTCCCTCCTCCCTCTTTCCTCCTCTCTCCTTCCTCCTTTCTTCCTTCTTCTTCCTTCTTCACAGGTTTCACCACCACTGCCAATAGCTACCCCTTTCCCCAGTCCTCATACCCCTCCACCACCCAGCAGCCATCATCTACTCCTGACTCAGCAAAAGCACTTCAAAATCTTGATATATGGCTCCTTCCTCCTCCTCCTCCTCCTTCACCTCCTCATCCTCATCCTCTTTTTCCTTTCTTTTCTCATTTACTATCTCTCTCTTCTTACACCTGTCTCCTGTCTACATTTCTGTCCTCCAGCTCCATTGGTTCAATTCTATTTCTGTAGCTTTCTTTTTCACTCTTGATCTCATCTGTTGCACTCTTTGCCAGCTGAATCTGTTAGTTTCTTTTGTAAAACTTCAGTTTCTGCCTTCATTTCTTTAATTGTATTTTGGAGCTCATTCACTTATTTTGCTTAGTTCTCTTGTAATTCTTTATACTTTATTTCTGAGTTTGTTTTTTTTTTACATCTCTGAGTTTCTTTATGATTGCAACTTTTAATTCATTATCTGTTAAAAAAGAAAAAGTTGTCCATGTCTTCAAAGTTGGTTTCTGATAATGTTTCATCTTCTTGTGATGCCCTAGTGTCTTAAGATTTTGAAGTGTATTATGCTTTTTTTACCCGCCAGGGGGATGGATTCTTGTTGCTGAGTTGCTTATTTTTTGTCTCTGTAACAGGTGGTGTTCTGGTTTTGTTTTATGTTTTTTAACCTTACAGGACTCCATGGCATGAGTCTTATGGGGTAGTTATTATGTTCTAGCGGTGGTGGGGAATTCTGTTTCCATTGGTGTCACCTGGTCCAGCCCTCTTAGCTGAGCCTCCAGAACTGGGTCTAGCAGTTCAAAGACTGCAGAATTGGAGCTCCTCTTAGCATGAACATAGTTCCCAAGGGGTGAGGAAGGAGAAATGTTTTCCACTGTGCTCTTTGCTGTGCTTTCAACCCATGTGGAAGCTACAGTCCTGAGCCAAACCCCTGCTTTCGGGACTTCCCTCAAGTGTATGTTGCACCAGCAATCTTTTCTCCTCATTTCCCAGGACTCTGTGCTGGACCTGCCACCCATCAGTGGGTTCAACTACTGTGTCTGTCTCTGCCCCATCTCTCTGCAGTCACCTTTAGGTTCCTAAATGCATGTAGTTCCCCCGGGCATTTCTCATCACAGTTTCTGTTGCTCCTGAGTTGCTGGGGTGCTGTGGGGCTCCCTGCCAGCATCTCTTCCAGAAAAAGTTTAACTGTTTTTCCCAGACACCAATCTGCGAACAACCTCAGCAACCATCTTCCAGCCACCACTGAGGTGACTATTTTTATCAATTCAGAATTTAGATTCCACATCGAAAAAGAATGATGATATCAGCAATTGATTTATAAATACTACAAATTATTTGAATCTACCATTGCGTGTTGTAGAAATATATAAATATTTCAGAAATACTGTTTGCGTAATATCCATTTTCACTCCCATATGTCCCAAATCTTTTTGGTGGGCGAATCCATGAAAATATGATCTGGCCAGTGTGCTCTGAAGGATAGTATGTCATTTCCAGGATGAAGAATTTACATGTTGTTCCAGGTCTTCCTTCCATTCATGTTCCAGAAGGTGCATCTCCTCTGTCTGGTCCTCTTAATATTAGAAGAAAGTCCCTTCACCAGCTTGACTTAAATATCTAAGTGAGAGACAAAAACTATGCTAGCAGATTATTTTTGGTTGTTGTTGAGATTTTGGAGATTATTTTTAAGTGTTATATAATTTAGTCCATCCTCATTAACATGCCATGCAATTCCCTATATTACACAGAATACTGTTTATAGTATAGTAAGAACTATCATAGAGTCACACTATATTTGTGCAAGGTTGTGCTTGATACTGGATTGTCCAACACTGTAAAATTTGGAAGCCAGTACTTTTGTATCTTTAAGATCACATTATGAGAATTGTGGTGGTTTAATGGATTCATAGAAAGGGATCACTGTAGAGCTAGCAATCTTTTTCAGGTTTTTTTTTCAAATTGAAGATACAAGAGAGAAGTATACTTACATCTCAGATTCTAGTACCCTAAAAATGCTAAGAAAGAGCTTCCATCATTCCTGGCTCCACGTTCATTGGGAAAACCGTCAGGAGAATATAGATGTTAAACAAAAGTCAGAACCACTATGTGAGGAATATTTCATAGCATCAATCCCAGCTTCCAGTCATTGCCAGCCATAGCTCACTTTACTTTAATGTCTGAATCCACTTGAGATGGGCCTTGGAGGAGGCCTCATTGTTTTAGTCAACTGACAATATTTTTTTTTTCATTAAGCTTAGAATCAAGTTGTTTGCTCTGATAAAACTAGGGAATATATTATTATTTTGACCCATGCCTATTTTATAAGCCATAGGACTATGCAATGAGTATGAGTTTATAGTATCTTTAATCAGATATTTTAAATTAAAAAAATCAAAGCCATGGATGAATCTAATTATTTCAATATTTTATTCAAGCTATTTATAACATACCCAGAAAATATCAGCTATTGCTGTGTCTTTCAATAAAATTCATAAAATTTGTGTTTCACTGTAAAAAGGTTGATATTTAAAGATGTCATTGTAACCATATTATAATGATAAACTAAATATTTGATTAAGGCGATTATACTTGCTTCATTTTAAATATTACAAAAATATTGAGCGTACATTTTACAAAGGCTTAGATATCCCTTGAAATATCCCTAGGTTTAAATGAAGGCTACTATGAATCTGAATAATAACATTAGCCTTATTTCATATAATTTATAATTAGAATTACTTCTAATTACAGTGACTATTTCCACCCTTAATATGTGGATAAGTAAGGCTAGAGAATAGAGAATTTTTGACAAAATGGCATTTCAATTTTTACTAAACTGTATTTTATTATTTTCTATTAAAAATGAATATTAATGTTTATCAATAATACTTCCATTTTACACTCATGATAAATATTTTCCACTACATAGATACTATCAGTTCTGAAGAATTTTTACAAATATCTAGAGAATATATATATATATATATACACACACAGAGATTTCTAAGAATATATATATGTATGTATATATATACTATTCATACATGCATGTGTGGTATACAAGCTATAAGTGTAGATACAGAACTCACGAAATATATATCTAGTTGAATCAGACATAAAGAAAAAGGTTTTTAATAATATTGAAAGCTGTTATGCACAATGATTAAGCCTCAGCTAGAAACCAGCCTTCTTGTCTATTATATTTGAATCATGCACACGCACACACACACAGTTACACATATACACAGAAATACATAAGAGTTTCTGAAAATAAGTTAATAATTACACAGACAAAGGACTGATGGGAAAACAGATTTAGGGCAAGCTACTATAAGCGTAAGTAAGTAAGTTATATAGCACTAATATAAACAATAGCAACCACAATAAAATACAAGCACAATGAAAACATTTTAAAATCCTTATGAGTAAAAATATAGAGGGTTGGTAACAAGGAATCTTGATGTAAAGTGTTGTATGAAAAAACTGAGGAAAAACAGAACATCCATATGATTTAGCAATTTCATTTCTGTGTATTTGTCCAAGAGAAATGGACATTATGCTATGGAATTAAGTCATGCAGAGAAAGACAAATACTGTATGATTTCCTTTACATATGGAATCTAAAATACAAGAACTAACATGGAAATACAAAGCAAAACTCATAGATACAGAGAACAGATTGATGCTTACTAGGGATAGAGGATAGGGTTGGATAAAAGGATGAAGTTGGTTGAGAGTCACGAACTTGAAGTTATATAAAATAAATAAATTTGGGGGATTTGATGTATGACCTAGTGACTATAGCTAATAATACTTTTTAGTATATATGAAAGCTACTCAGAAAGTGAATCTTAAAAGCTGTCCCAAGAAAAGAAGAACTGTGACTAGAAATGGCCGTGTATATTAACTAGACTTATTGCGGCGATCATTTCACAGTACATACAAATGCTGAAACATATTGTCCACCTGAAACTATTATGATGTTTTAAGTCAATGATCTCTCAATGGAAATAATATAAGGCTATTGTATTATGGAGATGAGGAGAAAGTGTCTCCAGACTCGGACTAAACACACAATAAAAAAGAACTCCTAAAAGACCCTATGGAAAGAGAGAGCAAAGAACACTGAGTGACACTCACACTGAAAAGTCCTGTGTACCATGTGCTCGCTGGCTCAGCTGTGTCAGTGTATTTCACTCATCTCCTGTGCCAACACCTGTGTGCCAAGGTCAGATTAGATACAGTGTACCTGATCTCCTTTAAGGGGAGAATCAGGATATTTAATACAGAAAGAGTTTTTTGAAGAATTTGAGCAAAATGAGTCACACAAGTTTTCTACAGAATTGCTTCGGGAGTTGGAAAATACAGCTTTAAATGGTTGACTGAAAGGCCAGGAAGAAGCTCAGTGAAAGAAATCAATTATAGTTTGTATATCTTTCCACTCATTTACTTTTACGTCTTTATACGTTCTCCTGACAATGTCTGGGAAATCTCTGGGTTAATTAGTTCTGGTTTAATTACCAATGACATTAAACTAAAGAAAATATATTCAAGGATACAAAGAATCTCAGGAAATTCAAGATCAGGAACAAAGTCCAACTTCAGGAAATTTCCAAAACTCAGGCTTGGAAGAGAAGGAACTTGAGCTATGCCTTGTCTGTCTTTTAACTGCCCTTCTTTGGTGGGGGTTTGAGTGGGGGGGCATCTATTTCAGTTTGTAATCTCTGTGGAACCAGCCTTCTCTGCTTTACCATACATCATCAAACATTACTACAATACAAGATTTCAAAACCTTCACGCATTTTGAAGAAACATATGAATTATATTTCGAGATTATCTGGTAAGGAACTCCAGTTAATCCAGCTTGGATCAAATGACCACCATAGGTTCAGATGACAAGGAAATATTACACAAACATGCCTGCTGAACCCCCACCTTAGTGATCATATAGTTGAGGAAAATCATCAAATTATGGGGGTGGGGTAAACAAGTCCTCTTTTAGTTCATCAAAAATGTATACTTAGAATATTATAAAAATACTAATACACTGTCTCTACAAACAAGTATTGAAAGATATCATACGGATGAGTTGATTATCTCAACACATGTCTAGTCTAATTGTGTAAGTAAAAAGTGATTAATTGACCTGAAGTATTGCAGTAGGAATGGAGAGGGGGAGATGAGTGTTAGCTATTATGAAGGAGATGAGATGTTAGGATGGGTGCTCTATCTCATCATTATGTTTACTTTCCAATTGACAGGAAACAATAGATGGGCAAAGAGGAAAAGAATACATACCGATTGCTTATTAAAATGTCGCGTATCAATTCCATAATAATGAGCCAAATTTCTGTGACATAGTCAAACCATAACAAAATCTAGAAAAAGTGTTTCTTTATTCAAAACCTAAAAAAGAGGGAAGAAGTAGGTATTTCATTAAAGAACTAATAACAACACATTTTTACATAGTAATTTCTCAGACTAAAAGTATGCAAAATAATAACTTTAATATATCTTGTCAATTAAGAATGAGTATAAAATATAAATTTACACTGATAATTCTTCATCTCATATTCTTTCCTGTGTTTCTATACATGATTTCTGTTTAGGTTGTTTAAAACTTGTTTCTCAATCTTCGGATGTCTTCTTCCATCTCCATAATTCAATACCTTAAGACCCTGCCTGTTCCATTAAGAGTCCTTTCTCTTTTTATTTTAGGTAAATTATCTATTTCTTAAAATCCTCACCAATAGTGGTTTCCATGAAATATTTTACAAGGAGATCTTACCTCATTTAGTATATGAAATAATGTAGTGTTTTGACTTGCAACAATGATTAATAACGAAGTTAAATCCTTTTGTAACTAGAATACTAGTAACTAATATACTCTTTTGAGAATCATCCATTTATTTCCTTGCCAAAAAAATTCATGAAAATGTTGACTTTCATGTATTGATATATGCATACTCTTTCTTCATTAGTTATATAACCCCTTTTTATAAGATATATTGTAAATGTGGTTTTCTTCTTTTAATCGTCTTTTAATATTATTTATAATATTTTCGGGGACAACATTTTCATTCAATTAATTTAATTTTTTCCTTTATAGGTTTACCTTTGTTTTTAGCTTTAGAACATCCTGAACATAAATATTCTTCACATTTTTCTGTTTGCTACCTTTGTAATTAGTTTAGTGCTTACAGGTAAATATCCTTGAACCATGATTCTTAGTTATCAGATATATTTTGTCTAACTTTAATTTTGTTTATATTTGTGTAGATGCTCCTTCTTCCTAAGTCTTCTACCAAAAATATTCACCATAAGTGTTTTGGCTGTCTTTTTTTTCCTTGATGGGTACATTTCGCTGTCCTAGTATTGTAATTTACCATTTTATATTAGATTTTTTAGTGTTTTGCACTGAGGGAATACCCTGGATTCATTTTATTTGTTTATTTCTTAATGGTTAATTAGAATTCTCTTAATTGTCCCACTCTGGTGGAAACTAAAATGTAGAATTAGGTGATTATCCTGATTATCAGGGACTCATAGGAATTCATTTGGCAGGATGATGCTTTCATTTTCTTAATCATTTTGAATATAAGCCTAGTGGAAAGTATTGCAATGTTCTTTTAATCTATTCTAAGGCTAAGTGGGTTGCTAAACTAGTTTTCTTAAAAAAGAAGAAAAAAAGAAATGAAAAATAATAATGTATTATTTACTAATTGAGTTTTTAACTCTTATTAATTTGTTTCTGTATCATCATTATATATACAGAGATATAGTTTTCTGAGTTAAATAGATTTGAATGTTATCTTGGTATATAGTGAATGTGAGTACATTGCAATTATGTTCAGTGGAATATAGCTTACTTAAGGTATTTGATGCAATTTTGGTCAATAAACTATATAAACATTAATGGGCACATCTATCTAGTAAGGCATATGTAGGCCTTTCAGAGGGGCAAGCCATAGCCTCAGTGTTTAAACAATGTGAAAATTTTGGAGTCCCTAGCTTTTGGGGATCCCAGAAATTCCAGAAATGAATTCACTCCCTGCCTAATTTTATACTGTCAAGTTCTGATAACTAATGTGACCCACAGCCTACTATGACAAAGGTGTTTCTCTGGAGACAAAAAATAATCCTTCTCCTTCTCCAGATCCGCCCCCTCCTCCCTTCATTGTATCCCTCCAATGCACTCACTCTTTCTATCATAAATTTTTAAGCAGTGTTCACGTCCTATTGTGAAATTCATTAGTGATTGTGGTACTCAACCCTGGTCACACACAAAAATCTATAGAGAGCATGAAACAATATCTCTACCAGGTCCCTTTCTAACCCAATTAGATCATTATCTCTGGGTGTGTGGCTCAGGCAACCATGATTTTGAAACCTTCAGATAATTCTAATGTGAAGGTTGTGATATAATGCCTTATCATACATAAATAAGAATATTTTAAATGTGTATTTTATTTTTTAATATTAAAGTAAAATGATTCCCCAATTTACTCTACCCAAATTAAGTATATTACTTGGAATGTACTTTGTAAATCCCTTATATGTACTTCTCCAATTATATGCTTTCTCCAAGAGAAATCACTATCCTGCCTTTTGTGATAATTATACTCGAGTTTATTTTTAGTTTTAGCACTACTAATTGTTTTCCTAAATAGCGTTATATAATTTGCTAATTCTGTACTATCTATAAGTTGTCATACTGTAAAATTTTATGCATTTTTGTTGACTTTGACTTCTTTTTTAGCTATGTTTTTGAGATTCTCCATATACATGGAACTGTGACTCACTTCACACATTATTTTATAAGTCAAGGATACTATTCCTAGAATAATTAAAAATGTTCTATTTCTAACTTTTGCTTTTATGGAAGTGCTAAGAAATCTCATTCACATAGACTAAGATATTGGATAAGAAATTTTTTTTACACTGGAAATTCGTTCAACTTTGTCTTTTGAGTGTTTGGACTAGATTATATACCAATATGTAAGTTAACAATCATACTGTTCTTATTATTAAAATTGACTTTTGATCTGTCATCTGAAAGTAAGCTCTTCAAAATTTTGAAAGCAATGATTTAGAAACCACCTAATATACAAAATCCCTTATTACATTATGGTAAGTAGAATAATTTATTTGCTCAGTTTCTGGAAATAATATCCAAGAATGATTAATCTACAAGATTTATAGAAAAAATTAATAATACTTTTTACTTTTCTCCTTAGAAGCTCATTTAATGATACATATTCATAAAGATGTGGGAAATTTGAAGCATATAATTATGATAGTTATTTTAATACAAAATAAATTTATTAAAAGATTAAATCATATTTATATGAAAACTTTGGATTTACTCAAGGTTTTAAAAATGTTTGCCTATCTATTTGTCATCGTTAACTGCTTCCTATATATCTCTTTAGAATTGAGTTTTCTGACTGTCCCATGGATTGTTTTTTATTATACTGCTCTGTAATAGACTTTTGTGAGCTGATGCTACATCATATTTATATATTTGTATAACTTACCTGTTTTTCTTTCCCACTTTAGTATTTTTGTATTCTCTCCTGTTGAACTCACTTTTGTTTCTTCTTTTGCTTTCTTGTTTATCACCATTCTCATGTCTGGGAGAGTCTTTGTTTTTGTTTTCCCTGTTCTGTGGTTAAACCATCCAAAGGCAGGAAAACTAGAAATGAAGCAACAGGCAGAGAAAAGCAACAGAGAATAAAAACTCAAATGACAGTAATAAAACCGTACATTTCAATCCTAACCCTAAATGTGAGAGGAGTGAACTAACCTATCAAAAGATATAGAGTTGCTGGATGAAAAAAAAAAAAAACAAAAAACCTAGACCTGTCAATATTATGCCTAGAAGAAACATATATCAGGTCCAAAGACAAACATAAGTTGGAAGTCAAGGGCTATAGTAAAATATATCAAAGCAATAGTGATGAAAAGAAATAGGTAACTGCAATACTAATATCCAACAAAACAAATTTCCAACTACAAAGTGTATCACAAAGCAAGGATGGACACTATATTATGGTCAAGGGAGTAATCTATCGAGAAGAAATAGCTATTATCAATATATATGCATCCAATTTAGGAATCACCTGAATATATTAAACAAATACTGGCAGAACTATAGGCAGACATTGACTGTAATGCAAAAATAGCAGAGCACTTCAACACTCCACTTACATTAATAGACTATCCAAGCATAAATCTAACAAAGAAATAAGGGTCCTAATGGAACAATAGATCACAAGGACCTAAAATTCATATGGGGTATTCAATTCCAACAAAAAGGAATATACATTTTTTCTCAAGTATACATGAAACATTCTCAAGAATGGGCCGTATTCTAGAATACACAACAAGTCTCAGCAAATTTAGCAATATTGAAATCATAGCATTTTCTCTGACCACAAGGGGGTGAAATTAGAAATGAACCAGGACAAAACTGGAAGAACTACAAAGATATGCTTGGATCAACAACCCCTGGATTATCAATTAAAGATAAAGTTAAGACCCACATGAAAATTCAGAGATGAGCCTCCAGAACACATGAGATGCAGCAAGCATTTTTCTGAAAGGAAAGTTTATAGCTGTACAAGCGCACATCGAAAATCAAGTGAGACCACATCAGATCGCTAACCTCACACCTGAGGGAACTAGAAAGTGAAGAACAATTAAAACCAAAAATCGGTAGAAGGAAGGAAATTATAAAAAATATAGCAGAAATAAATGAAATTGAAAACATAAAGATCATTCAAGTGATCAATGAATCCAAAATTTGGTTCTTTGAAAAAATAAACAGAATCGATAAAACCCTAGGTAAACTTACTAAGAAAAAGAGATAGAAAACCTAATAACAGAAATCAGAAATGAAAGAAGTGAGATTACAACTGAAATCACAGAAATACAAAGGATAATGAGAGACTATTACGAACACTTATATGCTAACAAATTTGTTAGTCATGAAGAAATGGACAGATTTCTAGGATCCTACAATCTCTCAAAGCTGAACTGGGAGGACACAGTCAACATAAACCAGTCAGAAGCACAGAAATTGAAGCAGTGATGAAAAATATCCCTAAAAACAAAAGCCCGGATCCAGATGGCTTCACTAGTGAATTCTATCAAACTTTCAAGGAAGAGTTGATACCCACCCACCTTAAATTCTTCCACAAAGCTGAAGAGAAGGGAAAACTCCCAAAGATATTCTATGAGGCTAATATTACCCTGATTCCAAAATTAGACAAAGACAACAGCAACAAAGAAAACTACAGACCAATATCACTGATCAATGTAGATGCAAAAAAAAAAAAAGACTCAGCAAAATCATGGCAAATGGAACTCAACAGCACATCATGAAAAATGTATATACCATGATCAAGTGGGTTTTCTTCTAGGAATGCAATAATTATTTTAACATACCCAAATCAAACTAATACACCACATGAACAAAGTGAATATCCAAAACCATATGATCATCACAATAGATTCAGAAAAAAGTATTTGATGAAATTCGACACTTAGTCATGATAAAAACTCTCTCCAAAATAGGAATAGAAGGCTCATTTCTCAACATAATAAAATAAATATATAGCAAACCCACAGCCAACATCATAATCAAAGGTGAAAAATTGAGAGACTTTCGCCTAACATCTGGAAAAAGACAAAGTTACCCACTATCACTACTACTATTCAACATAAATTTGGAAGTCTTGGCCAGAGAAATAAGGCAAGAAAAGCACATTAATGAATCCAGATTGGAAAAGAAGAAATAAAACTTCCCTTATGTGCAGGTGATATGATATTATACCTAGAAAATCCTAAAGAATCTACAGAAGAAAGTGCTTGAAACAATATATGAATATGGCAAAGTGTCAGGATATAAAATCAAGAAACAAAGATAAGTAACATTCCTATATACAAATAATAAAGTAGAGGAAAATGAAACTAAGAAAGTTCTTTCATAATAGCACCAAGAAAGATCAAATTCCTAGAAATAAACCTAGCAAAGGAAGTGAAAGACCTTTGTGACAAAAACCACAGGACGTAACAAAAGAAATAAAAGACACAAAGAGTTGGAAAACAACCTATGGTCATAGATTGGAAAAATTAACATAGCAAAAATTATCATTCTCCCTAAAATAGTAATATATAGGTTTAATATCATTCCCATGAAAATCCCAGAGATATTCTTTAAGGAAATGTAGCAGATAATGCTGAAGTCTGTATGAAGTCACAAAAAGCCTGAAATAGTCAAAACTATCTTAATAGTAAAAAGGAACAGTGGGGGAATCACACTCCCTGGCCTCAAACTATATTACAGAGCAATCACCAAAACTGTTGTACTGGAACAAAAATAGACACACCTCAGTGGAATCACGCTGAGAACCCACAAATAAAACCACACATATATGTGTAGTTAAACTATGACACAGATGCCAAGAGTGTACAAGGGAAGAAGGAAAGTCTATTTAACAAATGGTGTTAGGAAAACTGGAAAGACATCTGCAAAACAAACAAACTAGATTACTTATTATCACCATACCAGAAATTAATATGGATCAAAGAACTTGATATAATCAAAATCATAAAATACCTAGAAGACAATATGGGGAAAATAGTCCATTACCTCAGCCTCAAAGAGTTCTTTGGGAAAGGAACAATTATGGAAAAAGAAGACAAGGAAAAACTAAGCTCTTGGGACTACATCAAACTGAAGAGCTTCTGTAAGCAAAGGAAACCACTACTAAAATCAAAAGACAACCCTTGGAATTAGAGAAAGTATTCACACAGCATATATCAGTAAGAGCTTAATCTCCAAAATATATAAAGAACTCACACACCTCAACAATAAAAAAGCAAATGAACAACTCAATAAATAGACAAAAGAAATGAATACACACCTATCTAAAGACACACAGATGACCTAAAGACAACTAAATATGTTCTACATCACTCATCATCAGAGAAATGCAAATAAAAACTACAGTGAGATTCACCTCACATCAGTGAGATTGGCCTAAATAAAAAAAATTGGAGATGGCTGCTTTTTGAGAGGATGTGAAGAAAAAGGAAACATCCTACATTGTTGGCGGGAATGTAATTGATGCAACCTCTTTGAAAACAGTATGGAGATTCCACAAACAAATAAAAATAGAGCTACCATTGGATCCAGCAATCCCACTCTTGAACATATATACGCAGAGGATACAAAATTTCTAATCAGAAAAAAAAAATATCTGCACCCTGATGTTCATAGCAGCACAGTTCACAATAGCCGAGACATGGAAACAACCTAAATTTTCAACAATTGACTGGATATTAAAAGATGTGGTATATTTACTCCATGGAATGCTATGAAGCTACTAAACAATAGTGCCTTTTGCAACAATCTGGAATTGGAAGGGATCATGCCAAGTGAATTAAATCAGAAAGAAAAAGATAAATATAGGATGGCTTCACTCATGTATTGAATATAATGAAATGAAACAAATAAATAGATAAACCTGAGCAAAAACTCAGAGGACACAAGATGATGGCTACCACAGAGGTGGTAGAGGGGAGGGAAAAATAAAGGGACAAAGGCGGTATAAAGGAGACTGGAACTCTAGTGGAGGATGACATATGGGATATAAATTGAGAAAATGTCAGGATTCAGAAATGAACTTACCTTGGTGCTTACCTTGGGAAACTAGTATATTAGTGATGAGTACTTATTTGTATTTACATGTATACTCATATTTTATGATGTAGCTTTGAACAAAAGTTTTAATAAATATCAATCATTAAAAAATTCCTGTCCGTATTTTTTCAAACATTTCTCATCATCAGACTAGTTAAATCAGACTTACTTTCATCATAATAGATCTATTTAACTTAGATAGATCTTTAGGTATTTATCCTCATGAAAATGTCTTTCCTCTAAGTGCAATATATTGCTGAATATGAATTTATTCCACATTCCTCACATACCTGCTTTTAAAATATGCAAGCTTGATCCTAGACAATACTATCTGAAATTTTAATGGCAAGGCTCCACACTATATGCAACTAGAGATAAATATTTTGACATCTAATACTTATTCATCAATAAAAATATTCCCAAACATCATTTGAGTATAAAATCGACACTGTCATAACACCTGCAACTAGAACAGTGCCCAGCACTCAGCAGACAATCAGCAAGTATTTTTCATTTCTAACTTTTTAAAATTGTGGTAATATGCACAGAACTTAAAGTCTAGTATTTTAATTCTTTTAATAGTGTAAGTTCAACAACCTGGAGAACTTTTACTTTGCATGCCACTATCACATTCATTCTCAAAGTCTTTTTCATTGCATAACCATGACTGTTCATTGATACTGTTCATTTGTTCATTAAACAGTAACTCCCTGTTGACATTTACCCCATTCCTGGAAACCACCATTACACTTCCTATCTGTATCAGTTTGACTAATATTTCACATAAGTGAAATTATGCAGTATTTGCCTATCTGTAATGGACTGACTTTATTTAACATAATAGTCCTGAATTTTTTCATGTTATATCATATATCAGAATGTCTTTCCTTTTTAAAGAAAAGTAATATTTATTGTATGCATTCACTACATTTTGTTTATCCATTCATTTATCACTTGACAGTTGAGTTACTTCTGCTTTTTTGGCTATGTGACCAATGCTGCAATGAAGATTGGTATATGAATAGCTGTTTGAGTCTTTGCTTTCAGTTATTTTAGGTATGTGTCTATAAGTAGAATTTTTGCAATGTTTGTTAATTCTATTTTTTTTACCTTTGAAAACTCCCATGCCGTTATTCACAGTGACTACAATAATTTACATTCTTATCAATAGTGCAGAAGCATTCCAGTGTCTCCACATCTTTGCTAAAATTTGTTATTTTCTGTTCGTTTTTTAAGATGACACTATAATGAGTATGAGGAGGTATCTCAAGTTTTGTTTGATATTTTTCTACTTTGCAGTAATTAGTATAAAATTTCTAAAGACAGTTTTGATGAGAACTTGAAAATGACATTTATATCATCTTTATCTTTGTACTTACATTGTTAGTTTTCTTAACTCAGAATCATAGCTTTATCATAGTTATGAATGCACTGGTAGTAAATTACACTGTAAGATAAATGATTTCATGCTAACTTTTTTAACTTCAGTCTCATGAAACTCTCAATCTGGGTGAATCAGTATTTGAAAATAGTCAGGGAATGCATGCAGTGAGATTTCAAACGAACTAAAAATACCCCATCTCTATGCCACAGCTTGCCTGTATGTATTTTTGAATGTCAATGGGGGAAAAGATGCAGACCTCTGTCTTAGATGACATGTGGTGTCTGGTTGTGAAAGGCTGTGTACACAGGAGAACAGGAACAACTGTAGTAGCATTCTAAGGCACATCCAATTTAAGAAGCTTCAGATGTGGAAACAGGTCTAGAAGTTGATTTCCTTAGAATTAAATGTATTTACACCACCCTTATATACCCATGACTTAGCCTAAAAATTGATGATATATGATGAGTCCATTATTTCCCTTCCAGCTTGCGTGCTTATCCAACAAAAACAATTTATAAAGACATGAAGTTTATTTCTAGACATTCTCCTGTGATGTGATCTTCTGGTCTGTTAGTCTGTCTCTGCCAATGTCCCATCTCTTATTTATGAGTTTTAGTAAGTTTGGTTATCTAAAGTACATAATCTTTTGATTTTGATCTTTGCAGAAGTTTTGAAAGTTGTTAGCCTTTTGTTATTCCATATACATTTTTTAAAAAATTACTATATTTTGAGGTAACTGAGTTACAGAATAATATAATACATGCAGGTTCACCATACCTCAATTACATGATAATGTACCCTGTCCAACATCAAATTACCAAAGTCCTCCAACACAGTCCATTGGACCCCACAAGTGCTTGCCCGTACCTGCCACTTCATTCCCTACTGGTAAACCTCAGTTCTATTGCTAATGTCCAAGGATTGGTTTTTGTTTAGTCTATTCCTTTGCTTTGTTTCTTTGTATTCCACATAAAAGATCATTCAGTATTTGCTTTCTCCTAATTTATTTCACTTAGCATCCTCCCCTCTGGTTTCATCCAGATTATTATAAATGGCAGGATTTCATCTTTCTAGGGGCTGTTTAGTATTCCATTGTGTATGTATGTACCACATCTTCCTTATTCATTCATCTGATAATGGGTAGTTAGGTAGTTTCCAATTCTTGTCTATTATTAATTCTGCAGCAATAAACATGGGGGTGTATATATCTCTGAAGATCTGTGTTTTTGGGCCTTTTGGCTAAATACCCAGAGGTGAGATAAAGGGATCATATGGAATTTCCACTCTCAGTATTTTGAGGAATCTCCATACTTCTTTCCATAAGGGTTGCACCAATTTACACTCCCACCAACATTGTAAGTATATTATAATTTCATCTGCAAATAGCGTGGTAGCTTTACTTCCTTCTCTCCAATTTGGATTCCTTGTGCTTCTTATCTAGTTGTTCTGGATAATACATCCAGTGTGATGTTAAATAGTAGTAGTGAGAGTAGACAGCCTTGTTCCTGATATTAGAGGAAACACTTTCAGTTTTTCGTTTATGGCCTTTATTATGTTGAGATGTGTACCTTCTATCCCAATTTTATGTAGAGCCTTTTTTTTTTAATAAATGTGTGCTGAACATTGTCAATACCTTTCTCTGCATGTTTATATGATCATATGATTTTTCTCTTGCTCTTGTTGATGTGGTGTATTACTTTAATAAATTCATGTATGTTGAATTTTCCTTGCATCCCTCTGGTAAACCCCATGTGTTAATGATGGATGATGATTTTGATGTGTTGCTGGATTGGATTTGCTAATATTTTGTTAAGAATTTTTGTGTCTATTTTCATTAGAGATGTTGATCTGTAATTTTTTCCATGGTGACTTCATTATCAACTTTTGCTATTCATGTTATTTTGGCTTCATAGAAAGTACTTCCCTGTTCTTTAGTTTTTTGGAAGAATTAGTGAAGAGGAATTCATTCTTCTCTGAAGGTTTGGTGAAACTCACTATTAAATCCATCTGGTCTGGCTTTTTTGTGGGGGAAGACTTCTGATTACTTCTTCAGTCTCCTTCCTTGTCATAGTCTGTTCAGTTTTTCTTATTCTCCTGATTCAGTATTGGTAAACTGTATGTTTCTGAAAATCATTCCATGTCCTCAGTGTTGTTGAATTTATTGACGTATAGCTGTGCATAGCAGCCTCCTATGATGTTTTGTATTTCAGAGGTTTCTGTTGTACTTCTTTTCTTTCAGATTAAGGTTTTAAGAATTTTCTCTCCTTTTTGTCTTAATGAGTCTAGCTTTGTTAATTTTATTTTTTTTCAAAGAACCTCCATATAAATTTTAGATTAAGTGATTGGTTATTTATTCACCACTTTTGAGAGGCAAGTTTATTTGTCATTGAATCAAATATTGGGTGTAAGCCTAATAATTCCAGGTTTGTTTAGGAGTCTCCAATTCATTCTCTGCTTTAGGTAGTCCCGAAGCCAATTAAATTGCCTTGAGATCTCAATAGAAATTTTCAGTTGACTGAATTAATTTCATTTCTAATTTTGAATAGCTTTGCATTCAAAATATATGCTTATTATTGTGTTATGTAACTTAAATATTTCTGCTTAACTGACTTTAATAGGGTGACTAATATTTCACACTGCCCAAAACAGAAGTCACAGATGTTTTCTGTATATAATATTTTCAAAGGTAAAATACAATGCCAAATATGTTTTTCAATGGTTTATAATGTATGTTATGAAAAATTATACCATTATTTTTGAAAGTTTAGCCATTTAAAATATATGTCTTCTACCAAGATTTCAGTCTTGCTTTATTCTTTAAGACATAATGTATTATTGGTGAATTTATCTCTAAAATAATGAATGAACTGTTTAAAACAATTTAAATGTTATATTGTTTGAAATGGATCCAGGGAGCTTCTGAGTGTTTCTAATCTAAAAGTATTATCTCATATTCCAAGAAAACTCTACTTTTATCCTTAAGCCATTTTTCATATTTCCTAACAGTGTGAACTATGAACTTTAATTATATTCTTTTATCATCATTTTAAATGGAAAAGCAATGTTCCAAAGGTTAAATAAAATTATAAATTTTAAAATCATTACCTCAGTTTGATTTTTAACTCTACCATTTCTTAGCTCTGTGACTTGGGACTCACCATTTTTGTGCCTCTTCTATAAAATGAATTATTGTGAATATCTATTTGTTAATCCTTGCAAAATGACTGTCAGTATCCAGGCTATTTAAAGTCAATAATTAATATCATCTATTAATAATGAAGTCATTTTCTGTAGCATTTCAGAAAGTAAATCTTTATATAAAAAATGTTTTTCAAAGTATCGTTTTGTTATTGAAAAAAATGCTGGTGTAAGATTTATACAAAAAGAATGAGAGTTTCAGCATCTATAAGTCAAGGACAGTTTTATTAGTTGTATATATTTTATTTTAGCTATATCTTATAGGAAGACATTTTGTAGATAAAGAAACTAAGATTCTGAGAGGTCAGTTAGGCAAGAATCAGGAAAATATATTAGAAAAATTAACAGCGCATTTATTAAATGTAAAGAATGTATTAAACATGTGCTTATGATCTCATTTAATACTGACACAATTCTATTATTCATATAAGAACTTCAGTATCCCCATTTGTCAGATAAGGAGACCGAGTCTCACAAACATTAACCAATTTAACCAAATCACACATTTTTTTATAGATCTTATTTAGGCAGATTTTATTAAAAATTGCTTTAAATTTGTTTTTGTAGTTAAACTACTAGATTAAAATTATTGAGTATATCTAAATATTTGTCTTGTGTGTTTGAATAATAATATTCAGTTCAAAATAAACTTATTATACTCTAAAACTTTGAGATAATGTATTGAAAGTATAGTGCAGATTAAATTTTATAAATCTCCCAAATATGGAAGCGTTCAATGGAAAGCATCAAAAATAATGTTAATCCATGATTAGTCTTGTTTGTATTCATTATATGCAGAAAAACATAACTTGATCATTGTATGACCCTGAAATTTGCACATAAATTGAATATTATGTAAGTGTCCTGCAGTGACCTTACTACATAAATATTTGACAATACAGGCTAATTAAAAAACTAATTAAGAAATCTAAAATAAGAGAGTTGGTATAGCTTTTCTTCATTAAAGCCCATTAATGCTATCAAAATCAGAGATGTTCTAGAAACTTATTTTTAGGAATGCTATATAGTTCCTCAATCATGTTATTTTTGTTTTTATTTTTTTACTACATACACCATTTATTATTGTGATAGCCTTCCTACTTCTAGTGTGGACCGAGATCAATAATAGATAGCATTAGCAGATTATTTTTTATCTATTTTTAGTGAATGCATTGGAAACTAATTTAACCAATCTTAAATAAATCAAGATCTTTGATGATGAGATTTTAGGTACCAAGCATTAGAAGAACCTATCCTGACCCCGCTGCGGTTAAATCCCTCCCTACTTGCCATGGAGCCTGGTGAAAGCTAAGAAGGCATGAACACTCAGAATCCTTGCTCTCTGTCCTAAATTGAGTATCTCAGATTTCTCTGATCATGTAGCTCTAAGGCAACTTCAAAAGACTTTGCTGATCTCTTCCCCAGTTCTGTTCTCTTATATGTGGGCATCACTGTTGATATGCATACCATGAGCTTCATGGGTGGCTAAGAGATGACATACAGGTAAGGATGGGGTTATACTGCAGACTAAGGTGTCTGCTCCAGACCTGTGGATCAGAGTGAACCTACAACCATAGCCTGGCAATCACCTTGAAACAGGGAAAACATTCATCTTGCTTTTATTTTTAGCATCAGTTCAGGCTGCATATAACAGCACTTAATTTATAAGACTCTTAACTGTCCATGTTTTGTATCCATATAATATGTTCTATGCATTAAGCACAGAAAATTCATGACCCACTCTTGGGGTAATTTACACTTCAAAGATTTGTCTCCACATTTCAGTATTCATAAACTTTTCATCTCATTAGCCTGACTTCTTTGCATAATTATCTATGTATATTGTACTGAAAAAAAGTTAATGTTTTTTTTTCCAGCTATTCTCACGTCTTATTCATATAGGATCAATTCTAGTAAACTCTTAGGCTCTCTATAATTCTTGATTTTGCATTCCAGTGAATATAAGAGTGGTTGTGCCTATAGTTCGAGATACTCCACAAAAGTCATTTAACTCTGTAATTCCTAACAACTTGAATGGAATTTTGATCTTACATTTTACTTCCTAAGAGAAATTTGTGGAAAGCTGAAAATGATAAACTTAGATTATTTATTATATCTTTTATATACTTGAATTTTTTATTTTTATGAATAAAATCAGAGAATTTTCAATGAATTAACTAGGAAAGTGTCTTGAAAAATCTTAGAATGTAGAGTAGAAAGATCTTAACAATCCAGAGTTATTCAAGAGTTATACAAAAGTCTGAGTAGAAATTAGGTTCTTTGATTAGTAGTTTAGTGATTTTTCACTCACTATATAGAAACAAAGAAATTGCTGATTTGGTTGGTAAGATATAAAAATAATTGTTTACAACTTGGTCAAAATTAAGCAACATATAAATTCTATGCAAAAGTTACCTAAACAAAGAGAAAGGAAATAGTATTCTAGACAAAAATTGAAATAATAAGCTCAACTTGTATCCTTTTGCTACTAGTTATCAACTCTATATGACACTGATCTTTTAGTGTGCAATTTTTCCTTTATTCCTCACCTATAGTGGAGTGGAGATAAACCCGAAACAAATTATGCACTCCCTCTTACTCATAGGAATTATAAAAATTTAATTAGATTTGAACACATAATATTATTTATCCGTCATGAATCTTCTTCAAGTTAGAGTTGGAATTCAGCATGTATGTGGACATCCGTAATGAAGAGAAACAACTTAATGATTAAAATTTCCTTGGTTGTTTTTTTTCCCATTTAATTTTATATCTCATAACATTATTTTCCTTAAAAAAGCTTTTATTATCTCAGAATTCTATGTTGTTTTAGCCACCTTCTCTCTAGAAAATCTTTGCTTTCTTCCTTTATTTAGAAAAAGCAAATAATATGTCACATCTCAAAAATGTTTAGACAATAACAATGATGATGGTACTGTCTTCTCTCTTCTAAACAGTTTTTAAAGGTTGAGAATGTTCTTAGAACTTTTTAAACTAAGTTTCTTTGTGAGAATGGTTTTATCCAAATGCATGTTTAATTAATTACAAGTTCTTAGTCCTTTGTACTCACAGAATGTTTAGAATTTATTCTGTTTATAATAGGTGCATATTCAGATTGTAGTGGTAAATCTAGGCAGTTTTATCAACTATAAACATAGTTCAGCAAATATTACTTGATCACCCAAAAGTTACCTGGAATCAGTGCTATGTTTTGCAGATACAGCGATAAATATACTTACTTTCTTTAAGATTTTTTTCCATTTTTCCCCAGAAGGAAACTGTTTAGTTAATCTGTTGTTTAATAAATTCCACAGAAAATGTATCAGTTTACTGTATTTCAGTGTCCTGTGATACAACTGAGATTATTCAGACACCAAGAGAAACTGATGAATAAATGAGACCTGGAAGAAGTAATACTTAACCTGTGGCTCTTCAGATTGAACATTTGAGCAGGATTAAAGTTGACATGGGCTTTATTGGTTAAGAGTATTGCCTGTAGAGTCAAAGCATGAATTCTGACTTTTCTGTTAGGTAGCTTTGTGAACTTTAGTAAGTTAGATAATGAGAAATATAGTACCTATTTCATGGAGCTATCTTGAGAATGAGTTGAGTTAATAAGGCAGTATTCTTAAACAGGATGAAACATTTAGAGTCACCATCACCATTGTAATGGTCACTATATTCGGGTTTTATCAGGCTATGACAAATAGATCCAAATATGTATCCCAAGCCTGAAAGTGTATTTATTATTTATTTTTAACAGTCATATATATATATATATATATATATATATATATATATATATGAGGGACCTTTTCTTATGCATTTACTTGGGAATACGTGCAGATTTTCCATCTCTGGCCTTCAAGGCCTACCCTAGTGATCTTCACTTTTGTGTCCAATCAAGAGAAAAAGAGCATGTTGAGTAGTGTGTAGAAGTTTGTATGGTTTCACCTGGAAATAGTGCATATTACTTCCACAGGTGTGAACTCACCATCATAGCCCTCCTTAGTTGAAAAGGGAGCTGAGAAATAAAGTGCCTGGCTGAACGGCTACTAATGCCTAGCAATAACTGTACCCTAGAGAAATATGAGTATCCATATTGTAAATAGCCAGTCATCTCTACCATGTGGCTTAGGAAGGGTGATATCACAAAAAAATGAGTAAATGTACAAATAGGTGAAAAAAGATGTGCATCTCTAGGCTGTATATAGATGGGTTGTGTGAGGTTTATTAGGAGGCAAGAAATAAAGTTGGAGGCAAAAAGAAAAAAAATTACACATTTTTGTCATGTTTGGTGTATCTAATTAGAGAAATCCAACAGAAAAATTATAAGAACCTAAACTCAGGAAATGGTACAGACTGAGATGAAAAAATTGAATCATTAGTCACCAGGTAGTAGATAAAATCATGACTGTATATATGATTCCCAAGAAAAAGCAAAGAAAAGGAATCAGGATCAAAATTTGCTCTGCTAACATTTAAAGGCCTGGATTAGAAAAGCAATCAAAGGTAAAGAAAGTTTACAACATGGTGGAATATAAGGCATATGATTCATTTTTAAGGAGCTACGAAATTGTTAGTAACAAAATTGGAAGACTTCTAGTGTATCATATGTAGCAGTGAAGTCTAAAATGGAAAGGACTGGTACTTGTTTTAAAATGGTAGTTAGGAAATGTCAAATAAATAGCTTACAAGGGGTACTTTTTCTGGCCTATGAGGAATTGAAATTAGATCAAGAGTAAATGTAGACTTCTGAGTCACTAACCTACTAAAAATATTTCTTCAGACGTAACAGTCTAGTGGTCTTTCTCAGGTATATTCATTCTGGTGGTGGCCTTTCATTTTCTTATTATCATCTCTTCCTTCTCTCTCAGCTTTCCAAAAATTATTTTGTCTAAACCTCTTGAGTGAATATATATATCCTGGTATTTAACAGTCTATTGTTCTTAAATTATATGAAGAATCCGTAAAGATAGCTGGATATTTAAAATATGTCTATATCTTAATTATTAAAGATAAAAATCTGGGATTCATGTGTGAAATTTTCCTTCAAACTAATGTAGGAATAGTTTATAAAGTCCCAATTTTTGTTTAAAAATCTGAAAAGTCAACCTTTAGCATAGATTCCATTTAACATGTGCCTTCCCTCTGAGTATCACAAGAATAATCATATTTTTCATATTTCATAAATTCTTGCTGTACACTAAGTCATGGTCCAGTGACTCCACCAACACTTCTGATAATTTTGACAAACTGAGCTTTGTTATCACTGAGATCACTGAGGTTGCAACTTCAGATATGTTGCCATCAATTGTCTGATATGTGCATTGACCTTCTTAAAACCTAGCAATTCTTCTAACATAAAATATATTTAAATGCCCATGGTGAATTGAAACTCTGAAAGGTACTATTGTTATTTTCTAGACATTTCAAAATGCTGGTAATGTGGCATTAAATCACAGCAGTGTTGGAATTTCCTTTTACTTGCAAACTTGTCCCAATCTTTCTAGACAAAGAGAGCAAGAAAGTGAATGAAATAAATCATCGTAGAAGAATTGGGTGTATGATCCCTTGTAAAATATTTTTGCTTGAGCCTGTTTCTCTTTTATTATTCTACATGTTGCCATTTTTTTCACAAATAAATCTGAATTTTTCATATTTTCAATATTTGCCAAATTTACCTGACAAGTTTTAAAAAGGAAATTTATAAGGAAACTACTTCCTTTCGAATGTATGGCCTGATCTGTCTCCTAGTTGGTGAAAAGACTAGCTGAGATGATTAGCACTTCGAAAGGTCATTAGTAATAAATGTATTTGTTATTTATCAATATGTATTAACATACTGGCATAGGATAGAATTACATGTTATTGTCCACTGACATTTCATAAAAATCTTCAGTTATATCATTCCATGTACTGCTTTACTAATAAGTTTTCTTTTCTAGATTATAGATTATTTGAAGGTAAGAACATCACAAGATCTATCATTGTATTCTGATCATTGCTCAATATATGTTTCTAGGATGAATGAATAAAAGACTAATGATTTTGAAGACTCTAAACTGATAAATTACTCTGTGTAAACATATAGTGATCTGTGTGAGGAATGATTACCATTATTCTCATTTAGAGATCAGTATTAAGTAGTTATCAATATTAAATATGTAACCTAAAGTTATAGATTTTTGAATAGAGGTTCAAATCATTACATTGATTTTCATAGTTGAACTGCCTATGAGCAATCAATATATATATTGTTTAGGACCAACATCTTTAACTAGAAGTAAACTTTTACATAGAATGATAAAACTTTTCCAACATACCTCTAATGAACCTGTCCAAATTATTTCATCAAATAATTGATGAATAATTTACCCAACTGACCTTCCCTCCCTTCCGTCTTCTGGTAACCACTTATTTGGTCTTTTAGGGTACGTTTATTTTTGTTTTGTTTGGTCCATTTGGTAAGCTGTTAGTGGTGAAATCAAGTTAAATAATGGTCTAATACAATATTACTTTAATAAAATTATGACATTAAAAGAACTAACGACAATTTATCAGTATGTTAAAATAGATAAGTGGCAATAAAATATACATATGGAAAATAAAAAGAAACCCTATTGATGCAAAATTTCTCTTACAGCCACCATAAGAATTCCAAATAATTTATATAGATTATTTTACCCTGAAGGAGGTTAAGCATATATGACACACTCCTCAAGTGTGCTTTACACAGAGTGACTTCCTTCCAAAGAATAAGTATGGAAAGGGAGAGAAAAGAGTAACTTTGTGATGGAGAAATGTGACAAGCGATACAGCCGCCACATGAACATGTCAACATGAACAACAACAAGTCACGTTGATAGTAATTACCTTTGTAATGATGTGATTAAAATCACTTTTCCTCCCACAAACTCACAATCCTATCATGAGAAAAAAATCAAATTCCAATTGAACATCATGCAAAATACTTGACCACTATTCACCAAATTATAAAACAAGGAAAAATTGAAAAACTGTCATACAGAGGTGCTGAAGGAAACATGACATTACCAACTAAATAACTAAATAACATGGTCTTCAAAGGCAGAGAGATTCCTATTACGTTTTTTTTTTTTTTTTTGCCTTTCATGTGGTTAGTATAGTCTCTGTGAGAAATTAAGGTAGTTAAAAACATGTGCCCCTTTAAAACATACTACCTAAAATCTCAGAGCATATAGGATATCATCTCTTAAAGATGATAAAACAAGTGTTTGCCCAGAAATCAAATCTATAGAATGATTTTACCTAGTGTCGTGGAGCTGTGAATAGAAGTCTCTTACCATAAACAGAAATGTATATGGTCTAGGACTTCTTTATTGTAACTTTTCTTTCAAAGAGGATTAAAGCCCATTCTCAACTGGTGTCTTTTTTAGGGTGGGGATTGTTTACTCTACTCCACAGTTGATTTTTTTTAACTAAAATACATATTTGATCTGAGCCTTTTCATATATTATGTTCTTCCGGCCAGAATATTTTCAACTTACTATCATGAACACCAATGTTCTTTCCATTCTTATATCTACCATAAGATATATAAGATTTTATTGAATGTATATTAATAATGTTAGGTACTGCTTTTACCATTTTCACAAAATGATAATAATTTGACTAAATGAATAAATTGGCTAAACACATATAAGATAATCATACTAAAATAATCCACTTTTTCTGCTTACCATGATGTTTTTGTTAGCGACAGCTTAATTGATTATATTCTTGTCTTAAAGAAGATACGCTTTTCTTAGAATTGCAGGCTTTTTATTTTTTTCTTGATAAAACTCATCTATCATAGGAATTTCAGTTATTTTTATTTTAGTGAAAATCAAAACATTGACTTGATTTCTCTTCTTGTGTTTGCTATTCTATATTGTTAAGACAATATCATTTAAATTACAGTCTATTTTAGTCATATATACAAGCCAAATAACCAATTATTTACATTATAAGTCAAAATGTTCTCCCTGTGGAGTAATTATATGACTTCATAGCCTATGGCATGAACAAATAAAATGTTCTCTAATACATGGACTTGCATACTAAATAATGTCTACATATGTCAACTATAAATTCTCACTAGTGTTAATTAAAATTATATGGCAGAGTTTCTAAACCCCTCAGTAAACATGATCTTTAATTCTTCACCTTACTGATACCCATAGTTGAAATATTTGCTGTTATCTTAAATGTCCTCTCTTCATTACTCATATTTAGACTATAGTTTACTAGTGGATTATTTCAGGAAAATCTTGAGGTTATACCTGTTGTATTAGGGGATGATTCAAAGACTATGGAAATGTACTCTTGTCAGATCTATAGAGTTCTGTTATTTTCCTGCTTGCAAATAATGCCTGACCTTGAGTAACACACCAGTTTGGAATCTATCATAGTCTATGTAACAAAGGAATTGTGAGTTCAATTTAATTTGTTGAATTTCATAAAAGTAATTTAACCTTTAATGTACATAAATTGAAACTGAAGTATTATTACTAGACTTCTTATAAGTTAAAATGTTAAAATACTTGAATTGCTTTAGAATATTATGTCTGTTCACATTTCTAAGCACCCTTCAGATGAAACCATTGCACCTTCAATTATTATAACCAACATTTATATAACTCAAACTAAATATTAGATGTTTTGTTAGGCCCAATAAAATGCAGAAATATCTTCATATGTAGTGGTAAGCATTAAATAGGAAATTTAAAGTATTCTTAGTGGCATAACACAGGGAGTGTCCAAACCGAACCCTGACAGAGACAAGGGGAAAGAGAGAAATTGTCTCAAGTCTTTTGTGGTTGAGAAGACCCTGAAGCACAAAAAGGAGTGGTCAGTGCAAGCAGGGGAGCAGCATTGTGTGCAAACATGGAAAAATGACTTGCTGAGCAGTTGGAGCTAGAACCAGAAGAAGAGAGTTATGTAGAAGTCTACCTTGGACAACTGTTAAAATCTCTAATTTATTTCAGTGTGGAATTTAGAAATGACTCAAGATTTATTCAATTTTAGTGATAATATTACAAAATAATTCTTTTAATTTTTACTTTGTCCCCACCTCATCCTGCAGTGGGAGAGACTGCTGAGATTTGCCCAGAAGCCACTGATTTTTTGTGCCACAACGGGAAGTGTATTGCATCCCACCTTGTCTGTGACTATAAACCAGATTGCTCTGACTGGTCTGATGAAGCTCACTGTGGTAAGTATATTTGTCTGCTGTAATGTAGCTGGTCACATATTTTCATATTGGTAGAGTAGCATATTGGCATTAATGACGGAGAAGAAATGTTCTTTCATGCACTAGAGTAGATTTAGAATAGCCGAAATTTGTTTTCAACAACTCTATACAAATATCTAAATAACAACCCTCTCCTTCCTTTACCCCACACTAAAATCTTTAACTAATCATCTTCCAAAAATTTCTCATCATGCCATTTTATAGACTTTCAAGTAGAGTCAGAATTAAAGCTGTCAGAAACTGATCTCATAGTCTATATTTCTTTATTGGTTTTCATTACTCTTTCCATTTCTTCTCTAAAGGATTACTGATTTTACAGATCAGGTTAAGAATGAGCATTTTGACTGAAACAAGCTTCATGATTAGTTTTATCAATTATATTGCCCAGCCAAAACAGGACAAGTTGAATCACATTTTTTTAATTCAAGTATTTTTTATAAGGTCATGTAAGTACATAATTATGCAATATGAGCAACTATATTAATTCAAATAATTGTTTTTTCGTATATCTTACAGATGAGCATTCATATGGAATCTTAAAACCATATAAACTACCTGTTCCATTAGTGTTTGGTATGTAGCACACCTCCCTCAAAGTTAGTGACCTACCTGAGTCTTATTTTGCTTACAGTTTTGTGGGTCAGTCATGCAGGAAGGAATCCACTCAGCACTTTGTTTCTGATGCAGTGGCTCAGGTATGGCTGGACCTAGCAGATCATTTCTAAGATATCTGTCCCCTCCACATTTGGCAAATTGACACTGCTTGTCTCTTTGTCTCTTCCAACATGACATCTCATCCTCTAGGGTCATCCATGTATCTTGGACTTGCAAAGGCTTGGCTGTAGCAGAATAGTAATACATCTTGCTCAACCTTGGCTTTTACCAGAGTGAATGTACCAAGTATTCCATTAGCTTCAGGAAAAAACCCATAGAGTTTTTATGACAGAAGTTCCAGAATGTCACTCCTGGTTCTTTATAATGGTCATGCAAATAAAATGGTCTAACTTAGATTCAAAGAGTGAAAAAATAGATTCTGCCTCCCAATGGGATATTATCACACATACACAGGGAGGGAGTATCATACAAATCGTGTTTTTTACCTCAATATCAGTTCTATTCCTCTAGATCTTATGATGATTCTTCTCAACTGCTCATTTCTCCTCCATGACTTTATGGTTTTTATTTTTTTAATTGTGGTAAAAAAAAACATAACATTTTTCATTTTGACCATTTTAGATGTACAGTTCAGTGGCAGTAAGTGCATTTACATTTTTGTGTGACCATCACCACTATCCATTTCCAGAATTTTATTCATCTTGAAAAATTAAAATTTTGTACTGATTAAACACTAACATTCTATTTTCTGAACCCCTACACACTGAACATCATCATTCTACCTTTTTTTCTACACATTTGATGGCTCTGGAGTTCTCATATATGAGAAATCATATAGCATTTGTCTTTTTAATAGCTGGTTTAATTTACTTAACATTATGTCCTTAACATTCATTACATATTTTAATTTTAGATAAAATGTATAAAAAGAAGTAAAAATAATTGGTACTTTTAAAAACTTTATGCAAATAGTGAAACAATCTAAATTTTAAGTAATATATTCTCTCATATGTATTCTCAAATGAAATTTATAATAAATGGAATAATACATTGTAGTGTTATATCTAGCTTCTTTTAAGTGCACAAAAATGTGTTTTTATATTGACTGTTAAGGGATTTTTTCAATGCTATTTCCCCAAAGTGCTCTAAAACATTTGTGAAATAGTTGTTTTCCTCACAAGACATAGCAAGTAGAATATTTAACCATCACCTATAAAACATTAAAAATTTGACCAAATTTATGAAGATTCTAAAGTAAAAATAATGTGTAAATTATATGCTGTTATAGTAAATCCAGTGGGGGGGAAATGAGAACTGTCACAGGAAATTGAAAAGTTATTACAGATTATAATCTTCCTCTCATTTCAAGAGATATATACATAATATTTATCTGAAACTATGCTCTCCCATTTATTCCTATTCTTGGTATTGTCTAGGAACTACTTTCTGAACTATTGGATATGCAAAAATGAATAAGACATTGTCTTCATCTTTGAAAGCTCACATTCTACTGTGGGATAAAACTGGTGGGGAAAATGTATTAAAATACAGTGTTCTTTGACAAAGTTGTAAATAAATGAAGTTTCTTTAATCTTACTACATAGAAAGTGCTATCAATAAAGTTTATTTGGGAGTGCAGAGAAGAAGTGTGTGTGTGTGTGTGTGTGTGTGTGTGTGTGTGTAAGAAGAGAGAAAAAATTTGTTTATGAAGTATCAATATAGGCTTATAAAACACAAGAAAGATTAGATGTTTGGGTTTTGTTTAATGTATTTCCTTTTTTCTCTTTGTCTCACTCATTTTTCCTCTCAGACTGCATTATTTTATTTTTATTTTTCCCAGAGTTTTTTGAGGTATTGATGTAAAAACACACAAAGGCAGTTTTGATTTTCAAAAGTGGAAGTCAATTACACACTCACATGGGTTGGTGTTACCCACAACCTTGATGGACGACTGCAAGACGTATAGAAGTTGATTAAAATCAAAGAAATAGTTTGACAAATGAAATAGTTGCTTTCTCTAAAACCTCTTGATAGACTTTATCCAAATCCAAAAGGAACAATGCACTGCACAAATAGATATACAGATGACTTATTGACCCTGCAAATGAACTTCATCAATATTGTATATTTTGGTCTTTTGGATACATTGAAAACATCAGGACTTTCATAGCAAGTCAGGCAATCTATTTTTGGATAATAGAATAAATTATAATATTTCCAAAATGACCTTTGGAGATATATGAAGAAAGAATTGGCCTTTGGACTATTAAACTGAAGTCTTTATTTTGACCTTATTCATCCCTGGTTGGGCAATTATTTTAATTCTCAAGATTCATCTTCCTCATCTGTATTGTGTATATAATACTATCCATCCTATAGAGTGTTTTGAGAATTGAATTAAACAATGAAAGGAACATATTTGTTCTGCCCTGTAATTTGTTAGCCATAGTGAATGCCTTACATATATGTCCTTCATACTTATCAGATAATAAAGAAAGCCATTTCTCATCTAAGATTTTACAATAGGTTTTGAACAAAAGTAAAATTGTGTTTTGCATCTCCACCTCCTAGAGTAAAATATTCATGGTTTCTATTAAATGGGATAGATTCTTTTTAAAAGCAGCACTTAAGTGAGAAAATGTACTATTTTCTTTCATGGGAGGCAATTATTACCTAAAACATTTATTAAGTTTGCTTTGTATGATAGCTTAGGGGTAGACATAGTATGGAAGGTTGCTTTCTCCTCTTACTCTTAGCATGTCAACAAACATTGTTATTTAGTCATGTATACTGTATACTCAAGTTTATTTATAATCCTTCTCAATTTGGCACACAAGTCATTTCACAATGATAGGACCCATTTAATATTCTTGTATTTTGCTTTACCATCTGAGAAAATAAGGTGAATATGTGGACATGAGGAATTCAAAATAATTAAGCATGGAAACATCTCAATAAATAGTTGATTTACATTTATGCTAATAGTGCAATCATGTAGCCAAATATTATACTATTGAGAAAATGATTGCTGTTGAAAAGAATATATGTAATGCTTTCAACCTATTTGAGGGATCATGACAAAGATTACAGTTTGGGAAATGTATTTTACTAAAATCATTGCCATTTTGAAATGACAGATACATATTCTTGGTCTAGAAATATTACAATATCTTCATATTACCCATCATTTGATAATTATACATAGAACCATTTATGGTGTATATAATTAAGTTTAATAATAATACCTAATCATATGAAAATGGTTATAGTAATTCAATGATAAATAAGTTAAAATGACAATCAAAATGAAGTAATGAATTTTCACATGAATGGTATAATCTATAATTGCTGTTAAGTACTATAAAGCACACACACACATACACACACGTACATACATCTGATAACGGACAAGGCCTAGAAAGGGAGAAGAGATAGGTCACAAGCCATACGATAAAAGTTGAGTATGATTTGCTAGAGAGAATGGAGAAGATAAATTAATTAAAATACTTGTGGTAGAAATTCCAACTTAAATAATACAATAGTCCCAGCTAATTATCGATATATGACCAGCTACAAATACTGTCTTCTCCAAACTTCCTGTAGCCACCAGTGGTCAATGAGATATTCTTGGAAATTTGGAGAAGGTATTTCTCTCAGAAAGAAAATGCACCAGAAGAGAATAAAACTGTTTTCTCCTTTCTTCTTTTTATTTATTTCAATGCTTTGAATATTTGTGATACTGGAAGGTTCAGTCATCATCTTGTAACCATGAATAAGCATGAGGATGACAGGATGACAGAAAGGCAAGATGGAAAATAGGTCTTCACAGCAGTCTGGCTGAATCACAATACTAACCTTAAAGTGACAGCTTGCTGACACCTTGTTAATTAAGATAAATTAATTCCTGTCTATTTAAGCTATTATTTGGAATTTTAGTTACTTGGAGGCAAATGAATTTCTAACCGTTACAGACAATAAAATGTATTACCTCAAATAGGAAGAAGTTTAAAAGCAAAGCAGCTCTAGAGTTGGTTAATTCAGTGGATTCATATTGTTATAAAAAGTCTAGACCTATATGAACTCTTATCTTCATTTTGATCTGCCATCTTCAGTTAACTGACTTTATTATAAAGTCATCTCCCCTTGTAATCTCTTTAGTCCCATGCATCACTTCTTTGCAATAATATTTTAGATAGAAAAAACAGATTTGTCTTCTTTTTGAAGGATGAAGCAAATTTTTCCTAGTTACCTTTGCCCAGTAAGTCACGTTGTTTAGAATTGCATCCAAAGAATAATCAAGATGAGGGAAGAGAGGACATTGTAATAATAATTAGACAAGCCACCAGACACCTTTGGAGAAGAAAGTCTGTTTCACACTTGAAATATTTATCTGAGTGAAAGAAGTTAAATACCTGCATAAAATTGAAATTCTGTTATAAAAATGAGAGGGAGGGAATGGCTGACAAATGACATATGTGTATGTAAATGTATATGGTATATAATATATATTGTGATAAAAGGATACACAGAGCCAGTAAATAAGCATGTAAGACCAGTGGATTATTAATCATGTAAAATAAATGAAAGAATTGAACATAATTTTAAATGATTCTAATTTTTAGGTATAAAATGCAATTTTGTTTGAGAAATACAATGCTAGCATTTTATGAAAGAACTCATAGGAATCCAGAATTTTTTCTGTAAAATTCTTGAATCTTTGTTATATGTTTGACATCCATTTACAGCATTTTTCTTTTGATAAAGTTTCTATATGTTAATATTAGTTTTATGTTAAGAAAAGTTATGAACAAGAAACCATCTAGAAAAGAAGCTGCATTAAAAATAGCACAAAAGTTCAGTTTTCTAAAAAGAAAGGAAAGGCAGTCTCAGTTGATTCATACTTATTAAATCACCCAATAATTTGTTCTGTGTGTACAATGTAGTTTTTGTAGTGAATTATCAAAATTAATAACTGCTTTGTCAAAAGAAAATTAAAAAAAAAAAGAATGAAAGCAGCTATCAGAGTGTTATGATGGCACTTTCACAGATGACTAGGTAATAGATACTTAGTTATTATCTACTAATTTTTCTCATTGTGAGTAGTTTAATTTTAAATGAGTTATCATTCAAAACTTTTAGAAGGGAACCTCTTTCATTGTATAGTGACTAGCTCCATAATGTTGTGTATGGGCAATTGGTGTGGTATGTCAAGTGGGTCTATGTCTTATCAGTTTACTACTTCTCTCAAAAACATCTTTTCTTTATTAAATAACTTTGCCTCTCTAATGGGTTAAGCTGTTCAAATACCAGAGTGAACAGAGAGTCTGAATTACTCAAATAACTGAAGCTCTGGATTTATTCAGTTTGAGTTATCTGTGTTTTTATGTTCGATGTTCATATGTTGATACAGTTTGATCTTTCATTTATATATTTTATTAGTCAATCCATATACTCCTTTGTGGGTAAATGACAATATCCATGTACTGCTTCTAAACCCTTCCATAAAAAATAATTGTTCCAGTGTACAACTGATTTTACCAGTGAGTGCACATGTCCTGGTTTGTTAAATTTGTTAAAAAATAAATCAGAATATGCAAATGCTAACTCAAAATGCTCACAAGTATAGTATAATATCAAGTATGCTATACATTTCTATAATATTCCATTAATACTTTGTTTTCTTAGGCCAGTATACAAGCACAACAGGAAGCTGCAATTTTGAAACAACTTCCAGAAATTGGACCACAACCTGCGGTCTTACTCAAGACTCACAAGATGATTTGGACTGGGCTATTAGCAACAGAATTCCTGCTGAAGAATTTAGTCTAGACTCTGATCACACACCAGGTAAATCTTACAGAGATATCCAGGCTAAGTAATCCACTGACTGAAAATCTGCTTTAACTATGTGTGTGAATGTTGAAATACATTCTTATGTCTTGGGAAGGAGGAGAAATGCAACAGACTTTCTGAAAAGCATCCTTCTATTTTGATCCCTGAACTCCTGAAAAAAACCCAAACTGATATTGCTAAACACAAATCCATGACTCACTATTTTATGAGACTCACAGATGTTAAAAGACCCCAATGGGGTCTGCTACAATTAGTAGTCATAAGAAATCTCATGCAGCACAGTGTCCAATTTCATTCCTGTTCCTCTGAGATTTAGAAGTAGAAATGCAAAAGGGTAAGTGGTGTCGGAAGGAACGAAAATCAACAATTTTGATAAGTTTTGCTTTCTGACCTATTATTTGTGATTAATAAAATCATTAATGGATTTACTGTTGATTAGAGTCAAACTAAGCTTGTAATCTCATTGACTTTTACCCTGAAGTCTTGCCTAATCAGCAAGCACTTTTCTTATAAATCTAACATTTCTAGTAACAAAAATTAACTTTTTTTTTTTTTTAACTTTTTCCTAGACATAATTTTATTAGGGATAAAAGTATTCTAATTAATAAAAATATAACCTTAGATATTTGATGTGTTAACTTGGAGGATGTTTTTCGATGAGGTTAACATTTAAATTGATGAACTTTGAGCAGTTTGCCATTCGTAATGTGGACAGGCCTCATCTAATCAGGTGAAAGCCTGAATAGAACAAAATAAGACTGGCCTCCTTAAAGAAGGGATAATTCCTCAAAAGACTGCTTTCAAATTCCATTTGCACATTGGCACTCCTGAGTTTCTACCTTACAGCGCACAAAGCAGATTTTGGTCTTGCCACCCTCCATGATTAGGTAAACCTTTTCCTTACAATAAATGTATTCCTGTATTTATACATATACAATTGGTTCCGTTTCTCTGAAGAACCCTAACTAATACAATATTGCTCCAAACAATTGAAACATATGAACAATAAAAAAATATAAAATTATATGGAATTAAAATAACTTTATAGGAAAAGTATGAACAAGATTGATGAGTGAAAAGAGAGCCACCATTTTATTGTTTATATATTCCAGGAAAATTGCACACCTTAGGATGTTACATTACGGCATGGAAATCACTTCTATTAGACTTTTTCCCTAGTTCATCTGCACAATAAATATTCCACCTGGAAATAAATGAAATTAAACTGTAGCTTTTCTTCTGTATATTTTTATATACGGACATATATTCCAGGTGAATTAAGGAATGAAATATGAAAAATAGAAACAATAAAACACTTGGAAAAACAGGGTAATCTAGGTACAATTTAAAGGTTGTATCTCACCCCAAAAATCCAGAAGCTAAAAAAGAAAATATACACATATTTAATTATATAAAATTAAAGCTGTAGTCTAAAAATTCCATAAACAAAATTAGCACCAAATGATGGGTAAGAAAAATGTTTCCTTACAGATTATAAGTGTAATATATATATACAGATAACTCTTATAAGCTTACTAGAAATGACAATTTTAACAACTGCAGAAGACTTGTATACCAATTCTCAGATGATCAAAGTCAAATAATCAAATATAATTAATGAAATAAAAATTCATAAGTCAGAAAAAATGCAAATTAAAGTAATAAAAATATGTGAGAGTCTTTTGAAAAACCACCTATATATCACTAAGAGATGAAGTGGGTGGGTGAGAATGATAATGATACTCAGATAAGGTTATGAGGTTTCTATTTGGGAAAGCATTCTGGCTGTACAGAAATAAAAAGACTAGTAAGTAAGTACATATAACTAAGCATATTAATTTCAGCATTATCTATAGTTCAGAAAGGGGGAAAAGATGAATGCCTGTTATTTAAGCCACCAACTATTTGTTCCTTCATTTGCTTATTTTTGGTTAATTGAATGTTCTATGTTTTGGTGATACATTCGTGACTAAAATAGAGAGAAATTATTCCTATGGTAGAGCTCACACTCCAGAAGGAAAAAGGAATTAATAAACATAAACAGTAATTCAATTTCATGGCCTACTAGAAGGTGACTAGAAAAAATTGATAAAGTAGGACTGGAAAGGCCAATGAATGTCTGTGTGGGTTGGAGAAGTGGGGCAAGTACTGCAATTTAACTATGTTGATCAAGATGGGCTATGTTAAGAAAATGTGATTTGATAAAAGATTTGAAGGTGAGTGAGTGAGTAGTCAAGTGAAATCCCAAAGGACAGCCAGTGTCAAACGCTCCCAGGCTTAGTCAGCTTGATAGGTGTCTCAACCTGAGCACTGGTGATGTTTTGGGTAATCAGATTAACTGTTGTGAGGGCTGTATCATGCACAGTAGGATGTTTGGCAGTGTCCCTGTTCTCTACCCAGTAGCTGCATTCCTTTCTCTAGTCTTGATAACTCAAAATGCTTTAAAATTGCCAACTGTCTCCTAGGGATCCAAATCAACCCCTGTTGAGAGCTAAAGGAACAACCTGGAAACTTGTTAAATCTATAGCATGCATTATAATGCAGTCATTAAAAAGAAAGTTCAATACTATAAAATTGATTTGTAAAGATTTCCAAAAGATACAGTTAAAGGAGTGAAGCAATATGCAAAATAATTATATAGTATGGTCCAATTATTCTAAAACAATGACTATAGTATGTTTTCTGTGCATATGAATAAATCTATTCATAAAATATTTCTTTGTATAATTGTGTGAGCATATGGAGAAAGAATTGAAAAAAGGATTCACAATTATTTATGAATCTTGGGTGGGTGATAGTTTAAAGAATAGGAGAAGGGGGATAAATCCAAAAATAAAAATAAATATGTGAGTAAAAACAGGATTTATGTCTTAAAAGGAAATTTCACAAAAGGACTAGAATGCATTAATGTGTTTATGAAAATTGTGGTGGATATTAAGTTCTGTTACTTCAAAAGTTTAAACTACCACTTTTTGCTATTTTAATATTTCTGTTTTCTTCAGTATCTCTTTTTATCAATTTTGTATTACTAAGGATTATGTCTTCCTCTAAGATCTTTAATATATATAATCAGAAAAAGATCTCCTCTAGTTATCCCAGTAATCATCAATGAACTTTGTGTGTATCCTGCCAGTCTTTCTTATTGTACATATATTCAAATAAAAGGAGATTTTTATTTGATTTGATTATTTCTAAAAATATAGTGTTAACAAGTTTATATGAAATATTTTTTAGCACAAAGTATTAGTTAAAGCATGGTATTCTACTTTTTGGTCATATCATAATTTATAAAATAATCTAATAGCAAACCTTTGCTTTTTTCCTAACACTTTTACTATAATAAATATCACAACAATAAATATACATTTAGATGAAACATTTCACTTTTATGATAGTTACAGATGATAAATATACATTTCTCTTCTTGAGAAATTATGAGATATAAGCCGATTTTCATTTTTGCTAAGATCCATAGTAACATTTAGGTAGAAATCTCTGAGTTCTTCAGATAGCATCTATAGCAATCTTTCCTTATTGTAAGCCAGTAATTGGAACTACAGATCATGTCCACTACTATAATATTACCAATGATACAAAAAGTATTGTAGACTGAGCTTAGGAAAAGATAAAAGATAATAAATGGACTTGATAAAGTTCCATGCATTGTTCAAAAAGGCAAACATGCGTGATCCATCAACACATTTTAAGGGAACAATTAAGAATGATTAAGGGAGTGTTTATTTTCTTTTTTTGTTGTTTTGTGTTTTTTTATAGCTAGTGTCAGTTCATTAAAGATCACTTGACAAGTTTTCAATCTAGTTATTTATGCAATATTGTATACAAGTAATATTGTCCACGGATAAAGAAAAGTAATTATTCTGACAGAATTCTTTATTATCTTCCTGTTAATCACTACTTGAGACAGTTTATTTTTACAGAGCTCTCTCTTCAAAGCAGTCTGATTATATCATCCTTGATACACTAATACGGCTCACTGAACTTGTTTAGGCATCTCTGAGACAATGGGCTGCTAAACAAATTGTAAAGACATTAATTAATTTTGACCCTCTGGGAAAGACAAAATTCTTTATGAGAAGGCCAACAGATTAAGAAAGCCCGCAGTCTGTTTCTAAGCATCACAACGTTGCTGTTAATTAAAGCTATGTTTATGGATCTTTTCACTTATTGTTACCAAGATGAAAAATTAGATACATATGGAGGACATTTTCAATGGCCATCACAGTCCTATTTATAAGCCTTTTGGAGCCATTGCTGAAGTTGCAGAGGGAAGCTACAAACATTAATCCACTCTCTAGGCTGCACATGAATAGTGTTTAGACTTAGTGTAAACAGAATTTAATGGCAAGAATGACATTTGTGTGACATGAATTAATGAAGGCACAATGCAAAAATCTGCTCTTTTTTCCTTTTCGTCATAATTTCCTTTTCTTCTTAATAGTATAGTTGACCATCTCCACTACTAGACTGTAAATTCCACTAAGGCAAAAGTCACATATATTTACTATGGTTCTATTCCCTCCAGCATTTAAGATTGACTAGCACTTGAGATATGCTTTCATAGGTCTGATGGTACTTGACTGTATCTCCTTCTGTCTTTATTAACAGTAAAATATTTGTATTTATTAATGCAACAAGCACTTCTGAGTGCCTACTAAGAATCACTTGCAATGTGTTGGAAACCAAGGGTGTGAATTAACTAGATATTTGTAAAGTAACCGGAACAGAATATGTTGCTCTATACAATCCATATGCTTACTATTGTGCAATTGTGTATTCACAGTCTAGGGGCAAACATACCAAACAATCTTAGTGTTATTAATGCTCTATGATATGCAATAGCAGTTTAAAGCATTAAGTGTTCACCTTATGATGTTTGGCTGCAAAGCCTTGCAGGTTAACAGATGATAGCCCTGTTTCCTGTTGGACAGAGAGGACAGATGTTATTATTCATACTTAAGAGGTGAAGAACAGCAGAAGCTAAGTGCTCTGAGCCTGCATAATGAGTAACAAAGCCAGAACTGAACCCCTGGTTTTATGGCACCTAATCCAAGCTCTTTTCTAGGACATCACTATAGTCTACTCCATCTTTATATGCAGCTCTATCTAAATCTCCTATGAGGTCTCTAACCTCTCTTTCAGTCTAAGTTATGTCATCATCTCACCCCATTTCTGATAGAATAGAGGGAGACTCTCATATTCGTTTGCTTGGGAGGACTGAGCCTTGGTTAGAGGTCTGGAGTTAGATATAGAAAAGTCATCCCTCTCACATGTTTACCAGGCCAATCATTTTGATGTTATTCATTCACCCTCATGCACATGTACACACACGCACACACACATACACACACAATCAACTGTAACATAGCATGTTTTTAAAAATTCCGGTCATTGTATCAGAAATGTTTGAGGTTCAGAAAACAAAACAAAGCAAAAGCAAAAACAGCTGAGATTAGATGAAAGGGCTGAAAATAGAAGAAATTCGAATCCAGGAAAATTTGAGTCACTATTGATCTTCCCAAGGAAGATATTCTAAGTGCAAAGTCAAAATGTGTTCCACCACCCCTCCCCCAAATTCCTAAGTCGAAGCCCCAAGCCCCTAGGTAACTGCATTTGAAGGGCAGGGCCTTTGAAGAGTTAACTATTGTTAAATGAGGTCATAAGAGTAGAGCCTGAATCCAATAGAACTGATGTTTTCTAAGAACAGGAAGACATGAGGAATGCACCTACAGAGGAAATGGCATGTAAGGACATTTTTCCCTCAAAAAGACTGTTAGACCATGGGCAGGTGACAAGGTTCAGTGGTGCCCACCTTCACTGATAGGTGGAAATGTGAGAGGCAGGAAGAAAGACAGCCTTGGATGATGGGGGTGAGTGAATCCTGCTTTCTGCTATGGGCACATGAGTGACTTCAAGCCAAGGAGAGAAGCTACAAGAAAGACCAGTCCCAATAGCACCTCCATCTTATACTTCTTTTCCTTCCTTCCTTCCTTCTTCCTTCCTTTCTTCCTCCCTCCCTCCCTACTCTTCTTCTTTCCTTTCTCTTTTTTTAAATTAAAATCTGTTTTATAGATTTTACCATTTCTATCCAGATATATTAAAAATACAATTAAGTTGCACACTGGTTGTCTAGAGGTTTAAACCAGGTACATTCCATGTACTTCCCAGGGTCCCCAATTCAAGACCCAGAGCTGCAGAAACAACCAGTGATGAACAGCTGAGTAAAATAAACATGATACTTCTTCCACTCTCTTCCCATCTGCCTGCCTACTTGCCTTCATTTGTGCCTGCACCTTACCTTTAAAAAAATACAACTAAAAAGAAAAATATGATCATCTTAGACCCACTCACAACGATTATTATTTTATTTTAGTTGATATTGTGGTCTGGATCAAGATTTTGAGTAACTTATCACAAGATTCTAATGTATAACCAAGGTTGAGAACTGCTATCCTGTCAGCAAGCCTATGTGCCCATTCACTTACATGGACTCTGCTCTTTGTTCTCCCAAAGCAGAGGCTATTCAGATAAACAGTTCCATGTAACAGCAGTGGAAATACCTTCCAGTTACCTATACTAAGCAGCAAAGACTTTCATTCAAAAGTTTAAATTAATAACAGTATTTAAGGACAACCAATAGCATGAGAGAGACAAGGATGTAGAGAGAGGACAGTTATCCCAGGAGTAAATAGATACTGCTCAGTGAAGTGGGCATTTGTCATATTTTTTCATTGTTCTTTAGAGAGTTGTTGCTGTGCTTGATTAATATTGAGACATTAACACCACTCACCAAATGTCTCTGGTGCTTTTCATGAAAACTGCCAGTCACCTGTGGAAGACTGATTAGAAGATGAGCAATGAGTGTCCTTCCCCATTTACCACAGCCTGCTATACAAGTATCATCATTTCAGTGTGCAGCATGATGCAAAAAAGTGGAAATGTATATATGCCAAGCATATTCTAATAAATTTGCCTTTATATATATGTATATGTATCTTAATATGAATTATCTTTCATATTGACTAGCATTTACTATATTATTTTAAATTTACTATAAACTTGCAATATTCCAAAATAAAGATATTTAAACAATAATTATCACAAAATATGAATGTACCTTAAATGAAAAGGCCCTAACAGTATGTCATCTAACATGGCATAATATACAGGAAACCTCAAAGGAGCTTTACACAAGGTAGAAGTAAAAATATGAAAACAATAATAACAAAAACTAATCTATTCAATAGATTTGCAAATTATCCTGAGACATAAAAAATATGATTTGTGAATCCTTTTATTTTATCTAATAGCATAAGTATGTGAAACATATTAGACAAGCATTTAGAACAAGTATCTTTTAATTAGGATGATTGTTTTTTGATACTGTAGGGGATTATATCAATAGTAATAATATCAATAGTAATAATTATAATAATGATATTAACTCTAGAAAGTTTATTAAAGGGATATCTGTGATTTGTATGAAACCCATAAGAGATTATAAGATGATAATAAACCTATCAACCTTTAAGAAACCTATATGGAAATAAATGGAAGTTTCAGATGAATGACAAATAAAATGATACATATTAGCATAGTGAGAAAAAAGTTTTTAATAGTTTATTCAGCAAATATTTGTTGATCCCATTTTTTGCTAGCCATTGTTTTAGGTCTTTGGAATATATTTGAGCAGTCAGAGAAAAAAACCTACTATCACGTGACTGACCGTTACTAGGGGGAATAGAAAATCAAAGTCAAGCATTGGAAATCAGGAAAGGAAGCCTCGTATAGTTTGTTAGAAGTTGACAGGTGCTGTGAGTAATGAAGGAAAAGTGGACCAGTAAAAGTAGGGTCAGTTAGAAGTGGCTGAGGTATTATGGTGCTTGAAAAAGGAGTGTGTGGGGCAGAATCAGTTAGAAATTTTTCAGGTCTATTCAATAGAATGAGGGTCCCTGCATTACTGTTTGCAGTTTTACTAAAGATTGTCGATCAATAATTGAATGGTTGTTCTTCTTACCCATTCATGAAAATCCAAACAAAAAGGTTCTTTTTTCAAAGAGAAATTTCAGAGGAATTTGGAAGAAAAGAACTAACATCTGTTCAGTGTTTCCTAAAGGAAATGGTAAAGATTTGCATGTATTACCTCTTTAATCCTTTTAAAACAGAGTAATATAGAAGATACTACATTCTTAGAAAGGTTAGAAAAGCTTGACTAAACCACAGGGCTAATGGAGCAGGAGTATTGTAAAACTAAGCTCTCAGACTTTCTGCTATAGTCTGTACTGTCATATGAAACTATCAAGCCCTTAAACTATATAACTGGTTCAAAGTGAGATGTTCTGTAAATGTAAGATACATACTGAATCTCTCAAATATGTAATACCAAACCCCCCAAAAAGCAGAATGTAAAAAATATCATATTAATTATTAAAATATTCCCTATGTTGTGAAATGATAGCATCTTGGGATACACTTTGTTATAAAATATTTTGCCCAATTTCACTTATTTAATTTTTTTTAAATGTGGCTACCAGATATTTTAATCCATATCTTTGACTCACAATAAGTCACCACGGTTTCTACAGAGCAAACATTGTATATTACACTGCATTTAGAGGGAAAGTTTTCTTGTCTATCAAGTAAATAAAACCCCAAAATTGAATAAAAAATTACTAATAAGAATCCATTTCTGGATGTCTTTGAAAATGGGTAATCTCTTAATCCTAAAGTCACACATTTGCAGCTAGGACCTACACACACACACACGTGTGTGTGTGTGTATAAAGCCAAGTTGTGTCATTATTATTTAAGATAATAATTAACCCTAATCTGATATTTTTTTCATAATATTACATTCTAAAAATTAACAAAGTACATTCTAATAATTAAACAGTAGCATGCATTTTATATCAACAATGTCTATGCCCCAAAATAACACTTTCTGAATTATTGCCCAAATATATCTTGTTGCATAATTTTCAAAGTCAAGCAGTGTCATTTTTATTTCTAAATTTCCTTTATCTTTTATGTTTTTATTTCTTTAATAGAGTCAAATTTTATAGTTGATACTTTATTTTTTTATGAAAATGTACTCTTATTTGTTAGACAATATTATATAAGCTGTGTTGGTTAGTATGATAACATTTCTAAATGCCTGGTCTTATATCCAGTATTAATTTCACAAAACCATTTGCTCTCTCTCTCTATATATATATACACATATATATGTATATATATAATTCATATAGGATCTGTATTTTCAGAACTTTTTTTCATAAATAGTATAATGCAATAATTTTTGTTGCAGAATGCTATTTTCCTAATAGAATGTTTAGTTGTTTTACCAGCAAAGAAGCTGGTAAGCTTCTTGAACAGGGAGAGCTTTGCTTCACTACATAGTTGGGTTGAATTTTAATGACAGCTACTACATGATGAATAGCATACACCTCTACAACTACAACTCTGAGTAGCAGTCAACATGACCAGCACTGTCCCCTTGAACATTACTCATCCTTTGCTTTGGATGCTTTGTTTTAGCAATTAATTAGACAGCATCATCTCCTAAAACAGATGTATGTTGTCAGATCATATTTTATTAACCATAAATAAATTTATCTCAGATTATTTTAAAAGCTTTCTCTATTCTACTTAATTGTCAGTTGTTCATTTCTTTGACTTGCTCTAGATAGATCCCTTAGACATTTATCATAACTACAGAATATATACTTACTCTAATTTTCCTAATTGCCAATATTTCTCTTTATTCTGATGTTATACGTGATAGCATTTATGAATATTAGGATTTTTCTCTCATATTTTCCTCTTTGTACTTCTATTTTCCTTTCTCTTCGACAGTTATTATGCCACTAAAAGATATATACATTGTGTAAAGAGAGTTTATCAAAGAGGATTACATGGAATTTTAGTGTAAAATGAGTAATAATAGCATAACTAATTTTTCTGACCTCATAATATTTTTACTAAACTTTAATATCTTTTAAAAACAATTTTCTATGATATTTTCTAAATATATTAAATCAATGATTAAGTAGTTTGAAATGAGATTCTGTTAAGTGGTCTACTTTAATACAGAATGGATGAAGAGGAGTTTTTATTGTTCTTGTTTGTTTCTTAAGGAATGACACACTACTTAAAATAAATCATTGTTGTATCTAGCTAAATAAAGCAGGGTTCATTTTCAAAAACTGGTGTGCCTCGGCCTAGCTTCTCTTCACTGAGTGTCATTCACTGTGCACCTAGCTTTTTGAAGGCTTTCTCCTTAATCCTCACGGTTACCTTGTGGCTTTTGCAGAAGAGGAATTTGTAATCACAGTAGATAAATAACTCGCCTCCAGCCACAGAAGACTCTTGTTGAATCTAGCATGGTGACCTGTGTCAGTCTGAACAAAAGCCTTTATTTGTAACTAATATTTTCTTGAGCTTAATATGACTTTTACCAAAATTGCTAAAATGTATAAATTTGATGATCATATAAGTGATCCATAATTGATAGTTCCTTTTCTAAAATACAAAAATGTAGGATTTTATAATGTTTGCTAGATTCAAAGTGTTAATATGCATATAAATTTATATATGTATACGTTTTGTTATCAAATGGTTCAAACTAACAAGTATGTCTTTCTACATTTCTTATTTACTCTGGTTGCCATTTTCTTCCCTAAATTTATTATTTTTTCACCTTTTCCTTTCTTTGTATTACTTTTCAGAATACAAATTTTCTACTTCAAATATACAACACTGTTAAGGAGAAAAACCAGGAAACATTTTGGCTGCTATATCTTGCAGAGTTACTGTTTTCACTGTAGATGGGCAAAAAGTGACACCCATCATTTGCTTGTTAACCAGAATTAGAATTAAAAGCATTTTTTTCCATGAAATGAGAGTGACTTTAGTTTCCTTTTTATTTTTATTTTTTTCTCTCTGAGACAAAGGTTAACTACTTTGGTGATGTTTAAACAATAAAAACAAGCCTGGAAAATCTATGTTTCTTCAAATTCACATGATCAAACAGTAATTTCTTTTTGATATCAAAAAACATTGCTAGTCTCAGTCTCTGAGCCCCTTCGAGTCATCATCCACGTGTGCCATTTGAATCTGATACTCCAACTGCTTTGTATCAAATTCTGTCTCTGGGAAGAAACATAATCTAAATTTCTGTTTCACTTCTGTTTATCTTGGTTTATTTGTCTGTTTTCATGAAAATACTTCCAAAAAGATTTCGCTGTTTCAAGTAGAAACCATATTATGCTTCCTTTTCTTGAAATGCCAAAAGTATCATCTGTGAGACATGGTAGTCAGTGAAAAACATGTGAATGAACCAATTCTTTTAGAATTCTGGAGGGCAAGATTAAATCCTGAATAAAAATATCTGAAAATCTTTCAGGCTAATTATATCATTATTTTATAAGTATCTAGGCATCATAATTTCTTTATGAGGAGTTTACTAAATGCATACTTACAGACTTTCTCAATAAAATGATGAACCATTAAAACTTACCTCTTTTTATCTGATCAAACCCTTGCTTCCTCTGCCTTTTTTAAAGCAACCTTAAATTGCATGTCACTGTGTCATATTTTTTGCCCTCAGACATCACAATTCTCTCTTACTTTGAAAGTAAAAAGAAAAGAAAATGCATTTAACCTTAACCCCCTTGTAAGTATTGTGTTTGATTCTGCTATCTCAGATCACCATTTCCCACACATTCTATCTTCTGTCTCACTGCACACACATTTTTGTTTCCTTCATGATCTTGGTCCTGCAAAAATATTATTTCTTCAACAAATATGTAATGGTCTTGGTTTTTGCACTAGGTGTTGTAGAGATCATTGTTTATCAGCACAGTCTTTGCCCTCATAATCATACTTATATAATCATAGTGACCTGATACTTTAACATGTTGCCTGTGACACTACTGATCAAAAGATAAGTCTACAGTTTCCATCTGTCTTTTCACTGCAGTGGCTTTTCATTTTTTTCCCCTCTAATGTTAGATTTGTCTTTGATGCTTTTTCTTCTACTTTATAAGACATAAGTGTGAGTCTTTCCCAATGGTCTGACTGAAATTTTTATACTTTTTCCTACACATTTTGCTTACTGTTAGAGTCTCTCAGTATTCAAATTTTGCTAAATCTTATATGTGTCTACTCCTTATTTTCACATTCTGGTTCCACAATTTCAGAGGCCAGCTGGGTAACTGCCAATATTTCCAAATAATATATTCAGATTGAAGTTTGTCTTCCTTTCAGAATCTTGTCTTCCTGATACTAATATTTGTTATTGACATTATCTTTGTTAACACAGTTAATTCTCTTTCAGTTTCAAATTCTGTCTGCTCCTCATACTTATGTTTTCTTTTTCTTTTTCTTCTTCACTTCTGTCATCTTAATTCATTACTAGGCTAATGCGAATGTCAAGACAACTCAACTCAAATGCAAATATACTCTAAAATTAGGCTACTCTTCATATAGATGTGGGATTAACATTCCTAAATGGTGACCTTTGATACTCCAAATCATCAGAGGTTCTTCACTGTCTTTTTTAGTTTGACATTTTATTTTCCTATTTCTTCTCCAAATTGTATATCTTTTATTAATTTAAGTTGTATAATTGTTTTGATTGAAGGAACATCGCATCATAGCAGTATATAGATTTAGATATGCATCATTGTAAATCAGCATCTGCATATAATTAAGTTTACCACAAATCATCCAATTCTACCCTGTACCATATATTGAATACTTTTACCTGATTTGCCCAACCTTCTCTCCCCCTTCCCTCTTGGTAACCACTGATTTGAACCTCTAGACTAAAATTCTGTTCTTGTTTAATTTGTTATTTGTTTGATTTCTTTATGTACCATGTATGAGTGAAATCATAAAATGTGTGATTTTCGCCTTCTGACTTACCTCACTAACCATCATTCTTTCTAAGTCTATTCATGTTACTGAAAATGTCAAGATTTTATCTTTTTTAGTAGTTGAGTAGTATTCATTTCCATTTCATTTCTGATTTTAATTCTTATTTGCCTAAAAACTCAGTTTTCTTCCTTAATTATGCTTTCAGTGACATAAATGTTCAGATTTGAACATACCATTTTTTACCGTGACTTGTAATTTTTTTTAATAATAAATTGAGTGAAAGGAACCAAGGTAAACGGTACTTCAGTATGAGGTTTTTGTTTGTGTAGCTAGGGATAAGGTTGTGTTTACTTTCTTCTGTAACTATGGATGTCAGAAGGTAAAATTTTCTCCAGTGTCCTTGCTTTGTCTCTTTTCTTGTATTTTTATTTCCCGAGAGACTTTTAAGTAAGGTCTGAGAAATGATTTTCTTTTGTAAAAGCAGTGTCCTGGTGATGTAATAAGCCCTATTCATGTGACAGCAAGGCAGAAAAGTGGTTAATAAGGTCAGGAAATGGAATCAAATCCTGTGATTTGAACAATCATTTAGCAATACTATGTATGCCTTTGTATGGTGACCTTATAAATGCTTGTCAATTCTCCCCTCCCTTGTGAAATACAGAATGTAGACCTTGTTCAGAAAAATGGGCACACTCAACATGCCTGCTTCTCCCCATCTCCTGAAAGCAGTAGATGGACTTTTTCTTCATTCTTTACTGTGAGAACTTGGTAGGACCACTCGATGTAAAACTTTGGGAGGTTTTCCTAAGACTGGGTCCCTTCTGGGTCCCTTGGAATTCATTTCTCCAGCTTTTCCACACTTAACCTCCAGCAATTTCTTAATTCCAGTTCACATTTTTACCCCATACTAGCTCCAGAGATGGTTTCTGCTCCAGGCATTCTGGTCTGCTAAGTTGTGATTCTCAGTGTCTGTCATCTATCTAATTCGGGGAACAGTGGCTTGCCCTGTGATTCCTATTCTTTGATTTGTCTAAGAAGGGTTTTTGATTTTAAGGTTGTTCAGCTTCGTTGTCGTGAAGGTGAAACTAATGGCTCTCCAAATCCATACATACCCCACAAGTCCTATTATTTTTTAAGAATGACTTTTGCCATTCTAAACTGATTTCTTTGCCCTACACCATTTCTACTATATTCCTTAATATATCCTAGTATAATATATCTTTTATAAAATCTTTTCTCGTCTGCCACAGTTAAGTCATCTATTGAACTATCTCCTAGATTTATAAGCTTTATCAATATTTGTTATTATATATTCACAATAACCCTATGAGCTATATATTATTATTATTATCCCCATTTGATAGTCGATGAATATGAGACACAGTAGTGACTAGTGATTTGCCTGAAGTCACAAAACTGTAATAATCAGTGTTTGGATTTGAACCTAGTAGTCTGATTCATTTTTTTTCTAAATAACATATATTATTAATTTTATTGTTCCATTCATTAGCCTATTATTCATATTTCTCCCATTACAACTTGTTTATCTCTCCCTAGTATCCAAACACAAGACATAGTACTTTCTGTATAGTGGCTATTCAGTTGATAACTTGTCGATTGTCTTATTTCCACTGCAGGAATCATCTTAATATTTTCTCTAAATTTCCCAGGAAAGAAGCACTGATTTGCAACTATATTCTAAGTACTTATCATGTAGTATATCATTTAATCTTTACCATAACCCCATGAGAATATAGACTATAATTATCTCTTATTCCTTCGAAGTCCTAGAGAATTTAAATAGTCTGCCCAAGGTCACATACCTAATAAGTGGTAGAGTCAGGGTTTGAACAGAATCTTGCAATACCAGTTCCTGCATGTTAACCAGTGGGGTATCCTGCTCACAGTTTCTGCTCATTACTTATTCATTAAGAGAATCTGATCAATGAAAATATTCTTTACTTTTTTTTGTTTTTCCACACTGATGTAAATTTATCTGAAATCTAAACAAAGTCAAAGCTCTATCATTTACCTAAAGAAAAGGGTCTTTGACTATTTTATTTGTTTTCCTTCCTACTTGACAAGGAAACAAGTGTCCTTTTGAATCATAATTTGGCAAATCAGATAAAGTTATAGATATATATCAAGTCAATGTATGTTTCCAAAGGCATCTTGACAAGAAAATGTCACATAAAGAAATCCTTCAGTGTTCTTCCAGTATGAGAATTAAGAGATTTAGAATCCTTTGTTCTACCTAGACTTATAGGACATGCCAGCCAGTTCTATTCTCACATCTTCATGTGATTGAGATGTACTTGCAGCTGAGAAAATTAGAAGCTTTAAAATCAGTTGAACCTGTCCTTTGTTGACATGTCACAAATAGAAACTTTGTTTTTATATCAAATCAGTGCATATTGAGGGACACAATATATAGCACCAACTTTAATGATAAAAAATAGTATCAAAATGAGAAATTCTGCCTAAAATATTTTTAAAGATGGTAATTGCTATCAAAGTGAATAATGCTTAAGGAATTAACTGTTGGAAAAGGTAGAAATAAAAAAATCTATTTTTTTAGAAATAGAATGTATCCATTATACAAACCTTCAGAAAGCAAGTAGAAGTAATATAGTGACAGGCATTTCTGTCAATACTATGAGAAAATTGCATTTGACCTCAGAGGCCCTATATCCATGGTTGCCATTTGGACAACTTTGAGGAAACTTCTGTACTCTCTCTGAACATGCTTACATTTCACATAAAACTTGTAGAAGCAAATAGCCAGCACCTCGGAAATCTAGGCGGGGGCAAGGAGGATGAAAAGTGCAAAAAGAGGTTGAGGGTGTTTCAGCTGATAGTCATTATGCACCCTTCTATTTTAGAGAAAGAGAGAGACAGGTAGAAATTATAGAGGTGGTAGAAGCACTCTAAGTAGTCCGACTCTTAAGAAAGGAAGCATTTGCTATTTCTTGAGAGGCATATTGCATCGCATTTAAAAAAAAAAAATTAGGCAGCTTTATTTTATGAGCAAGGGGAGAAAAAGATGAAAATTGCCTACAATTTAAAGCAGGGAGTGAATTCAGATCACTTGAAGTGAGAAATTGTCTTTTATGATTTTGACCCTAGCATAAGTGAGTATGAGGGTACTGGAGCTGTAAAAGTATAGCCTTCTTTTAAAACTATTAACTGTCTTTAAAAAAAGAAAAGAAAGAAATGTCAAATTTATTATCTTGTAGTATAATAACTCAATAACTTATTTTCAAAAGCTGAAGATTGCAGCTAATAACATCCAAAAGACAAATTAGAATCTTTACTCTCTGCGACACCAAAGTGAAAAAGAATGTCTTTGAAACTGTGATAGATTCTGAATGTGGTTAATACTTTGGACACTCTGATGTCAAAATAACAATGGTGATTTGAACAAAGTACATTGTGAAGCTGAGTTTACATTATTTGATGCCAAATTTCCCCCAAGTTTTAAAATTGTATGCAATTTTTAAAGAGTTCTTAAGATAATAATTGAATATAAATGAAAAATGTCTTCTCAGTGCATTTTAACTAAATTGTGAAATAGAAAAACTGTGCCCTTAGAATGTTAAGAAATTGTAGTCAAAAAAACTACACAAGCAAAGCTGAAGTATTAAGCTAAAAGTATACAGAAAATATCAGGAGGCAGAGAGTCTGGGAAGATGTAAAATTCAGAAATAGTTAATGAATGCCCACGTTCCAGACTACTACATCCGGGAGTGTTTGACTGAAATATGATAGGTTTTACCAATGTAATATACTCTGATCTAATATATGAGAGTTAAGTAACTTTTAAAATAGCCCATAGAAAGCTGTAAAACAGATCAAAATCAAACCAACAAAAAAAAAATTCCTCTTCTAAAAAATCTGTACCCTGAATGTTGCTGATCATTCCACAGAGTCACACATAAATAAAGGGAACTGGTTTAATGATTTACCATTAAATTCTAACTATATTGTGTCACTTGAGACTTTTCAAGCATTATTATCTGCTTGAGCAAATTCTGAACTTTGTGTAGAAGGCTGACCTTCCCCAAGGATTTTGTGAGATATAAATAGGTAGTTCTCAATGAAGAACTGAAAGTTTATAAATGTTTGAAAGTGGATCTTGTCTGAGCTTGCTAGATAAAGAATGAGTCTATTTCTGAAAATATGATTCAGTGTCAGATTTTATAACTTTGTGATGCAGTACAGAGTTCCCAGATAATTCATATATATATTTCTATTAATAATTTCAACTTTTCACCTTTATGTTTCTAATGAAAAAATGTGACATTGCAACAGGTCTACTCCCCTTACAAAGTCAAACTTAATATGCTAGAGTCTCAGAATTAAAAATCCCCAAAGACCAACTTTGCAGTGATGGTTTCTAAATAGCCAGGCATAATTTTGTATCTTTATACATTAAAAGGATAAAATCTCATATTTATATCCATCATCAGCCAGGAATTGATTTTTAGACTTTTGTGTTCCACTGTAGGATTCTGTAAGACCAGAATTCGATATGGGAATTAGAAGAAGCTAGGTGGTATCCATTTTGAAAACTCGCATAGATTACCCTACCTGGTAGTTGGATTTACTAGCATTGATGTTGAGCCTTACATGATCTCATTTGTCTTATACTGACATAAATATACTGCAGTGAAATGAGGGATTATTGTCATCCTCAACGAATTTTTCTTTTTTCTTTTTACAGTTAATTTTGTGATATAACCCTAAAATGCCAACATTCAGTTACCCTACATTCTTTTCAATGTTGTCATATCTTTGCTAAACTGGTTTTCAGTAGTCACTGTGATAAAAATATGTATTAGGGACATAACTGTGGAGTAGGAAATAAAGTGGTGGTGTTCCATTTGATTTTAAGGTTTTAGAATTTGTGCATTACCCAATAGGCACACACTTCAGTAACAGTGATGCACATCTTAATATTGTTATGATGCACTATTCCCTTAATAAAATTAATTTTAAAAATAAAATGATGTTTCAATTTGTATCCGTTTTTTGAAATAACTGTGATGTAGATAGCATATTAGTAAGTTGTTTGGACTTAGGTACATAATAAGCAAGACTAAAATACTCTTCTGACTTGGGGTTATTAAAAAAATTGATGATATACTAAGGACATTGTGACCCGAGTTTCCTTAGGCGTGGATAGGCATAACAAAGAGCAGAGAACAGACTGAATTCAGGTTGCTGTGCAAACTTTGAATTCATGTTTTGTTTTTGTTTTTTTTTCTGACTGGGATGTGGTTGTTGAAGGAGGTGTGCTTCTCCTCTGGGGTGTTTTCCTTTTGCCTGGGGTGCTGGTGCTTGAATGTTGCATGGTTGAATAGGGTGTGGTTTTCGAATGGGATGTGGCCCTAGAAATGGGTGTGGTGCTTGAATGGGTTGTGGTTACTGAAGGTGGTGTAGTATTTGAATGGGCTGTGGCTCATGAAAGGGGTGTGGTGATTAAATGGGGTGTGGTTCCTGCAGTGTGTGTGGTAGCTGACTGAGATGTGTGCTTGAATGACTTGTGGTTCTCCTGTGGGGTGTTTTCCTTTTGACTGGGGTGCTAGTGCTTGAATGTTGTATAGTTCTTGAATAGGCTGTGGTATTTTTTGTTTGTTTGTTTTTAATTATTTATATGCTTTCTTAAAATGTACATACATTTAAAAATGGGTAAAATTGAACAATATGGTGGCTATATGGCTATTCATTATATTATCGTTATACATACATGTTTACATATTATATACTATCGCTATGTGTTTCTTAGGCTATTTAATTTCACCTTAATCTGAGTACATTTCACACCACACCCACCACCAGAGTTCTAGTTTCTTTACTAATTATTTTTTTGTTTTGATTATATTTTTTGGCCAAGAAAACAACATAATTTATCATATTAAATACTTATTTAAAAAGAAGCTCAGGAGAATAAAATATATTAGATATATCTAAAACAATTAAACTTTAAAATGAATATAGTGGAATATATAAAAATTCATAATGTAAGTTTGAGTTACAATTCCTTAATTTAGGAAAGCTAAAAATTGGAATTATCAAGAAGAATAAGGTAGCTTAAAAGAAAACTCAGCATGATGAAAGTAAAATACAAAAATTTGGGGTAGTGTTAGCTTTCCAAATAAAACAATATCAGTAACAACAAAACTAAACAGGGTAAAATATTAAGCACACAGGGTTTGGGCATAAGAGATAAATTTGAACCTTGGCTCTGACACTTGCATACTATATAACCTTAGATTTCTTAGCTTCGGATTTCTCATCTATAAAATGGCGGTAATAATATCTACATCATAAGCTTATCTTAAATAAAAATGTGCCAAGTTCTTGAATAGGAACCACAGAACAATTATAAGCAAAAAAAGATAATCAAAAATCTCCCTAAAAATAAAAGCCCAGAACTAGATGATTTTTCCAAGGAGCATCACCAAAACTTCAGAGAAGAATTAATACCTATTCTACTCAAACTCTTCCAAAATATTGAAGAACAAGCAACACTGCCAAACAATTTCCATGAGGCCAACATCACAATGATACCAAAAACTGACAAAGACATCACCAAGAAAGGAAATTACAGATCAATATCTCTAATTAACATAGATAAATAGGTCTAATAGACCTGTTTTTAATGTGGCTTCCTTACACTTTAAACAGCATCTTTTAGTATTTTTTGTAGATCTGGTTTTGTAGTGATGCATTTCTTTAACTTTTGCTTATCAGGAAAGCTTTTATCATTCAGTTCTGAATGATAATCTTGCAGGGTATAATATCCTAGGTTGAAAATCTTTTTCTTTCATTCTTTTGAATACATCATGCCATTCCCTCCTGGCCTGTAGAGTTTCAGTTGAGAAATTTGCTAACAATTTTATGGAGATTTCTTTGTATTTGACTCATTTTACTCTGGATGCTTTTAAGATTTCTTCTTTATCTTTTAATTTTGACATTTTAATGACAATGTGTCTAGGTGTAGGTCTGTTTGGGTTTCTTTTATTAGGGACTTTTTGAGTTTCCTAGGTCTGGAGGCTTGTTTCATTCTTCAGGTTAAGAAAGTTCACAGATATTATTTCTTCAAGTATGTTTCTTCCCCACTTTTTCTTGTCCTTCTGGGACCCCTATAATGTGAATGTTTCTTTTGATGTTATCTCATAGGTTTCACAAGATATCTTCATTTCTTTGTATTCTTTTATCTCTTTGCTGGTTTACTTGAGTGCATTCATCTGCCCTGTCTTCTAGCTCACTGATTCTATTGGAGACTTCATCCTACACTTGAGTCCCTTTATTGAATTCTGTTGGTCAGCTAAAGTGTTCTTTATATCTTTGACATCTGTCTTGAGCTGCTTCATTTCTTCTCTCTTTTTGTTCTCTTTCTCTTCCTCTGTTGTTTTCTTGATTTTCATGAGTGTGTTTATCACTGTTGCCCTAAATTAATCCTCAGGCAGTTTGTAGATGTTTGTCATATTCAAATTTTCTCCTGGGTTTTTGACCCAATCCATCATTTCACATTTATTTCTCTGTGTCTTCTCTCTGTCATTCTGTTTATATTTTTGTGGATTTGGTTTCCCTACAGTGATGGCCTTGTGTAGGGTATTGACTTGCATCAAGTAAGACTGGATCTTGGTTTGTACAATGGAATTTCTTGAGTTTTGCGGCATCATCACCATTTGGATTTGTTGAGGTTCATATGTGAGCCCTCTAGTGCTGCTCAAAAGTTCAATCTATGGGGTTTGAGTCTATGTGTTGGACGCAGAACCTTCCCCCAGCATCCCAGCTCCCAAATACAATGACCATCTTGCTGTTGGCCCACAATTGGCAATCAGGCTGCAGTTGCACCTACACCAAAAAGGTGGCAATGGTTCCAGTATTGAATCTCCATCTAGAAGACTCCCTTCTTCCTTTAAGCCTGAGGGCAAGATTTATGGTAGGCAGATCCTACAGCTCTGGGGAAATGTGGTGGGAGGGAGTGGGGGTAGGCAATTCCCCTACTGCCTTCTGGCTAGGCGACTCCCAGCATGATTTTCTCCCCAGGCCTCCCATTCAAACCACAGGGTCACTGGCTCCTCTTCTGCCCTATAACTAGACTCCCCCAGCTCTATGTCCCCGTCCCGTAGGCAGGCTATCCACTGCTTTTGAGATTCCTAGAAGGACCAGTTCTTCCTGAATTTTGCCCCTTCCACTGCAGCCAGAATCCAGAGTCTGAGTCTGCAATGTGGCTCTGAACACAGACATTTTCACTTAACTTTTGTTGTAGTGATTGCTGCTGTGTCTCTACAGCCTCTCTGCCTGCTTTCCTTCAGTGTTTGTTTCTGGAAATTAGATGAATCTCTAGTTGGTCTGTGGGGAGGAAATGAGTCTCGCTCCTACCAGGTCACCATTTTAGCTGAAAGTTCAGCAAATTTAGATTTTAAAAATAAATATAACATGATTAAAATTAGTCAGAATAAATATCTGAGTTCATGAAGTTTTCATGTATTTATGCAGTTAAAGGAATATATTTACTGAAATACAAGACATTAAATCAGAATTTCTAGCTTTCTAAAACAGATTAAATTACTCTTCCCACCACTCTAAATATTTACTTTGCAACATCATGCTAGAACTTAACTCATGGAAAAAACATGTTTAAATTCTATGTTAAAAAACATGATCTGCTTTTGAGATAGAAGTACATTAGTTCTCATTATGCAAGTCATACAAGGCTGAGATATGAAATATAAAATAGTTTTAAACAAGCATACTTAACATTACTTGTGAATATATCAAGGTTAGTTTTATTTATTTACATCTAATACAGATGAATACTTTTAATTCAATCTTAACTCTATAAGAAAATTTATTATTAAAGGTATTGGGTTATGCTGACTGTCAGAGTGAACTTAAAAGAAGACCAACAAATATATGTCAGTAAGAAATCTACTTTTAATGTAAATATACAGGTAGATTAAAATTAAAATAATGGCAAAATATATACCTTGCTAACTTTCTTATTCAGACATTTTAAAATGTGAATGATGTAGTCTTAATGCACTGGAAACCCTCAAGGGTATAAAAGGTGATAAAACAGGGGGAAACCTATATGTTCTTTTTTAAACAACAATATTTTACATTTAAAGAACTTATGTTCTTAATACATAAGCCACAGGTTTTAATAGGTATGAGAAATAGAGTCTAGGCTTGTTTTGGTTGTGACTGCCACATGCTGGAAAATAAAGTTTATGATTTTGTTTGCCAAATAATGAAATAAGAGATATTCTTGAAAAGGTAAAAGAAAACATAAAACTGTTTTGTGGCTGAATTAAAATATGGCATACAATTTTCCAAATTTGATATTTGCTAGCACAAAGATACTTCAAAGGACAATGAGGATAGAAGAGTTCACTGATGCATGGACATTTTTCAAGCTGTTTCCACTACTATTTCATATTGAGGAAAATCTTGTTGCAATAATTCATATCATGTTTCTTGGTTAATTTTCTTAAGAATTACTTTTTGTCACACTATATAAAAGGTTATAAGTGAGCAAATTATTTTCAGTAAGGAACTTTTTTATTTAATAGATATGTCATATATGACGTCTATCTGGCATAGAAGTCATTGTTCTCATCCTCATAACAAGAAAAAAAAAAACGAATAAGCTAAAAATCAACAGCTCCTTTTAGTTCCAATAGGGAATTGGGATCACAAGGTAACCCTATTCCCCAAATTTAGAGAAAAAATCAGCAAATATAGAGAATCACAACTCAGTAGAGAAGCCCACAAGTAGAACCTCAGCAAAATAAGTACCCATGTGGGAAATCCTAGACTATAACTGATGAATTGCTGCAGGCTTGATGTAGATAATCTTTGAGAGAGAAAACATCAGGGGACTCACTCTTAGGGGACATCATACTTTCATAAGCTTTAACTCTAAGAGTCCACCAGTTTCTCATAGTGAGAGAAAAATCCTCTGCGTTCAGCAGGGAGAAGGGAAAGTAGCCATTCTGAAAATTTCCCAGCACATTCTGTCTTCTTAATAAGCTTTGTCCTCAAGATAAGCTATTTTACGAGAACCTAACTGACATGAGAGGAGAGGTGCTCAACAGTATTTTAAATAATGAGTGAAATTAATTGGGAATACTCTGATATATGCCTTTTATATTCCCCATGAAGTGATAGAGTGATATTTGAAAGAAGTCTTGGGTTAGTTATGTATTGCGAACTTGGGGTCAACAACTAGCAAAAGTTTAAAAAATGTATAATTGATGTGCTAAGAGAGCAAAAAATAAATAAATAATTAATAAGAAATAGTTAAAGCCAGAGAACATAAAATAAGTAAAATTTAAAAATGAAACAAAGATAATAATAAGTAGAAAGTAAAACATTTGTTAATCAAGTTTTTCAGTAATCACTTTAAATGTGATTAGTCTAAATTCACCGATTAAAAGACAGAGACTGTCAACATAAATTAAAAAAAAAAAGACCAACAATATATATCAGTAAGAAATCTACTTTTAATATAAATATACATGTAGATTAAAAGTAAAAGGATGGCAAAAGATATACCATACTAACATTAATCATAATAAAGAGGAAGACCTTATTAATGTAGACACTGATTTCAGACAAAGACATCAAAATAAGGAAAATCATCAGAAATAAAGAGGTGAATTATATAATGATAAAGTGACCATCTGTCCAAGAAAAATAAACTATCTTTGATGTGTAAGCACTTAGCATCATAACATTATAATAAGGGAGCAAAGTCTGACAGAAATTCAAGGAGAAATAGATTTCATGATCACATATGGAGACTTTAGCATCCCTCTATCTATAATAGAAGCAGCAGGTATAAAATCAGAAGGACATAGTTGAAGTTAATTGGATACAACCAACACCTATAGAATAATTCATCCAAAAACAGCAGAATACACAGTCTTCTCCAAAAGTAACATTCACCAAGAGAAGATATTTGGGGCCATAAAGCACATCTTCATAAATTTAAAAGAATAGAAATCATAAAATATCTGTTCTCAGGAGCTAAGGTAAAAATCAATAACAGAAAAGTAACTTAAAACCCTCAAAATACTTGGAGATTTCCAGCAGATTTCTATATAACATAGGGGTCAAATAAAAAATCTCAAGATAAATTTTAAAATATTTTGAACTAAGTGAAAAAAAAATGCACCTTGTAAAACTTGTGGGAAAGCAGTGTTTACTGGGAAATTTTTAGCATTGAATGAATAATTAGAAGAGAATAAAGATCAAAATTAAAATTTTAAACTTCCAGCACAGGGAACTCGAAAATGTAGAGCAACTTTAATGTAAAGTAAACATAAGAAAAGAAATAGTAAAAATTAAAACAGAAATTAATTAAATTTAAATCAGGAAATCTTTAGAGAAAAAAGTGGATTTCTTACTGGCAATATGTGCTTGGTATCTTTTAAAATTTCACTCTGACAGACTGTCTTTTAACTGGAGAATTTAGACTACCAACATTTTAACAAAATCAAAAATTGATCTACTGAAAAGGTAAACAAACGTAAAAATGGTCTGACCAGGTTAACTAAAAAAGAAGGAGAATTAAAATGACTAATATCAGAAATAAAAGGAGGTTCATCATTCCTGATGCTTGCCACTAAGAGGGTAATACAGGATTATTATGAAAAATACATGTCCACAAATATGATCATTAGAATCTATTCATTCTTTCAAAGACATGATACATTAAAACTAATGCAAGGAAAAATAATATGAATAAGCCTGTATCTGTTAAATAAAATTAATCAGTTATTTAATACATCCCAAAAGAAAGCTCCAGGCATGAATGGGTTCCCTGAGGAATTCTTCCAAATACTTAAAGAAGAAATTTTACCAACTCTACATCATCTATTCCAGAAATAAGAAAAGGGACGCTTCGTAACTCATTCTGTGAGGCCAACATTACCTGAATTTAAATCAGGAAAAATATAAGAAAAGAGGAAAACTGCAGACAAAAGTCTCTTAACATAGATGCAAAAATCCTCAATCAAATATTAGCAAATCCAATTGAACAATGAAAAGAATGATTTATATACCACATCCAAATGGAATGTATTTCAAGGCTGCTAGGCTTGTTTAATATTTAAAAATCAACAAGTGAAATCTGTTGCATCAGCAGAGTAAAGCAGAAAATTATATAATCATATCAGTTGCTTCAGAAAAAGATTTAATAAAATCAAACATGTATTTGTGATAAATATCTCTCAGTAAACTAGTAATTGAGGTGAACTTCCAAAATTGGTAAAGATTACTTACAATAATAGCTTCTGTAACACATATAATAAAATGGGAATTACACAGTTTAGTATGGCCCTTACACAAGAATGAAACAAATTTATGAAAGGTTTTATATTTTTGTTGTTACTGTGGGCTAGGTTCTTGTGTTCTTGAGAATATTTACCTCTAGACACTTGCAGTGTGTCACAATTTCACCAGGACCTAAGATAAGTAAAACAAACAGCAAAGTTTTATTGGCAAAGTGGCAAGGTGAAAATAAGGATGAAAGGTGAAATGAGTTCTCTCTGTAGAGTGATGTCAGTTAGGTTAGCAGCAAACCATTCCCAGAGTAACTCTATAGGAAAGCAAATGCTATGTTTTATGATTTGTCAATGATTAGCTTCAAAAACAATGAAAGACTTTTGTGACAATGATTAACTTCAAAAACAATTAAAGATCTTTGAAAAGTGATGGGGTTTTTCTCCTTCCACCTCCATCTGGACGACAGGCAACATTCAATCACTATCTGACATACTTCCTAATAAAAGAAGGGCAAACAGGATCTGAGTCACACAAATAAAGGGTTAAAAGAAGCCCTTGCTATATCCCATCGAAGTTATATTGACAAAGTGGCATGGGAAATGTGAGGGCAAAGGACAAGTAAAACAAGAGCAAATTGGCAAAGTGAAGTAAGGGTGGAAGCTAGTACACCCCCAAGGGCAGAATACATGTTGTTCCCAGAGGAGCCAACCCTGAGTTCTAGGATTCTGGCCTTTGTAAGACTCTGGCTGAGTTCCACACCACTGGCTCTACTGGGGGTGTTTTGGGGCAGGTATCTCCCTGATTGCCCACAAAGGAGTCAAACTGCACATATTTTGTATCAAGAGCACATAATGAACCGGGTTCACCCAGAGGAGAACTTTGCTCCTTCTGCTTGGTAGGTTCCCTGACATTTAAGCTGATTAGTAGGTTCCGCATGCTGTGTTATTTTTTTCTATTTTCCTGTTTTTCAACCTTCCCTCATTCACTGTCCATGGCTAACTGATACCTAACGTTATGATGGCTTTAGTTGGTAATACTTTATTATGTAATTGAATTTTACTGTGAATAGATGTTAAGTTTTCTCACAGGCACATATACAAAGCAAATATGTGAGATGATGGATGTATTAATTCACTCAATTATGGAAATTCTACCACAATGTATATACATATCAAGCCATCGTGGCATACACTTATATTATGTTTCAATTTTATTTTCCAGTTATGATTTAATAAAGATACAAATGACTATCTATGGAAAGCCTACAACTAACATTCTTTTTAAATTTAATTTTATTTAAGGAACATTGAATCATAATATTATAGAGGTTTAAGGTATGCATCATAGTGAATCAACAACTGTATATAATGCATTAAGTTTACCACCATTCCACTTCTTCTTTCACTACACAGTTCATCCCTTATACCTAGTTTGCCCATTCTTTCCATTTTCTTCCTGTAACCACTGATCAACTAAAAGTTTATTTTTGCTTGATTTACTTCATTTGTTTGTATGGTTTCTCTGTAAACTACATGTGAACGATATCATACAATGTTTGTGTTCCTCCCTATCTTATTTCACTAAGCAAAATTCCCTCCAAGGACTACTCCCTGGTCTGCAAACAGAAGGATTTGAACTTTTGTTAGCTGATTAGTATTTCATTGTGTGTATGTATACACATATAGGTATATAAATGTATATATATACAAATATATCTATATATATGATATCTTTATTCACTCATCTGTTGATGGGTACTTCTAGATCGAGGCTATTGTAAATAATGCTACAATGAACATGTGGGTGCATATATCTCTGTGAATTAGTATTTTTAGGTTAAATACCCCACAGAAGAGTAATTAGATTATATGAGATTTCTATTCTCAATTTTTTGAGGAATGTCTATACTGCTTTTTATAATGGTTGCATCACACCCACCAACCATGTATAAGAGTTCACTTTTCTCATCCTCACCAACACTTATATCCAGTCTTTTGGATAATAGCCATACTCACAAATGTGAAGTAATATCTCATTGTTGTTTTGACTTACATTCCCCTAAAGACAAGAGAGTTAGAAAAATATTTTATTTCCCTCTTGGTCATCTGTATGCCTTCTTTAGTGAAGTGTCTGGTAAGTTTATCTGCCCATTTTTAATTGTATTATTTGTTTTTCTGTTTTAAAGTGTATGTGTTTATACACACACACACATATATATACATATACATATATGTGTATATATATATATATATATATATATATAATATTAAGCCATTCTCTGATGTATGAGGTGTGGATACCTCCTCCCATTCAGGAAAATGCCTGTTTTTTTTTTATTTTTGTTTGGTTTTTTTTTGATGAGCATTTTTATTTTGATGTAATTTCATTTACTTATTTTTTAACTTTTGCTTCCTTTGTGATTATAGTCAAGTCCCCAAAGACATCTCTAAGGTTGATATTGATGAGCATATCTACAATGTTTTCTTCTATGTATTTTATAGATTCAGGTCTTACATTAATGTCTTTAATTCTTTTTTAAATTAGCTTTTGTGCATGGTGTTAGATAGTGATCTAATTTCAACATTTTGCATGTAAATGTCCAGTTTTTCCAATACCATTTATTGAAGAGACTGTCCTTTCCCTATTGTATTCCCTTGGCTCCATTGTCATAAATTTACTGACCTTATATGTGTGGGTTTATACTCAAGCTCTTAATTCTGTTCCATTGATATGTATGTCTGTTTTTATTCCAGTACTATGCTCTGTAGTAGAGTTCGAAGTCAGGGAACATGACATCTTCATTTTTGTTTTTTCAACTCTGGCACTTCTTTTCTATTTAAAGATTATTGTAGTTTCAAATAAATTTCATGATTGTTCTATTTCTGTGAAGAATGCCTTTCATATTTTAATAGGCATTACATTAAATATATGTTGCTTTAAGTAATACAACCATATTAACTGTGTTAATTCTTTCATTCCAAGAATATGAAATATCTTTGCATTTCTTTGTGTCTTCTCCTATTTTTATTAATACTGTCTTATAGTTTTCAGAGTATAGGTCTTTCCCTTCTTTGGTTAAGTTTATTCCAAGATATTGTATTCTTTTTGAAGCAAATCGCAATTAGGATTATTTTCCTGCATTGCTTTTCTAAAGATTTGTTACTTGCAATAGATATGCAACATATTTTGAATATTAATTTTTTAACCTGACATGTTACTGTGTTCATTTAATGTTTCTAGCAGCTTCTTACTGTATCTTTGGGTTCTGTCTATATCTTGTCATTTCATCTTCAAATGTGATAGTTCTGCTTCTTTCATTCCAGTTGGGACGCCTTTGATATCCTATTCTTGTCTGATAGCATTGACCAGGACGTCCAACAATATATAAATTGTATTTGAGAGAGTGAACATCCTTGCCCTATTCCTGAACTTAGTAGAAACTCTTTCAGTTTCTCTCCATTTAGTATGATGTTGGCTGTGGTTTTGTCATACATAGTCTTTACTATGTTGAAGTATATTCTACCTGTGTATATTTTGTAGGGTTTTAACAGAAAATATTTCTTGAATCTTATTAAATGTTTTCTCTGTGTCTATTGAGGTGATTATATGAGTTTTGTCCTTCCTTTTGTTGATACAGTCTCTCACATTTATTAATTTGTATGTGTTTAATGTTTCTTGAATCCCTAGAATAAATCCCACTTGATCATAGTGTTTAATTTTTTTAATGAGTTGTTGAGGTTGATTTCTCAATATTTCCTTGAGGACTTTTGCCATCAATATTCATCAAAGATATTGGTCTGAATTTTTTGATCATGTGTTTGCCTGGTTTTGGAATTAGTGTAATCTAGGCATCATAAAAGGTGTTTTGAGGTTCGCCATCTTATTCAGTTTTTTGGAACAGCTTGAGAAGGATTGATTTTAATTTCGTGAACATATGGAAGAAGTCTCCAATTAAATCGTCTGCTCTGGGGTTTTTCAAGGAGGAGGCTTTTAATTACTGTTTCAATTTTCTTTCTCATGATTGATCTGTTCAGGATTTCTATTTCTTCCTATTTTGGTCTTGCAGTGTTATTTGTTTCTAAGAATTTGTTGATTTCTTCTAGGTTATACAATTCGTAGCCGTAAGTTCTGTTTTCTTTTGTTTCCTTGTATTTCTTTAATATCAGTTGTAATATCTCCTCTTTCATTTCTGATTTTGATGTGTGTGTGTGCATGTGAGTGTGTGTGTTTACTTTCTCTCCCTTCCTTCTTATGATTCCTGCTAGTGTTTTGTCTATTTTATTTGTCATTTCAAAGTTCTTTATTGCTTTGTGTTTTTTGATATAGTCTTTATCATCTATTTTGCTGAATTCTACTCTAATCTTTTTAAAATTTCCTTCCTTCTAATAGATTTTTAATTTCATTATTCTTTTTCAAGTCATTCAGTTGATTATGTTTTCAATTTGTGATTCTTCTTGTTTCTGGAGGTAAAATTGTATGGCTATAATTTTCCTTGTTAGTACTGCTTTTGTGGCATCATCTAGGTTTTGATAAAATGTGTCTTCATTTTAATTTGACTCTAGATATTTTTCTTTTTAATTTTACCTTTGATTTCCTCATTGACCTGATAGTTGTTAAATAACATGCTGTTTATTCTCCACTTCTTGGCAGTTTTTTCCCTTTCCTCTTTTTGTTGATTTCTGCTTTGATGCCAATGTAATCTAAAGATGTGTTAGATATAATTTCAATCTTTAACAATTATTCCCTGAGCTCTGATTCTAAAGAAGATGTAGTCTGTTGTTTTGAGGTGATATACCCTCTCTGTGTCTAATAAGTCTGTCTCATCAAAAATTTTATTTGTCTATTTTTTCTTTTTTTAAAGAAAGATATAGTCAAGAATGAAAGCAAGTAGGCAGGCAGAAAGCAAGAGAGAAGAGGAAGAAACACTTTATTTATTTTGTTAGTTATTCACATTGGTTGCTTTTCCCCAGACCTTCAAACCCAGGAATATGTGGACTCATGCTCCTTTCGAGGCAATTGACCTAACCTGTACTCCACCAGAGCACACCAAGGCTATCCTTTTTGGTTTTCTGTCTTGATAATCTGGTCTTTATTGTGAGAGGGGTGCTAAGGTCCCGTACTATTATTATGGTGCTCTCAGTGTCCTCCTTTAGGTCTGTTAATGTTTGTTTGACATATTTAAGTGCTTCTATACTGGATTCATATATATTACTAAGTATTATGTATTCCTTTTGCATTGCTCTCTTTATCATTATGTAATGGCCATCATTATATTTTGTTGACTTTTTTGACTGGAAGTCTATTTTATCTGAGTATATGAGTATAGTGATTCCCGCTTTTTTAGATTCATCGTTGTCTTGGAATACCTTTCTCCCTCCTTTCACTTTAATTCTGTGTTTGCCTCTATATTTTAAGTGAGGATCTTTCAAGCAGCATATCAATGTATTTTTTTTAATTCACACAGCCACTCTGTGCCTTTAAATTGGTGAATTCAGTTCATTTGCATTCAGGTTTGTTATTAATATTTGAGGACTTGCTACTGCCATTTTGGCTTTTGTTTTCTAGTTGTGTCTGTTTAATGCCTTGTTTAGTGTTTTGTGAAATTTCTCCTTTTTTATTTAGATAGAAAAGCATCTTTTAACATTTCCCGTGGAGGAGAATTTTGGCGGCAAATTCCTTCAGCTTTCCTTTTTTAGGGAAAATCTTCATTTCTCCCTAATATCTGAGAGAAACATGGTATTCTTGACTGGCTGTATTCTGAATATGTCCTTCTATTCTCTCCTGGATCAGTAGAGTTTCTGCTGAGAAATCTGATTATAACCTGATGTTATTACCTTTATATACTACTTGTTTTAATTCCTGGCAATCTTTAATATTCTTTCTTTATATTTGACTTTGGATAGTTTGAATATTATATGCCTTTAGTTCTGTTGCTCTCATTGACCCAATATTTTTAATGTCAATTATAATTTCAATCAAGATACTAGTACATTATTTTTACATATCCACATACTGATTCTAAAGTTTGTATAGTCAAGAGACTCAGAATAAGTAATATCGAATTAAAGAACAAAGCTGAAGAATTTTTTATTATCTAATTTTGAGATTTATTATAAAGCTATATTAATCAAGACAGGGTGCTGTTGTCAAAATGACAAATGATCAATGGAACGGTATAGAGAGCCCAGAAATAGATCCTCAGAGTTAGCATTAGCTGATATTTGACAATGAAATCAAGACAGTTCAATGGAGAAAAGATCATTTTTAACAAATAGTGCTGGTGTAATTGCACATCCACATAGGAATAAAAGCTAGACACAGATCTTAAACATTTCACAAAAAGTAACTCAAAATGCATCACATGCTAAAATTCAGAACTATAAAACTCCTACAAGACTAAATAGGATAACATATAGATGACTGTGTTTGCCAGTGTATTTTCAGATACAACATCAAGATCAATATCATGAGCAGTGAATGAAAGCTAGTAAGTTAGATTTTATTAAAATTGAAAACTTCATTGATTAAAGCATTATTTAGATAAAACAAGACACAGACTTGGATAAAATCATTGCAACCACATATCTGAAAAGGACTGGTGTCCAAAATATGAAAATAACTCTCAAAACTTGACACTAAGAAAACAAGCAACTCAATTTGAAAGATGGGAACAAAGATCTGAGCAGATGCATAATTTAAAAATGCTCAGTGTACATGTCATCAGGGAATTGCAAATGAAAGTGAATTACTAAGATATAGCTAGTATAATAGCTAAACTACAAAACACTGACAACTCAAATACTGGTGAAGATGAGAAGGAACAGGAACTATCACTTGTTTATGAGACCTCAAAATGATATGTTCCACTCTGGGAGATAGTGTGACAGTTTCTTACATAACTAAATATATTCTTGCTGTATAATTCATGTTATATACACAAATATGTTGAAAACTTATGTCTGAACAAAAATCTACACACTGGTGCATATAGCAGCTATATTCACAATTGCTAATGCTTGAAAAATCCAATATATCATTAATAAGTAAATGGATAAACAAATGGTTCTATATCCATATAAGAGAATGTTATTCAGTGATAAAAATAAACATGCTATCAAGTCACAAACATATGGCTGTAAATACATATCACTCAGTGTAGAAACTAATCAATCTAAAAAGACTGCATACTATATGATTCCTATGATATGACATTCTGGAAAAGGCAAAGTAATGGAGAGATTAAACAGATCAGTGATTGCTAGAGTTGTTATGGAAAGGTGAGGGGAGAAAAGATGAAATGATGGTGCACAAGGACTGTTAGATCAGTGAGGCTATTCTGTAAGCTACAGTGATAGTGGGTACATTATGTATTTGTCAAAATCCATGAAATGTACAAGGGCAAGTGAGCCCTAATATAAACTATGAACCTTATTGATAATAATTCATCAATACTTAATAATTAATTATAATAAATGTATTTGCTAATGCAAGATGTTTGTGTGTAGTACAGTGTGTGAGTTGTGTATATAGAATTCTGTACTTTCATCTCAATTTTCTTTAAATTTAAAATTGCTCTAAAAAGTAAAGTAATTTTTTGAAAATGGACATGAAGAACCCCTTAGAATCTCATTTCTGTTTAGACATTGTTACAGTAAACCTGCCTTATTTGGCACACATTTATATTTAGCAACAATCCATTTATTGAAGTAATTTTTAATAAATATTAAAAGACTAAAATTCAGACCATTAGTTGGTGTCAATATGACTGTTAAAACTGCTTTGCAATATTCTATAGCCACATATGTTTTCAGTTTTGTTCTGAGCAGTCTTTGTAATGAATTCATAATTGAATGCTAGCAGGAGATGAATATTATTTAAATTTATGCTGATTAATCAAAAGGTACTCAATTTATCTGGCAAGTTCGTAAAAAAGCAAAGTTTAATGAAAAAAAAGCCTTTTGACTATCAATTCACAATTAATGATACTAAAACATATAGCTCAGTAACAGTATAAAATGCCGCAGGGGGAAAAATACTTTAAATGAGAAGATATCTTAATAGCTTTGATTTAGAATGGCAAACAAATACTTAACCTAAGTAAATATCAGTAGATAGATATTTAGGTAGATCTTTTTTCATTCTCCCTCGTTAAAAGCCAGAAGGAGAATACTAGCTATGATAAATTCTGATACTGTGTATAGAAAAAAATCCAATTGTGTCTGAATAGGTCTTTCACCTACTAATGCAGTTGAGGAGAATAGAAGTAATCTATTGCTTAGAAAAAATGATATGGTGAGTTTCAGAATTACATTTCACTCTGCAGTTATCTCCATTCACTACTATTCTGGACAGTGTGGGAATCAGAGAAACTGAAAATGAGATACAATATCAATCAACCTCTAATACCCTGTACCTGCTCCACATGCAGCATACAAAATATTTTAGTTGCTTGAAGCTGAAAGGTTTGTAAAAATTAGGAGAGAAGGAATCCTATGCACCTTTGGCATCAACACAAGTAAGTGCCCACTTTATGCATGAGTCTAATACCCGGTTGAATTTTATGATTCACATAAGCATAGTGACATTCTTTATTTTTGGTTCAAAGAATCAAATGTTCTTAATATATGACTTGTCAAAAGAAACTGAGTACTCTTGGACTGTATATGTGTGTTGGGGGAAAATAAAATTGTAGGTGGTTTAAATACATCTGCCTGATGCTATAAAGATTATCCTTGTACTGAAAAACATTACGTTCATGTATTCAAGGTAGTGGACAGCATTTCCTGTATGTCAACTCATCTGGCCTCAGAGAAGGATACAGTGCAAGAATCACTACTTCCCAATACTTCCCATCAAGCCTCGGAATGTGTTCTGTTCGTTTCTGGTTCTACATGATCGATTCCAGGAGTATGGGAGTATTAAAGGTACAAAAGGGAGACAAGAGATTTGTGTTTTATTGAAATATTCATTTAATGTGTTTTAACATTTATATGTGTATATAAACATATCACATGAATGCACGCCCACACACACACACACATATATATATATATATATATATATATATATATATATATATATACATTTTCTTTCTGGGTAATGGAACTTTGGCAAGCAATGCTGTTATTCACCTTATTCTCATTCAAGATTTCCTTCATTCATAACTGTCACCTGAACTCAGTTATAATACATGCTATTTAAAAACTTGTCTAGAAATATAAGTACAGATAGATTCTACCTGTATCTTGCAATACAGTGAAGAAATATGAGGGAAGTAATGATGAAGAGAATTTTATTCCCCAAAGAAAAGGCAGTTGTGAGGAATATAAAGAAACAAAACAAATGAACAGACAAAACAAAACAAAAACTAATCCTTGGTCTCTGACCACTGAGCTGAGGTTACCAGAGGAGTGGGGTAGGCGCGCTGTGTGAACAAAGGGTGTTGGGGATCAATGGACAATGTTGGAGGATTAGTAGAAATTTGGTAGTGGCTGTGGTGTTTTATGTATTTGATGAAAAGGAAACCTGCACTCCTAAAACTTCCCTATGTTACACAGTGTTGCCACAGTAAAATCTATGTTTAAAAAAAGTAAAGATAAAACCAGTTTAAGATTTGTAGGTATATATTAGCTCATACAAAACAATATGCCTGCTCCAATTTTAATTAATTTATGACAAGAATCTGCATCAAACCCGAAAGAAATGAGGTGCTGTATTTATATTTCTCATTATATATAGGAGTCATGTATCAGTTACTATGAATCAATTTTAAAATCTTGATTTTTAATAAAAAGATTGTATCATAAAACAGCTTGTGCAGGACCTTGAAATTATACAATCATTTGTTGTTTGAATAAATACAGAAGGAATTTTTATCGACTCAAATATTTTCCCTTATAAATAAGAAGAGCTATTATTAAGTGATTTCTTTCTTTCTGGCGGTATACAGTAAACTTTATATGTGCTATCAGTTTTAATTCTCACATTCTCCTAATGAAGTATTATATATTTCCCAATTTTACAATAAATGAACTGAAACTCAAAGTGACTTAGTCACTTCTTCATGATTATACAATTAGCAAAGAATCTGATTTCAGAAATCTGATATCCTTTTCCCTGCATTGTTCCTTGAGTTTTCTGCAGTTCATCAAAGAAGTTTGGGGAAGGAGAGAAAGAAAAAAGGCCTGACCAGTTCCAGCCATACATAAAAGGAAAGTTCTTACTAACAAAAATAAAAACAAAGAAAGTCAAGAATTTGTTTGATTCTACATAAATGTGTGTTTTCCTAAAAGAAGCCAATACAAATAACAGAATAAGAGTTTCATTTTTAAACATTTAGAGAAGTGTGTGTAAATGAAAATTTTGGAAATTTTTATTTCTTTTTGCATGCAGTATGTGAATATTCAATAGATTAGCCTTTGCTTATGTTAAGTTTTATCCAGAGTCTTAAAGAAATTCCACAATACGTTGTTTTTGCTTATGTTTTAAACATAAATGGCTGCAGTTGAAGAGTTCACTAAGCCAACATTTATTTGTTATTTAAGAAAACAAATACCAGTAGAAGGCCAAGAGACCTTTCAACAGAATGAAAGCATGATTCAGGCATGTTCAAACAAAATGTCATGTCCTCAGTTCAAAAAGAACATCCACATAGCCTTTAACTATTCACCATCTTGTCAGATAGAGCTTTATATTGAATTTTTTGGCCCCAAATTAATATGTTAAATCCTAACTAAAGTATTCAGTTACTTCAGTTACCCAGTTCAATGCCCAGCCCACTGCTTGAAGCCACATTTCTAAATAAACTATGAAACAGAAGTGTTGGCCTCTAGTCTTCATTTCTGACACTTGGCATTTGGTGTGTTCTAGTTTTTCTAACAGATCACAGTAAAGTGTAGTCAGGCTTTTACACCAGAAAACTGGTTTTTCTAATTAGAGCACAGTAGGTAAGTATAGCTGGGCTTTTACACTCCTCAGAGAGGTCTGCTGGAAAGAGCAGTGGAGGGAATTGCTAATCAGTCTGACATCTGATTTTGGGAGAGGATTTGCCTTGCCTACTCCAAGTGGTCTTGGGAAGACTGAGAAAGAAGGTCACATACAGAGGGACTGTGAATTAAAGAAAGAGGAAGAAACAGAATGGTTCCTGCTGGGTTTAAACCTGGATCCTAATTTGTTAGTCATTAAAATTTCCTTTTCATTACTTGCTGCTGATAAAAGTTGTAACCTTTGTAGAAACCTGGGAGAAACTGTTCTCATAGTGAAACCTTATACCCCTGGTGGAGCACAATTGCCGGGACAAGTCTCACTTTTTTAACTATTGCTCATGAAAATCTTGAGTTATTCCCTGATTGAGAACCTTGTTCTTGTATTTTTTTTCTGAAGTTACTGACACTGATGTCCAAGTAATATTGTCTGGATGGCAGTGAGGAAGAACTGCCTTTTATGTTAGATTTAAAATTCTAAAGGGATATCTACTGGTAGGGATATGGAGAAATAGATACTCTTATCCATTGCTACCAATATGCAATTATGAAGAGCACTTTGGTAATTATAGTGTTTAAAAATTTTATACCATTGACCAAAATAAAACACATCTAGTGATATATTATAAATGAGATAACTATGTACAATGTTTTATTTATTTATAAGGTTTACTATTATTAATAATAATAAATATTTTACCACCTCGATGTCAAATATTAGTAATTGGTGAAATATAAAGCATTCAAGCTTGCAATGAAACTATATGAAACAATTAATTCTGTGAATCAATAATGACTGATCAAGTGAAGTGTTTATAATTCATTAATGAGCAAAAAAAGAGAAATACGTATTTCAGAATGCCATTTAATATATATATAGATAATTTTGTGTGCATGAATGTATACATATGTATCTATATTAATGAACAGAAATGTATTACTAGGTATAGATACATATATAAGAAAGAAAAGCAATATGTGGAAGGATAGATACACACTGGCATAGTTAGAATTATCCCTAGATGCAGAGATGAGTGAACATTTTTTCATTATTGTTAGTCATGTATTTTATAGCTTTTTTACATTAAATATGTATTACTTTAATACAAAGAAAACTATGTATTTCTAAAATATTTTTATATTGAAAAAAAAAAGTTGAAAACACTGCTCTAGGATATGCCAAGCAAGCAACTTCTCGAGTTAATAGCAGCAAATATGGTGCAAGAGCATGTGGCAGATTATAGTTGTACTAACTAAGGCTATTGTTTATACTGATTACATAAATCCTTTAGAAAGGAAATACCAAGGTAGTTTTATAGTAGCAAGGCAATACAAATAGCAAGGCATTTATAAAAGAGATTTCAATTTTAAGTTGTGGTGGCATGCTTTTTGCCAGCACACATTTTAGGAAATTGTGTTGAGCACGGTGCTTTCATTGTCCCCGTGCCCTGTCTGCAGAGAACTGCATTTCCCAGGCTTCTTTGCTCTCTGTCTTCCAGGATAGGTTTGGTCAATGGAAGGCATAGGTCAAAGACCTGATGGAAAAGAAGAATGAACTTTCTCCCCGCATGTTCCCCCTGCGCTCCCTTTCTGCCTCTCTTTTGAACTGAGTTTCTAACTGCATCTACTCCTGACACAGTTTCTTCTGCTTAGACCCTGCCTTCTTCTTTCTAGCCACCAAGTTTGCCTGCCAAATTCCGTCTTTTTCAGCAACTTAAATTTAACAACTAATTCCTTTTGTTCTCTACTTCTAGGGGGAAAAAGAACAGCTTCCTGTGCACACTAATCTATAGGCTGCCTTATAAAATCCTTAGCAGTTTCTCAACTCTTACATAAACTTTGTAACGAACTGCCTACATTAATGTTCTTCTCTTTGAAATATCAGAGTAGTATATATGTTCTGCCTTGGCCCTGTCTGATGTAAGTGCCCACTCCAGAGAAAACTGAAATATTTTGAGTATATTAACTTGAAAAACAATGAAAATTTCGGGGTAGAGAGCAAGACGGCAGAAGTCATCTACAAAGCAGCACAGAGAGAAATTCTTTTAATTCATAAATATGAAGTTTTAAGTCATGATATAATACTCAGAAGCAAATAAAAGGTTTCTGTGATAAATCATTGTTCATGGTATACCTTCATTGAAAGGTAAGGAAGTCTGAGAAAGATGATGTTTGAATTTAGATTTGAAAAATAAGAAAGAACCATCCCTCTGACTATTTGTACTGAGACTATTCTAGGCAGAGGGAACAAACTAATGAAAAAGGTCAGAGCTAGAAGGCTAGTATACCTTGATCAAATTAAACAAGACAGGTGATATGAAACAGGAAGGACTCAGTTCATGTAGAGCCTAGTAGGGATGGTCATGAAATTAGGTTTCAGTCTATGAACCATGAGTAATCATTGGAGAGTCAGCTCGAACTGCTATAACAAATTTTCATGACCTGGGTGACTTAAACAATATAAATTTATTTCTCACACTCTAGAGACTGAGAACTCAAGATCAAGGTACCAGCCAATTCAATTTCTGGTAAAGTCTTGGTATGACTTCTTGCTATGTGCTCATGTGGCAGTTAAAGAGATAGTCTCTAGTTTCTCTTCTCATAAGGACACTACTAACATTTATGGGAACTCTACCCTCATGACTTTCCCAAAGGCCCCACCTCCCCAAACCAAAATATTGGGCATTCAGATTTCCATGCATGATGTTGAAGTGATACAAAGATTCAGTCAATAGAATAGAGTATTATGCCACAGAGTAATATATTCTCATTTGAAATTTTGACATCTTTCTGACTGCTGTATGGAAAAGGGATGAGGAAGTTGGGTAGGATGAAGCTAGAAACAGAGTGAATTGGGGAGACAAATTAGAATATGATCTCTAAGATTCCAGAGCAGAAAATATATGGCTTGGCTTAATGTGGAGGGTAAAGATAAAACTAGAAAGCAATTTCTACAAAGAGCAAGATTTAGCACATCAAGATTATTGACACATTAAGTTTAGTATTCTATACAGATACAGATTTATGATGATGCATACATTAAATCTATATAATATTATAATACTAAGTTCCTTCAATAAAATTTTTAAATCAGGAAAAAGTGAAACTTATTTTCTAAATAAAGTTTTCTTTAGCTTTATTAATAAAGAATGTCCTATAAAGCTAAATCAGTCGACGACAATTCATATAGTTGATTAGCTCAAAGTGAAATTCAAGTGTGATATTATTACTTTATGGGATAAAAAGCCAAATGATTTTGATTTATTCCATCCTACAGAATGCTACCTAAAGAAGGCAAATGTTTTATAAGTGCTAGAAAGACTGATAGTAAAAGATTAATATTCAGAATAATAAAATGTTTAGACAGGCATTAGTATCCTTTGAATCCAAGCCTCAGGAAATTATAAAACAATAACACTAATACACACTTTATTTTCTAGATCAGTTTTTTCCTGTCTTTCAGATGCTTACCTAAATATAAAATTAAAAGCACCTTTTAAAGTGGTGCTGATCACTTTTTGATCCACATTGCCAAAAGAAACCTAAATAAAAACAAATTAATTTCCCATGAGATTATTTCATCCTTCAGCTTCTTAGTTTCTGGCTTGTTTTGATATTTAATGCTAACTCAAGTGAGTTGTTTAATTTTTATGAAAGGAGGTAAAGTTTAACATAGGATAAGAAAATTTCTCTAAAAAGATCAAGATCCTTAATACTTGAGACTTCTTTTTTAAATACATAAAGGAAATGCAGATAGGTAACTTGGATAATTAATTTTGTAATATTTTTATAATTTATAGAAATGTTTGCATACTCAGAGAATAAACTACGACTTAAAACTTTCTTCAATTATAACACATAATTTAATGTATTTACATAGACATCTAGAAGACTATTTATAGTTCACAAATTTGCTTACCATGCTGAAACATTCTTTATTCTAGAGCTGAGTTTTAGAGCAAAATTATTTCTGTTGAAGCCTACGGAATTTAGAATGTAAATGCTCCATTCAGGAAACCATTGACATTGTGGCCTAGAACTTATAAATTTGACTTTGTTGTGATATTAAGGAAGACAGTGAAAGTAGAGAAAAAAAACCCAAAATCTAAAATGCTATCAATGGTTACTATATGCCTTGCATTGTTCAAAGTCCTTCACACATACATTAGATTGATCTAATTCTAACACTATCCAATGTGGAAAGTACTCACATTATCTACATTTTAACAGATGAGGAAATGAGGTAGAAAAAGCTTCAGGAGTTGTCCACGTTAGAGAGCTGGGAGGTAGCAGGCTTGTGTGTCCCCAGATCTGCTGGCTTCAGTCTGTACTTTTAACCCACTATGATTTACTACCTCTCAAATCTAGATGATTATTTTGTGACATATGGCATTCAGCATATGGCTGAATTATTTTTCTCATAATCTAAAGTTCTGATTTTTCTAAATCATCTCAGTCCTTTCACATGTGTTGCAATATTTGTTTCATCATAATTTGAACCTATTTTCTGTAATTTCTATTTTTCATTTTTCTTATTTTATTATCTTTCCCTTTTCCTTTGTCTTTCATTGGGTTGATTGGATTTCCATTGTTCTTGCTTATTCCTAGTATTTGTAACTTTCAATTTCTCTATCTCACTTTCTAAAGTAGGCACAATTTTTTTAGTAAACCCAAATACTCAGTTCATTATCAGTGAAAGATGATTGTGTCCTTCTAAATCACTTAAACCTCAAAAAAAAAAAGATGATTTTTGGCAAGATTATATTGACCATATGAAAGAACATATAGAATTGAGTAGGTTCACATTCAGTTCATACAAAATGTTTTATTCATATGTATTTCAAAACAGTGCCTAGAACTTTTGATTTCCTGATTAATGGTGGGAAAAGTACCATATACCATATTGGAAGGATGTTTGATTGCATATAAATGTGTAATTTTTGAAATTATTCTCCCTTAACTAATTGAATACATAGTTATGTTTTATTCTAAAACCCGGTACCTATTTGCTTTATAGAAGACCAGTGTCTATATGAATTTTTCTTTTCTAAGAGTTTCAAATATCCTGTTTTCCTCTAAGGAAATGCATATGTTGGGGTTAAAATTGAGTATCTCAAGTCTCTCAGAATTAGTCTTTTGTAGAATAATGGAGGACAACAGATGGACGGAGGAGTTCCTCTAACCACTTAGTCCTTTCCCTTAAAGAAGCTATCTGATACCCCCTGGACCTTTACTCTTCCCCTAATTCAGATACGGTATTTTGTCCTTATCCCCTGGAAGAATGTAGCTGGAAAGATCTTAATCCAAAAAATAATTGATCTGTAAATATTCCCATCTAAGAAACCTATCTCCTACCCACTGGTGATCCAGTGTTTCTCCCTTAAAACTCCAGGCCCCTTTCCTTACCAGAGTACAGGATATAAATCATTAATCTATTCCACCTACCTCAGAATGTACTGATATTAAATTATCCATACAAATATTAATAAATTTGGGTATTTCTGTAACTAACCATACCTAATATTAATTTGTTTCTCTAGCCTATATAGAACCTCAGTGAAATGGGGGAACTTTTCTTTTGATCCCCACAGATAAAATATTCTTTATATAAATGGAGTTTATAAATTGCTTGGAAATTTGATAGATAACCCATCACTTCCTTTTAGTATTTTACTGTAGTAACTTTGTTTTACAAATTAAAGTAAGCTCGTATGTGTAGGTTGCCCATGTGTGCAATTTCCCCATTCCTCAGATATATGTCAACACACCGTGCCCGCCATCATATCATCACTTTTGACTTAGGGCAATTTTCATCTGTGATGTATTTAAATTATCTCCTAGGAAAACCATGCAACAGATGTGGAAACTTTTGGATCTATCCTTGCTAACCCGAACATATAGCCTATGTTTTCTTCTTTTAATTATTGGCACTGTGTTCTTGGTAGGGTCATGTGGTTCAGTTTTCCATTACACTTTTTGGAATTTAATCTGTCTTGATTCTATTCATGGGAATCTCTGAGTTTTATTTTATTAATAATGTTGTTAATTTAAGAACTCTGAGTGTTTCTTTTTCATATTAACTCGCTGTTTTCTATTTTCCCACAAGGGAATTAATTATATTTCTTTATTTTCTCATTTATCCTATTATCTTCCTTGTGGTGTTCAGTATTCTATTTAATATCTCTCATTTAGAATTTTCCTCAACTGTCTGGTTACTTATTATTGGTTTTCTTTCTTCAATGTGAATGAGTCTAGATTCAATAATATTATTATATATATTTTATTGCCTTGTAAGGATTGCCATTCCCCTAATAGTGAATATGAATTCTGATTCAAGATCTCTTTTACTATAAATGAGACTCTGTCTTTTATAGTGGACTTACATTTATGATGCTCTGGTAGCTGTTTATTATAGAGGGAGATACACTTTATTCATGACAGTCACAAAGGATACCAGCGTGTCACCTCAATTCTCTGGTCCCAATGCGTACTTAAAATCCTATGTCAGATCTCCTACTTGAGCAATATTTACCAGCCCTGTGTACAAATATTTGAATCAACAGTTTCTAACACAAGGGATTGACCTGGCTTTGGGGGAAGTTATTGGATTATTAGTTGGTAGCATATGTACAGCTCCTTTTTTATGTTCTCCAAGTTATTTGTAAATTCTGTGGGAAGCAGTGCCCTTTCCCTTATTTATTTATTTATTTATTGATTGATATATTCATTTATGTCTTTTCTTTAATCTGTAAGGATTTGCAACTTCCTCAGATATGTATTTTCATTTAATTTGAAGCTTCCAGAAAGTTCCTACTTTTTGTGTATGGTAGTAGATGTACTCCTGATTTTTCCATTAGTTTGTGAATTAATCAGTATTTTTCTCATTTTTACAATACAATATTCTCAGAGTAGAGGTAATCATGTGTTTTAAGTTAGTCATGACAATCAGAAATCATTTTTTTAAATATTGACATCTTTACAGAACACCCTGAAGAAAAATAAAATTGGCATTTTCTTTTACTTTGAGGGAAGGTGTTTTGAAAACATTTTGAAGGTGATATGTACAGTGATATTCATTGAATAAAAAGTATGTGTCAGACCAGCATTGAATGCCACACAGGTCATTCTGCTATTAAAAGGCATTTGGCTGGTGCTTTATTTCTGATTACTCCTAAATAGCCTGTCTCTTTCATAAAATGTGAGGTTAATGTTGTGGAGCTAAATACAAATCAGCCATTTCAATTTTCACATGCATAGAAGCTGTAATTTTTCTCAGCTCTTTCTCCTCTTCTACATCTAGGGATGTTTGCTGCAAACCTAGTGATGTCAAGAACAGAGTTGAAATGTAGGTTGACCTTTCATTTAAATTCTGATTGCTCTAAGTTTTGTTTTATAATTGTTTATATCCCTACTTACCTATGGAAAATATATTATTCTAAGACATCATAGCTTATTTATAACTCAGTTGTCACTAAAAGTTGACGATGTGTTAATGTGAACAAGTAATTATGTTCAAATATTATAATTAGAGCACTGCTAGCTCTCATAATATTCCTGAATAATATATTCTAAGTAAATACATTTATTTTTCAAATGATGAATGCTAAGGTCTAAGGTCGAAAATTACATGCACAGTGAGAAACATAAAAGTTTATTGTACTTCTAGTTTCAGCATGAGCTTCTGTTTCTATTTCCATCATTGTCTATGAAGTCACTCTCTCATTCTCTATGCAGTTTTAATTAGAAGATCTTCAAGATCCTTTCCAGTCCTACAGTTCTTAAATCGTCAACTTTTCTTTAGCGAATATTTATGGAGCTCCTATTTTGGGCCTCCCTATGTTCTAGGCATTTAGAACACATAAATAAACAAAACAGGCACATTTTCCGCTGTCATAGAATTTATATTATAATGGAGGAAAGAGACATTATGCAAGAAATGTGAAGAATGAGTAAGTTAAGTCTTTTTGAAGACTGTATAGCAAAGCAAAGAGTTCAGAGGATTTGTAGAGCTGGGTATCATCAGTGTGAGCTGCATTAACAATTTAAACTTTTATAAAACTCTTGGCAGAGATAAAGATGTGAGCTAAACAAATATGGCACAGCATTTGAGATGGAGAGAAAAAACAGTGCAGAGTCCCAAGTTGGAAGTTCCCTTGATATTTAAGAAGCTTGGCAAGTTAGCCTTATAGCTATAACTTAAGGGAAGAGACAGTAATAAGGAGACACGGAAAAAGGGTAAGGGGGGAAGATATTGAAGTAAAGTTTATGCCCAGTTCCAGAAAATTGCTGCTACTGAGTCCTTAAATGTTTCCGTTGATAACTTATGTGCTTGGTACTTCAATTACCCTTGCTCTAATCAGACAAAAGTGCTTAACCTCTAGAGAAAAAATTGGGGAAAGTATTTGGCACTAGTAACATTAGAGAGAATAATATTCCACCTGACTTCTTTAAGTGTCCAAGATTAGAAATAAATATTGTGAAGGAAAGAGGGAAGGGAGGAAAGAGAGAGTGAGTAAATGTGTGTAAAGGACCAAGTGGCCATTTGAAAAATTCCTTTAATTGGTACTGAAATAGATGAGATGTTTGGGGTTTTTCCATTAAATAGACAATTAATCAAAGCAAATCAAGAAGATCCCATATTTTCTAAGTCAGTCTGTACTCTGTGTGTGTATATATATATATATATATATATATACACATACATATATATGTATGTATGTATGTATGTCTTTAAAATCTGTATACTTATTTGGAGTAGCTTTAGGTTTATAGAAAAATAAGCAGAATATGTAGTTTTCATATACCCTTTGTATCTCTCCCTCCCCAAAATTTCTATTACAATAAACATCTTGATTTACTATGGAATATTTTTTTTTTTCCAAATTATGGGCTGATATGAAGCTTTAATAGTAACTAAAATCTGTAGTTTACATTCGGGTTCACTTTTTGTGCTGTACGTTACATGGATTTTTGCAAAAGTTGAATGGTTTGTATCCATAGTATCACAGAGAATTGTTTCCCTGTCTAAAAGTCTCCTGTGTCCAACCTAATCATTCCTCCTTAAGGCCCCCCCCACCCCATAATCTTTTTATTGTGTCTTTAGTTTTACTCTTGCAGTTAGTATCATACTGTATGTATTGTTTTCAGATTGCCTTCTTTCACTTATAAATATACATTAAGTTCTCTCACATCTTCTTGTGGCTTCATAGCTCATTCTCTTTTATCACAGAATAACATTCCATTCTATAGTTGTGCCAATGTTTGCTTATATATTCTCCTATTCCAAGTTTTGACAATTATAAACAAAATTGCAACAAACTTTCTTGTGCAAGTTTTTATGTGAATATAATTTTTCAGTGTCTTTAGCTAAATACCAATGAGCACAGTTGCTGGATCATATAATAAAAGCTGTGTAGTTTTGTAGAAATAGATAAACTGTGTTCTAAAGTGGTTGTGCCATTTTTTGGTTCCCACCAGCTATGAGAAAGAATTGCTGTTGTACCTCAGAATCAATTGGCATTTTTAGTGATCTGGATTTTAGATGCAAGAATGTTAGATTTTTAATTGGCATTTCCTCAGTGACTTATGATATCAAAGTTGAGCATTTTATCCTATGCTTATTTGGTGAAATGTCTGTTTAGACCTGTGTCCATTTGTGATTGGGTTGTTTGCTTCCTTATTTTTGAGTTTTAAAAGTTAAATGTGTTGTCTTCCCAGTTGTTTTCAGGTGTGTGCCTTAAAATATTTTCTCCAATCTCTTGGTTGTCTTTTAATTCATTTAACTATCATTCATAGAGCAGATGTTTTTCCTTTCAATGAAGTTAAAATTACCGATGCTTCTCATTCATGACTCATAATCTTGCATTCATATTTAAAAAGTCATCATAAAATTCAAGTCACCTAGATTTTCTGTGTCTTATTTTCTATTAGCTTTATCATTGACATTAAAGTTTATGAACCATTTTGAGTTATTTTTGGTGAGTTTTTAAGTTCTTTGTCTAGATTCATATTTTTTTATTTATAAATCTAGTTGTTCTAGTATGATTTGCTAAAAAATAAAAAATGAAGCATCCACACTGCGTTTCTTTTGCTCCTTTGTCATAAATAATTTGACTGTATTTATATACCTGTTTCTGGGGCTCTCTTTCAGTTTTTCTGTTCCTTCCCCAGTACCATACAGTCTTGATTACTGTGAATTTAATTATAATTGAAGACAGGTAGTATCAGTCCTCCGACTTTGTTTCCTTTAATATTGTCTTGGTCATTTGAGACTTTAGTCTTTTCCAATAAATTTAAAATGAATTTGTCAATAGCTTTGAAATGGCTTACTGAGATTTTGGCTTACTGGGTTTTGATGAAATCTATGATTATGCCAGGATCAAATTTTTCTTATAGAATGTCAACCATTTATTTGGATATTAGGTTTTTTTGCAATTTTTATGGTGTTCTTCTGTGGATCACATACTTTTTGTTAGATTAATACATATATGTATATAAGTTTTGATGCTAATGTAAATGCATTGTGTTTTAAGTTCATATGTTCATTGTTGGCATATAAAAAAGTAATTTAAATAATTTGCTTTTGCATATTAACTTTGTATCTTACAACTTTGCTGTAGTCACGTAATTGTTTCAGGAGTATTTTTGCTGATGCTTTGGTAGTGTCTATATAGACAATCATGTCACTTGCAAACAAAGACAATTTTATTTATCGCCTCACAATCACTATACCTGTCTTTTCCTTTTGTTCTCTTATTGCACTAACCAGGACTCCCAGTACAATACTGACCAGGAGTACTGAGAGTAGAAATCCTTGTTTGTTCCTTATCTCAACTGGAATATATTGTTTCACATCATTAAGAATAATCTTAGCATAGCTCCTTTAAAGATGTTCTTCATCAAATTGAGGCAGCCCCTTCTATTCCTAGTTTCCTAAAAGTTATCATGAATACATGTTGAATTTTTTCAGATGCTTTTCCTGAATCAAATGATATAATTATGATTGGAACCCACTGTTATGACATGTAACATTAATAATTTTTTCAATGTTTATCAATATTGTATACCTAGAATAAAGTCCACCTGGTGATTGTATATAATTATTTTTATACATCATTAGAATAAAATTTTAGCTAATATTTTGTTGAGGATTTTGTATCTATGTTCATGAGAGATATTGGAATGTAGTTTTCCTTTTCAGTAATGTCTTCAATTTTTATTTTAGGGTAAAGTTGATGTAATAGAGTAATTTTGGAGATGTTTATTCAGCTTTTATTTTCCAAATAAAATTTTAGAGAAGTAGTAAAAATGGTCATTCTACCCAAAGCAGTGTATAAATTTAATGCATTTCCAATCAAAAGCCCAATGATGTTTCTCAAGGAAATGAAGCAAACAATAATGTAGTTTGCATAGAATCACAAAAGGCCTCTGCTAGCCAAAATTATCCTAAGAGAAAAAAAAGAACAGTGGAGGAATCATACTCCTTGAATTCAAACTATAATACAGAATGATCAAAACAGGATAGTACTGGAACAAAAACAAAAACATTGATCAGTGAATCAAATTAAGAACTCAGAAATAGAACTACACCTATATGAACTGGTAATCTTTAAACAAAGTTGCCAAGGAAAGGGGGAAGGAAAGTCTATTCAAATGATGTTGGGAAAATTGTAAAGCTACAAAAAACAAAAGAGCAGGATGAGGAGGAAAAGGAGGAAGAAGGAAAGAAAGAAAGGAAGGAAGAAAAAAGAAAAAGACTAGATTATTCATTAACTCAAGATGGATGAAAGGCCTGCATATAAGACCCGAAACCATAAAATACTTAGAAGAAAATGTGGGAAAAACAATCCAGGAGAGCAAGCACAAAGATATTTAGGGGAGAGGAAGAACTGCAGCAATAGAAACAAAAGCAAAACTAAACCATTAGAACTACAGAAAACAGAAAAGTGTCTGCACGGTAAAAGAAACCACAACTAAAATAAAAGGCAACCCACAGATTTGGAGAAGGTAGTCACACAAGATACATCTGTTAAGTGCTTAGTTTTCAAAGTGTATAAAGAGTTCATACACCTCAACAATAAAAAAGCAATAATCCACTCAAGAAATGATCAGAAGAACTGAATAGACAACTCTCTAAAGGATACACAGATGACTCACAGACACCTGAAAAAATGTTCTACATTAATCATCATCAGAGAAATATACCTGAAAAATACAATGAGATGCCACCTCTAACCCTTGAGAATGACCTATATCAGAAATACTGGAAAATATAGGTATTGTGTGAAGACAAAGGAACCCTCCTATATGGTTGATGGGAATGTAGATTGGTGTTATCTCTGTGGAAAACAGTTTGGAGGCTTCAAAAAAAAAAAGGTGAATCTACCATTTAATCTAGCAATCCCATATACCCAGAGGATACAAAATCTCTAATCAGAAAAGAATATCTGCACCCCTATGTTCATAGATGCACAATTCAGAAGAGCCAAGACGTGGAAACAACCTAAATACTTATCAACAGATGACTGAATAAAGAAACTGTGTTATATATACTCAGCGGAATTATATGCAGCTATTAAAGAAGACGAAATTGTGCCATTTGCAATGATGTGGATTGAACTGGGGAGGACTGTATAAAGAAAAAAAGGTTAGAAAAGAAAAGAAAAATACAGGATGGTTTCACTCGTGTGTGGAATATAATCAAATGAGCACGCATATCCCAACAACATTAGCAGGACACAGGACAGTGATACAGGGGTAGGGGAAAGGGAAGGAAAGAGGGAGAGTGTGGTGGTAAAGGTCACAGTTACTCTAGTGGTGGGTGTGTTATGAAATGTAGACTGAGATGCAATTTGAATTTCCTAAAATGAATATAGCATTATGAACAAAAAAAATAATAAACATTACTTTTAAAAAAAATGAAAGTGGAGAATTGATATAGTTCTTTTCTCAAATGTTTGACAGAATTCACCAGTGAGTGAATCCATCTGGTCCTGGTACTTTCTGTTTTGGAGGTTATTAATTATGAATTCAATTTTATTAGTTATCACAGGCCTCTTCAGATTATCTATTTCCTTCATGTATAAGTTTTTATAGATGTGTTTTTCAAGGAATTTGTTTAATTCATCTTGACTATAAATTCTCTGAGCATTGAGTTGCTAATAATAATAAAAGGATAATAATAATTATCCTTTTAATGTTCAGGGAATCAGTAATGGTAGCCTTTTTATCATTTCTGCTAATAATAATTTGTCCTTTTTGTACTTAATAACCTAACTAGAAGTTTGGCAATTTTTATTTTATTTTAGAGAGCCAGCTTGTATTATTTAACTTAAATCTTTATTTTTACTACATACTTAATACTATAAAATTTCCCTCTAAGCACTATCTTGCTGCATTCCAAAAACTTTTATTATTAATGTTTTCATTTTATTTGAAATCTTTTTATTTTGTCTTTATGCGTGTGTGACTTCTTCAATCCACGTGTTACTGAACTGTGTGCTGTATAAACTCCAAGTGTTGGGCACACTCAGCTACTTTTCTATCATTAATTTATAGTTAGGTTCCATTGTGGTATATACACTAATCATTTGATGATTTTTATTATTTTTCATTTGCTACAATGAATTTTATGGCCCAGCATGTCCTCAATTTAGAATGCTCATTCTAAATAAATGCTAAGAAATTGTATCTAGATGGTCTAACATTATTTTGCTCTGACACTATGGTTTTGATTTAGCAAGTTCTCTTCCAGTTTTTACTCCCCAACATTATAAACAGTTGCTTTGATTATACTATCACCTTTGAATATATTCTTGGTTATAATACATAAACCTCATTATTTCTTTATTTATATATTGTTTGAATCCATATTGTTTTATGACAAAAATAAGGGTGGAAATTATTATTTTATAATGCATGATGTTAGGTATTGTTATATTAATGGGTATGTGTCCATCCAAACTCTAAAATATCACATAGAAGCAACCAAATTATACATCCAGCTGTTGATTTTTAGATGTTATTTTAAATAATGTTATATTGTAACATGAATTTTGCTTTTGAGTAAAATGTGTAATGTGATATAAAGTTAGAAACAAATGAATTTGAATTACTATTTTGGGGATATTAACCAATTTACTTTTTCAAAGTTATAGATGCCTAAAAGTTCTTTTTAAATATCATTTGCTGAGAGTTACCACAAGTAAGAACACTTGGGAGGACTATGAATATTTTTTAATTGAAAGACAGAAATACTTTAATTTTAGCCTTTTTTGTATCTCAGATTGGCCATAAAGAAAATCCAGCACTACATGAAGTCTCTAAATGATCCTTCTATATTTTTCATTGACCATTTGACATAATGTGCAATTGTTCAATTGAATATATTGGTGCTATTATAAATACATAATGCTATTGAAAAAAACTCATTACATTGCCAAAAAACTTTCATTGAAATTTAGTAGCAAGTTAATGAAATTGAACAGAATTAATTGGGGCTGTAGTAAGGCATAACAATGGAAGAATGTAGTTTGCCATACATAAGAGTTAATGCTAATATATTTATGGGAACAGGATAAGATAGGTGGGGAGAATGGATAAGGACATCATGATGGAGTTTTGAGAAGAATGAAAAGAGAATGGAAGGAAAAGAAATTTAGCAAGAACATGAAGGATTATTTGAAGATTAGGAAGACTGAAAACAGTAAAAATATATACTAGAATTTATTTTTAAAATAGAAAGCGTTGGATTGTATTTTCATATAATTTGGTTTACTATATTGATTTTTCCAGGAAAAGGAATTACAAAATAAAATCATTGTCATTTAAATTTTTGTGATGCCAGTCAGAATTTATGATAAAAACAAAGAGAGAATGCTTAATTTTAGTTTGATTTTATAGAGCTATAATGTTAAGAAGTTGAAATGAAAGGTTTACATTTTTTTAATTTTTAAGAAATGGGAAAACAAGCATGAATTTGAGAATTAGGTATCCACAAATCTTGGAGTTTAAAACTCTTTGGATGAATGTTTATTTGTGAGACCGTAAACAGTCTACTAACCCAAATTCTTTTCAGATTTATTCTAATTTATTTTATTTATTTATAAATCAATAAAAAATTTTCAGTTTAGGAAATATTTGCTTTTCTATATTGTTGATATTAAAACTTAGTTTTCAGATTTCTAAACTTTTGACATGTTTTTCTATTTTTCTTTAGTTTATGATCATTTTGCACTATTTTTGATATTTTGTTAAACTACCATTAATAATTAGATTTATAACATGATCTTAGACATTTTGTAGTGATGAACATTAGTAATGTGCTTAATTTATAGCTATGAATTATTTAGTAATTCTTGTATTTTTAAAATGTTTATATAGTATCATTATATGCAGTTATCCAAGTGATATTATCCTCTCCTGCTAGTATATATTTGGGGTAAACTTTTGTAGAATAAACTGTCTATACATAAATTCTGACTGAGAAAAAAAGTGAACAAGTAGGATTTTTCATTAGGGGGTATTGTCGTCAGACAAATATTTTATGATAATAGATAGAAATTAATATCAATGTGTTTTCTGTTCTTTGAGTCCTAAATTTTTCATGTGAAAGAAATTTATATAAGTGACTGCTAAAGTACATCATAAGCCCATATATACACATACAAACACACACATGAATATATAGAGGGTAAAGCATATCTAGGAAAATGATAACTTTAAAAGTTCAATATAAAAATCCAAAAGAGAAAAATATATTTTCAGCTTTACCTATTTGTTGTTTATATAGGAGTTTTTTAAAGAGCAAGAGGAAATGCCTTTTTGGATTTTTGGATAGTTATATTAAAAAAATTATTAGAACTTGACATGGTAGTTAGATTTATAGCTGCCTCTATTTCTAATTTCTATTTCACTTCGTATTTGTTGAATTTGTTAATGATTGCACTATAAAACATCCTGAATAATTTTGTTAGTTAATTCAGAGAAATTTTCTATTAAAATATTACATGTTTTCTGTGCATTCTTCTGATTTCTGAAATGACTTGTACACCCTTACCCTCATACTTATTATACTGAGGGTTCTCTTGTTCTCTAGTAACACAACTTTAGTTAAGTAGGAATGTTCTTTAGCAATGACAAATTCTACTTTTGTACTTATCTAGATTTTTAAATGCTTGAGATAGGTATGGCTTTGACCATGTTCAATTTGTTACACAGAAATTGATGCAACAAATAAAGGTCTAATTAACCAAAGAAACTATCACATTCATAGGCTTGCATTATAACTGCAGTTTATAAAGATAGAAATATAATCAAGTATTGAGCACATTGCCAGACTCCATTTTTACAGTAACTTGGATAATGTATATCTCTAATATTCAAACCAAAAAGAGTTGTTTTTTCTCTGTCCCCTCTCACCCACCCCCACCATTAGGTATATGCTGTTGAGGAATCTGGACTAAACATCCTGATGTGGTCAGTAATAGGAACTAAAAGAACTGGTTGGCGATATGGCTATGTACCTCTGTCCAGTTATAGTCCATTTATGGTGGCATTTGAGGCTGATATGGGTGGAAACGAGAACATCTTTATTGCCCTGGATGACATCTCCTTTACCCCAGAATGTGTATTTGGAGGTAAGAATTTCTTCAGTATAAGGGATATACTAGTATTGATTTTAATATCTAATATAGAATTGAAAATTTCTGAAGAATTGTATTTTTCTGGGACTAATTCTATTCATACTTTGAAGAAAGAGCAATTTATGGTGTAGGAGGTTAATCTTTTATGTCCATGAAAATTCACCATGAAATTATGTACTTTAGGCAAAAAAATTGCTTTGACTAAGGATTTTTTAAGAAATATGAAGGAAATTAATTCCATAAATGTAGCTTTATTTTGTTTATTTTCAAAAGTTCACAATTATTGAACAAAATAAAGGATCCTCTGGTTACCTATCACCTTCTAAACAATGTTTTCTATCCATGCTAGCTTCATTCCTTTACTGATCATTACCCTTCTCCTAATTGTGCAATCTATAATTCCTATCCTAACACACACACACACACACATGCATGCACGTGTGTCCTGATATTCATTCTTTTTCTAACAAATCATCCTCTAACTGAAATTTGAATTTCTACTGTTCATACACTTCCATTTAAATGACTTTCTTTTTTCCGTTAAAATGTTTTCACATTTTCAGTATTTGTAGTATTGTCTTTCTACCTATTAGATTCCTCTTTCAAAGTTTTTTATTGACTTTTCAAAAAAATTCTTCTATATTTAAGGTCACACATCTGCTCTGGAGATATATACATATATCTCACATTTATGTTATTTATCTATCAGTGGAATTTTAGGTTGTTTCCATATCTAGACTATTGTGAATTAATGCTGTAAAAGACATGCATTTCAACTATCTCTTTGAAATTTTAATTTTATTTATTTTGTATACCCAGAAGTAGGATTGCTGAATCATATAAGAGCTTTCTCTCCCTCTTTTTTTTTTTTTTTTTTAAGGTAATGTGCAGGCAGGAGTGAAGGCAGTAGTAGGCAAGCATGTGGGAAGAGAGAGGAGGAAGAGACACTCTATTTTTCATTTATTTATTCACTGTTTCTTTCCTACATACCCACCCCCACCCAGGGCTCTAACCCAGGGCATGTGGCCTCCATCATTCGAAGGCAACTGACCTAACTGTTAATTAGTTGTGTACCACAACTCTTATTTTTTGAGTAACCTCCATACTGACTTCCATATTGGTTATACCAATTTGCATTCCCACCATGAACAAGTGTTTCCTTTTCTTTAATCCTCAGGGACAATTGTTATTTTTGTCTTGATAATAGTCATCCTAACATGCATGAGATGATCTCTAACTGTGGCTTTAATTTGCATTTCCCTGTTGATTATTGATATTGGACACCTTTTTTATATGCTTGCTGACCATTCTATAGATACTTCTTCTAAGAAACGACCCTTTAACAGATACATGGTTTGCAGTATTTGATCCTATTCTGTAGGTTGCCTTTTTTACTCTCTTGATTATTTCCTTTGCTGTGCATAATTTTTTTAGTTACATGCAATTCTGCTTGTCTAGTTTTGCTTTTGGTGTCATTTACAAACACCGTTGTCCAAACTGACATCAGGAAGCTTTTCCTCTGTGTTTTCTTCTAATAGTTTTATATTTCAGATCTCACATTTAACTCTTCAATTCATTTTAAGTTAATTTATGTCTATGGTATGAATGAAATAAGGTTCTAATTTAATTCTTTTGCTTGTGATTGCTTAGTTTTCACACCATCATTTATTGAAGATGCTATCCTTTGCTTTTTGTGTTCTTGGGACATCTGTTGAATATCAGTTGAATATATATGTATAGATTAATGTCTGAGCTCTAGTCTATCCTATATGTTCATTTTTATGTTACCATTATACTTTTTAATTATTGTAGCTTTAAAAAATATTTTGAAATCAGTAAATGTGATGTATTCAGCATTATTCTTCTTTTTCATGATTGGTTTGGCTACTCAGGATCCTTTGTGGACCCACATGTATTCTGAAATTTTTCTCTTTCATTTCTGTGAAGAATGCCACTGGGATTTGAGTACAGATTAGTGATTCTGGGTAACATGAAATTTTAACTATTTGACTACTTCCAGTCCAAGAACATAGGATTGTTTTCCATTTATCTGTCTTCTTTGATTTCATCAATATTTTATAATTTTCAGTATACAAATATTTTCCCTTTTTGGTTAAGTTTATTCCTAAATATATCATTCTTTTTGTTGCAATTGCTAATGGTATTGTTTTCTTAATTTCTTTTCAGGTGACTCATTGTTGTGTATAGAAATAAAATCCATTTTTTGCTGTTAATTTTCTATATTGCAGCTTTACTGAATTCATTTATTTTTTTGCTGTTTGGGTAATTTTAAATAGCCTGTCTTCAAATTCACAAATTCTTTTTCCTAAAGTATCAGTTCTGCACTTGAAACTCGTGATTGCATTTTATCCATTATATTTTTCAGTTCTAGAATTTGTTTGGTTATTTTTTTGTGACTTTTGTTGAAATTCCCATTTTGTTTATGTATTGCTTTCCTGTGTTCTTTGAGTTATCTGTATGTGTTCTCTTTTAGCTCATTGAACTTCCTTAAAAATCATTTTGAATTCTTAGTCAGGCAATGTGTAGACTTCTTTTTCTGGGAATTGGTTACTGGAACTTTATTAGTTAGTTTCCTTTTGTGGTGTTATGTTTGCCTGATTCTTCATAATCTCTGTAGTCCGTGCATTTGAAGGAGCACATACTCATCTGATCTCTACAGAATAGTTTTTTCAGGCAAAGGCATTCTCCTGCTGTGCCCCTCAACAGATGAGACTGCCTCTAGGATCTCAGTGGAGTCGGGCTTGAGCTGGCTCACACGGTTATGCTGAGCACATGGTTGAGTCCACAGTTGGCAGGACTGTTCCTACCAGTCTTGTTGGTAGATAGATGGGACTGTTCCAGGACCACAGACCAACAACTCTGGAACCAGAGAATGGAGGCCCTTTTGAATCCGCACTTTCGTCTGCAGAATGCTGGTCTATTACCTGGGATGTAGACAAGTGTGACTTTCACAAAGTATCTGAGTGAACCCTTAGTGTATGCAGGACTGAGACAGTAATAGAGCAGGGATTTAGCTAAGTCACAGGGCTGCTCTAAGGTCTACAGCCTTGGCCAGAGTTGTTTCTTACCTGGTCCTTGAGCAGGTGCCTAGGTGTCCATGACTGACTCCAGGACCACGCAGGAGCAGAGCTGTAGCCACGCAATAGGGTTCACAGCCGCATCCAAGGTCAGCAGATCTGTTACTGGGCATGCAAATGGCTGTGACACTGTCCACTTCCTGGGTGGACAGATCTCCCTCCAAACCTTGGTAAAGCAAAGCTCAACCCAGATCACAAGTCTTCTTGAGGTAGCACACAGTCAGGTTGATATCAGCGGACTTGTTACCCATGGCACAGGTAGGCTTGTCTCGTGCTAGTTCTTAGGGGAGCTAGACTACACTCAGACCACAGCAGAACTGGCATGAACAGAGTCACAGGACAGTTTCAGGGACCACAACTGGAACTGATTTGGCAAACCTGTTTTCCTGGTCACAAGGTAGTGTTGTTAGGTCCCTATGTGCAGGACTGACTCCAACTGCAGTGGCGTACACAGGACTACTTCAGGATCTGCAGTGGAATCCAGTAACAATAGGTCTCTTACTGGGGTGGTGGGGACCCAAACAAGCATGGTACCTCCTAGGTCCCCTGGCAGAGGAAACAGTTAGTGGGGTGAATCTGAGTCCACTGGGAGACAGGGACACATTTTGTGTAGCTAGGATCACTTTTTATGAGCCCACCATGAAGGCATGGGCCTGCTTTCTCAAGGTGCCTGTCCATGGTCTTGATGTTCCCTGGGATTTTACATCCCCCTACCCAAATCATAAATCTCCAAATGGGCACTTTTGCCTGTGACTGGATGCCAAGACCATTGTGTGGGGCCATGAACTAGGGACATCCTATTGTAACATCTTGCTGATGTCACTCTCCTTATGTTGAATATTTTTAACTTTTCAAAAAGAAAAAAAATAGCAATTAAATATTTATGCCTTAAAAGCATTTGCTGAAAATGATCTTTTAAGCAAAGAAAACTTTGTTTCCCACTAAGACTGTATAAAAGAAGAATTATTTTCACATACAATTTAAAATTTATCAGATTTTGGTAAATTCTCTCTACTTTTTTTTTATTTTTTAATGAATGAAAATGGCACACAATTTTCCAGTGAAGTAGACTTTAAAAGTTGCAAAAATCATCATACTACAGAAACTGCTACAATGAATAGTTATTGAGCAAAGCAAGAGAAAGAATTCGAAATAGACTTTTTCAGTATTTCTTTACATGTATTCTTCACTCAGCCCTCAGGGAATGGGAAAAATTCTCTACCATCAAAAGCGTTTGTTTTTTCCATCTTTTTTCCCTTCATTAATTCACTCTAGAGTTCAAATTTCAAATGAACATAAGCAGCTAAATTTACTTATATGATATTACCTCATAATAAAACATCCAGACGTACACATTTAACATAGCAGCGTATTTGTCATGTCTACATTAACATTTTAAGATTAAAAACATTTAGCTCTCAACTTCACTTCAAGCCCATATGACGTTTTTTGTTGTTTTAATCTCTTCCATGACCCCTCAAAAAAACATACTGTCCTATAATATAGAAAAATATAGAACTATAGAATTTGTCACCATTAGCTGCATGTAGTTTTTTTTTTCCATTTAGCAGATTGCCCTAGAGGAGTGTTCCCATCCCCTCTCCTACTAATCTTTACTCTCTGCATTATTACTCTTTGTCTTTAAATATTTGAACTTTCCCATGGCAACAAATTATAAATGGAGCCGTCACTGATGCAATAAAACATCTTCAGCAATTTTGAGTCAGCGGAGAAGTGTATTTCTTTTCATGGAGTCTGTTTTCTTTAACCATGTGAGTTTCCAAGGGTGGAAGGTGTTTTCTGTTTCCTTATATATTTTAAAACAAGGAGGATCACATTTTTCTCCATGATAAATATTCTTACAGGACTGGTAGGACATTGCTGCTTTTAAAATTATATGAGAAATTATGAAGTATTTGAAACAACAATAAGTGAGAAATTATAAAATGCTTAAGACATAAAGCATATCTACAAAGTTTTGTCAGTAATCTAATAAGAGGGCAAATACCAAAAACCTGCAACTGGAGAGGAAGATATAGATGAGAAGCAGATTGTCTCAGCATGGGAGTTTATTGGGGTACTGGGTTAAATAGCACTTACCAATGTCCTTTCGGAATCCCAGATGGTGACCTTATTTGAAAATGTGGTCTTTGCAGATGTAAATAACATATAAATTAATATGATATGACCCTGGCATAGTATTGGTCCTTAATGCCCTCATGAGACACAGAGAGAGACACAAAGGGAGGACATCACATATGAAGGAAGCAAAAATTAAAGCGATGCATATATAAGCTAAGGAATGGCAAGTATTGTCAGCAAAACTGAAAGCTAAGCGAAAGCTAGAATGTTCATAGAGAACATGGTGGCGTCAACACCTTGAATTCAGACTTCTGACCAACAGAACTGTGAGGGAATAAATGTCTGTTGTCTAAAGCCATCCTGTTTGTGGCACTCTGTCATGGAAGTCCTAGGAAACTAACAAAACTGGCAACATTGAAGTCTCCTTCACAATTAGGAACTGAATTAAGATCTTCATTAATCCCCTTACTACTTAGCTACTACTTATTACTACTTATTAATCCTCCTCTGACCTGCTACTTCTCGTTCATGAAATGATTATTGTCAAGATTTAGGAAATATGCTTTTCCTAAAAAAGTTACGTTAACTATTTCAGGCAAATGAGGAATCATTTAGAAAAACCTAAGAACAATTCTTAAGTAACTTAAGACATCTTGTCATCTACTGATTAACATTCCTAGTTGAATATACTAAGTCTGATGCTCCTCTGTATGGCTTCACAGTAAATAGCAAAAGATGCTGGTCCATGTTTAAAAGCTAAGAAAACTCTAGGCTGAAGATTAATTTCATGAACAATTGTTGCAACTAGTTTTCGTTTTTTGTAAGTTATTTTTGTCAACATTTCTATATGCTTTTTAGGATATTGAATTTATTCCTCAAATCTGTATGCACATCACACCACACTGGTCACCAGAGTTTTAGTGTCTTCCACCGCCAATATGTTAACTCCTTCTTTCCCTGTTCCCTCCCTGCAACAATCTGCTGGTAGCCACAGTTTTGTATGCTGTGAATTTTGTTGTGTTTTGTCTGTTCATTTGCTTTATTTCTTTATCTTCCACATTAGTAAAACCATCTTGTACTCTTTTCCTTTTTATCTTATTTCACATAGCGTAATCAACTCCAGTTCCATCAGGTTGTTGCAAAAGACACAGTTTCATCTTCTTGGATAGAATCTTTGGATTTCATTGAGTAAATATACCACAACTTTTATTATTCAGTCTTCTGTCAGCAAGCATTTAGGCTATTTTCATGTCTTGATTACTGTGAATTGTGCTGTTATAAACATGAGTGTCCAACTAGATTCTTTTTTTTTTTTTTTGAAATGGAAAAAAATGGTAGATCTTCAGGGGTGAGTGCAGATTCTAAAGAAAATAGTGTCATCCTTGGGCATATATTTTATCTTGACTTGGTAAATATAAGATGATAGCTACTAGCAAAATCCCCATTAAAATAAAGAAAGAAATTCATAAGGAATTCAAGGGAAATAGGTGCCAAAAGTTGTTTTGTTTTTTTTTTATATCATAACTGTTAAAAAATGGTTCTCACCTATTCCTGAAAGAGATTCTTATTCTTCATTGATATTGATGGACTTGAACAGCAAGTAATACTCTCAAACATTTCCAAGACAGGTTTATTCTCTTGAACTCAAATTATTTGAAGGTGAAGATGTATATCTGTTTTCATTTTCATAATTTGTATTATCTTCAGTGTGCATTCCACATGCCTAGAAGACTTCCTGTTATACAGTAGGTACTCAGCAAATAAGTCCTGTGAAGAGAGAAATAAATATACTAAATATATGGCTAAGTAAACATGGACATCAGATGAATTTATATGAGAAGTTATAGTGGGGTGGGGAGAGGAAAGCGGGTAGGGAGGGAGGGGGCGGGGAGAAAGGAGAAATATAAAAATGAAGACTGTGGTCCTAGCAAAGACTGAGCACATTTACTTAGTATTATGAATTAAGAGATGTGCCAATAAAAATGTATTCCATAATAAAAATGTTTGTAACTTTGTAAGAGTTCATAAAGAGGTCTCAAAACTGTCTTGGTTATGAATAACTATAAAGAAATGCTACACTTTTAGTTTTCATCTATTTTTTTCTATCTACTTTGAACTGAATTTCTTTACTTTCCCATTTTCCTACTGTATATACACCTCAGACAGAAGAGTCTATGTATTTTTTCCTTCTTTTTTTCCCCCCCTCGGTTCTCTTCAATGCAGTTCATGGTCTTTTTATTACTCAACAGAATTGATGCCATGGCTATATCATTGATTCATCTAATATATGGATGCATGTATACATATATATATGTGTATATATGTACATGAAATTCATAAGGAATTCAAGGGAAATAGATGCCAAAATTTTTGCTTGTTTATATTATCACACCTTAATAATAGCTCAGTACACACAAACACACAGGCGCACACAGCCGCCCCAAAGTAATCTGGTCCACTGAGTTCCAGCAAAATAGATTATTCTTAATAATAGTAAAAAAGATTTTTTTTTTCTTGCGAACAGCCAGTCTGACTTGACTAACTTAAACAGAAAATATTTTCAATGAAAAGATATTGGATATCTCTGAAAGTCAAATGCAGAGCTGAAAATCTAAGACAGACAAATGAGTGGAAATAAGACTGACTAAAGCAGAAGGGAAAACTGGCTAATTCTACTGCCTCTGAGTTCTTGTTTTAGAAACTGTACTATGTGTTGCCATCACTTAATAATATTTTATTATACCTCAGTAACGCCTCACAATTAAAAAATCTGGTGAAGTCACAACATTGGTAAAGTCCAAGTGTTATGCCCGCACTTCAAGGTCTCTTTAGTTACTTATTCATACCTAATTTCCATGTCATCCATCTCTGGGTGATTGCCATTACTCTTATCTTTTCTATCATGATCAAACTTGAATAATCTGCAACATGTATACTAAATTTCGAAGTTGACCAATGACACTAATTTTTTTTTTATTTAGACTAATGGTGAGGGAACAGATAAAAGGGAAAATAATCAAAATACACAAAATTTGTCCAAGTTATAAAGAAGAAAAAATGCTTACAGGACCTCCGTTGCTGACTAAAGTTTCTTATTCTTTATGTATAGCTTGTCTTATCTCTCTATATAAAAGCATCCCTTAAAATGGAAAGTCTTGCCTTTCAAATTCAGTCATGTCCCACATCCTCTCATCTTTTTTTACTTTAGTTCTCAGGACTTCCTGACCGAGAATACCCTGTCCTTTATCTCCTCTTGTGTAAATCCTTCTCCACTATCCAGAGCAGAGTAAAAGTTGCCTTCTTCATAAATTTATCCTTAATTCTCCCCAGAGGAAGCCACACTCTTTTCTTGATTCTCTTAAATTTACATCTCTCTTTAAATGTATCTTACATGATACCTTGTAATACATGTGACTTGATTTCTGTGATGTTTAGTTCCTCTACATTGAAAAATTCTTGGTGTAGTAATTATATTTTTTCTAATCCAGTATAAATGAATGATATTTAACTTTTACACTAATTGAGTAAAAACAAAATAAATTTCAAGTTAGTTTATGATATAGAGAGGATATTCATTTAATATCAGAAGTGATATTATGGCAATTATAAATTATTTAAAACATGATACTCATGTGTGAATTACTTTATAATTTGATACAGTTAGTGATGCACAGGCCTCATTTTAAGATGAATAGTGATGGATGTCCAAAAAGCTGGAAGAAAATGATTATCAATCCTGATTTTCATATAAAATATTTATTAGGTTTTAAATCTTTTATTGTGGATCATGGAATCCTCAGTTTGTCAAAGGATGGGATAATCTCTCCTTATTCCTGGAAAGGTTATTAGATTTGAAGGCAAAAACACAAGAACCAGAAAATGGCATTAAAAGCTAATACCAAGCAGGTCTCTGGGAGCAACCCTGTATTCCCTTTGACCATATTTAGAGGAGCCGCCTGCTGTACTCTGAAATGACTCATACTTGCTTTTCTGCTGGTAAGCAAACTTAAAGGAATTTTGTTGAGTTGGGAAGAAGAAATCTAAATGAAAACCGTGGAAAAATCACTCCCACTATGAAGCATCTTCCATTAGCTTTGAATTTAACAAGTGCCTTTTATAAAACCTAGAGAGAAATCACAAGGCATTGTCCCAACACTCTGTCTTAATGGTGAATGTTTCTGTATGAATAATGATAGTTACCATATAAGCATATAAATTTATATATGTCTGGTATCTGTGTTTATATATATATATATATTTTATATGTGTGTATTTAGCATACACTTTAATATATACAATATAATTTATAAAATATAAAAGACAGTATGATGATTTCTTCTACCATATGAGAATAATAGTCAATCTTTAAAATCCTAGTCATTTTGGAAATCATCACAGCTTTTACTGACTCTTTTCTTTACACTCAGAAATATTTAACAAGCAAATGTGTTACCAGGCCAAGTGTGTTGAGAGATGCTGTGAGCTTTTCATAGCCAGGGTCAGTCTGGCCCTGTTCTGTTCTCTTGGGCTATGAGTCTACTTTTATTATGGATTTCCTGAGTCCCTGGAACACATATGTTGTTATCTGGAAAGCATCCAGACTTGATGGAAACAAGTGTGTTGCTGAAGAAATAGAATAAGAAAGTGACATTGCTTTGCCAAAAAAAAAAAAAAAAAATCAACTTTAAGAAATGATTATTTTTAAATGGTAAAAATACAACTTAGTAAAAAATCATCAGATTTTCTGATAGTATCTTATTGGTATGAAAGAGCATTTTACCCAGAAAAGACTGGTGACTCAGTGCAAAAAAACAGTTGGAACTGGGAAAATGAAAAGCAACAAAGAAATAACTTTCTTGGCTCAAGAAAGAGTAAATGTGTTTATATGTATGAGTTATTATTTTCACTAATATAAACTTACTCAGAATAGAACGTATGAGGTTAGACAATAACCAGGATTTGATAGAAAGAAATGTCCAGTTCATGTCTTGGACTTCTCTTCCAGATGAGCAAATTGATGAATAAATTTGGCGGTCAGTCCAAGTTCCAAAGTATCCAGACCTTGTTCTTTGCCTTGTTTATGCTTTTTGGTGGTAATGTAATGAATGTGACATCAGTTATGTGTGCTCCTCTGGGATTCTGTGTGGGGAAAGACAGCCCAACATGCTTTAAAATAATAACAACATTTTTAAATTAGAATGACAGACATGTGTCTTTAAAACTATGTAGTTTTAAAAATAATAAATTTTGGAGTGTTGTGTATGATTGCATTATTATTTTTAAAGCTACGTAGTTTTAAGGACACATGTCTGCCATTCTGTGTTAAATATACCTATATCTTTGCCCTAGTGCTAATATCCTGTTATTTGGAAGTTGTTGGTATCACTACTACTTCCTTTGTCTGGTTGGATTGCAAAGATAGTCAAGACCTTTCCCCTGGAAGGTCTCTTAAAGACCACCATAATTATATTTAATTCCTAACTAGTTTTTCATGCCCACCCACATCAGTAAATGATTTATCTCTCCTTTAACCTTCCTGAGACGTATAGAATAGGTGTTGCCAAAGTGTGTCTGAAATAGAAAAATAATTTGCCTAATGCTTTTAGGTTTCCTTCAATTTTATATTTTTGTGGTGTCTGATAAATATTGCTTCTCTCTGTCCATGCTTAAGCCTTCTACATGAAGACAAGGATGTGATCATTGTTGATGTGAAAACATCCACTTATCATTTCTATAAGTAAAAGCCTTCCCCACACCCCATCACAGAATTGATAATGACATGATTTTTCCTGGCACCACCCCAGCCAACAAATAGTCTATAATACTCTCAAATCATCTGAAATGTTTATTATTTCCTCTGCAAGTTGAGGTTTTATGGATATAATATAGGTGAGATGGAATTAGGTGTCAGGTCATTGAATACCAAAGGACAGTGAACTTAATGGTGGCAGGCATTGGAGAGCCATTTTAGAGCAGGATTATTCCTCTGGGAAGTGTATACTGAAAGCATTGTGAAGCATGAGTTAAAAGGGAATACATTCAATATTGACTCAAAACTTCAAAATCAAGAGTTCAGCATTTGAGGAATTCTTTATTAAATAAAGTCTCAGTTAATATTGGATAGAGCTATCAGTGAATGATAGCATTGAATAAACCAAGTATATAAATTGGTCCAACATTGCATATCAGACAGGCCACAATATGTCTGATATGGAACACTCACATCATCTGGAAAAGATAAAGTAGAAATAAATCTGTAATTTCCTAGCATCTCTCTGGATTCCAGACATTATGACAAGAAGGAAATGATCAGCAGCTACCCCATCATCATCATTTCATATATATATGTATAATATGTGTGCATGTGTGTATACATATATCTCTGTATATATATATGTATATATATACATATATGTCTACATTAAGTCTTACATTATTTCAGATTGACTGAAGGTAGCAAATACTTTATGAAATTTCAAACATTTGCGATGATTCTTCTACTTTTAGTGAGAAAGGAATTCATTGTAATCATGGCAAATAATGATATTGAATAAAATTCTTTGGAGGCCTCTTAATCCATTCCATTTCTTCAACTTTGATTTTCCCTGATATAGTAAATATAAACTTGATTTTTTTAAATCTGCCAACCTCTGTATGTGCTGGTGGAGAGCAAATTCTTATCAGAGGTTACCTAACTCATTAACCATAATCTTATGTTTTTCCATAAATATACCCAACCTCTCTCTCCAACCTTTCTATCACTAGTAAATACCTTCATGATTTGAAATATTTTTCCTTTTTGTGTATCCATATCCATGCAGGCATGCATGCATACAATATTTGCACAAATGCATAAATGTTCATGTTTGTATATGTATATGTGCATATTATCCTATATATGTATGTATATATCTTTGTCAATACAGTATTTCTGTTGACTGTCTCCTAGATTCATTTTAGTCTTAGTCTTGCCTAGCTGAAACTATTCACTTAGAAAATAATTATCACTTTCTACCTGGCATCTATTCTCAGATATTTACTGACTTCTGCATTAGATCGAACTTCTAGAAATTTAAGTTTTCTTTGCTTTTCTTTCTGTGTCAGACTTTTCTCTTTTCCAAAGTCTTCTGACAAACCAAATAAACTTCCTGACTCATCAGATACTCCTCATGCCTCCCAAATTTCTCTCAGTTACCAAGGCTCTTCTATTTTCTGTTGTTCAGAGGTCCTATTCCATTTTTGCAGGTATATTGAAGTTATTAGATGTAGATGGTAAATAAAAATATCAAGATGATTCTCATCTGAATTCACATTAGAGATGACTTTTTTATTTTATTGAGTTACTTTACCTCACATTATATAAATTTAAGATATGAATCATTATAAAGCAACAGCTGTGTATCATACAGTACGCTTACCACCAAGAGTCCAATTCTAACCTTCACCATGTAATTGACTTTTTTACTCTATTTGTCCATCCAACTCCCCCTTCCCTTCTGGTAATCATGAATTTAAGTATATAGATAGTCTATTTTGATTTGATTTGGTTTATTTGTTTGGCCTTCCTCTATACCACATCTAAGTGGAATCTTGCAATATTTGAAGTAAATGACCATTTTTTTAATTAAAAAGAAATGAACATTTTATGTATTTTATTAAGGGAATAAAAATATGGAAATTATCTTTCAAAATAACCTCAATCCAGAAATTTATAGAAATTGCATTTAAAAGTTATTATCCTCTTACCACAGAACTTTTTGTCATATTTTTCAATGCTGTTAATGAAATACCTGCCACAGACAAATGATTACCAATTTATAACTGTATTATATTTTATAATGAGTATTTTACCATGTATACCATTGAGTATGGCAATATTTGACAAGAGCTTAATCTTGTATCTAAAGCTGAACTGCTTTCTGCATATATTTCCCTTTCAGAATAGATAATCCATTTTTATTTCACTTAAACGTACTAATCATAAAGACAGATTTCACTGTAAATGATCACTATGAAATAAATTTATTGCTCTAAGATACTCATTGCTACCAATGCTATGTAAACAGTGAATGTGTCCTGGGATGAATAAATACCCAAATATTTTAAGTTGTATCTATCTGTTTAGTACAAAATGAAGTAGAAAGTGTTAATCAAAGCAATATCTTGGTTACTGAGAATTGAGAAGTTAGTTAACAATGCCCATTCCTAAACCCCTTATCCCAAGTGCATTTTTTTTCTTAAAGGGTTTCCTTTATTATGAAGCAAAAAGGCCAGGTTTATTCTTACACATCTATTTAATATAGCATTCTTTGTAAAATATCCTTTATGTTATCATAAAACTTCTGAAGCAATTGATAAAAAAACCATAACATCAATATGAATGAATGTTACATTTAGTTACTAAATTATCAATCTATATTCAACTGCACAGAGAGATATTTTTTAATTTTCTGTTTTTTATTTTGCAGATCTATCCATTTATTTTTATGGTTATTATATCAATGCAACTACTCAGTTAGTCAATACATTATTTAGTTTATTGTAGCTGTCTAACTCCATATTAATTGTCAAGGATAATGAAATCATTAAACCATTACTTTATTATTCATCAATTTCAGAAATATATATTAAATATATCTCATGCCATTAAGTCTATAGGACATTGTATTCTCAAGGGGAGGTTAAAAACCATTCCAATTTCTTGGAAAATTAACAGCTACGAGTGAAGAGTAGCTAAAGATCTGGTAAACATCTATTGCAGTTATATAACTTCAGTTTCTTGATGGCACTAGAATAGCTTTGATTTTCTGCCTTTTTCAGAAATCGCTTTTCTCAAAACTAAGTTGCGTACTTATTCCCTGTATTGTAAAGTAGAACTTTATTTAAAAGAAATTTTCTATTGATGTATCATTGTTTTACAACATTACATACATTTTAGGTTTGTAGGTTAACCATTCATTAAGTATATGATACTGCACCATGTCCACCAACGAATTTCTAATAATCCACCACTATCCAATGAATCCTCACCAACCTTTGCTCCCATATCCCCACCCTCTTTCCTTCTGGTGACTTCATTTCTGTTCCCCAAATCCAATGTCAGTTTTGTATTGAATATTCATTTATTATGTTTCTTTATGTTGCACATATAAATTAAATCATCTTTATTTCTCTTCCTCCTGATTGTTTTCACTTATCATAATCCCCTCTAGTTCCATGGCAAGATTTCATCTGTTTTTTCTAAGTAGTATTTCAGTGTGTATATATACCGTATCTTCTTTATCCATTCACCTGCCAATAGGTACTTCTTGGCTATTGTAAATAGTGCTTCAATGAACATAGGAGTTCATATATCTTTCAGAGTTAGTGTTTTCATATTCATTGGATAGATACCTAAAACTGGAATTGCTGGATCATATGTTAATTCTAATTTTGACGTTTTGAGGAAGCTCCATAGAGTTTTCTAAAGTGGCTGCCCCAATTGCATTCCCATCCACAGTGTACAGGGTTCCCTTATCCTCCTACCTCACCAACATTTGTTTCAAGTGTGTTTTATGGAACCCATTCTCACAGCTATGAGGTGATATCTCATACTTTTATTTGGATTTGCATAATAAAAATAAGTATTCTCACAAGACATTTTTATGTATATCTTCTTTGGAGAAACTACCTATTTGGATTTTCTGTCCATTTTTTATTGGGTTATTTATTTTGTTGTTCTATGATTTCTTTACATATCTTGGATGTTGACCCTTTGTTGAGTGTGTAAAGTGCAAATATCTTATCCCATTCAGTTGGCTGTCTTTTTATTATAATGGTAGTTTGTTTATTTTGCAGAGCTTTTTAATTTGATATAGTTCTATTAATTTTTTCCCTTGCTATTAAAGTTCTCAAGGATATCTCTAAGACCAATATCATAAATCCTATTACCAACACTTTCATCTAATGTCTTTTATGTTTTCCTGTCTTATATCCAAGTCTCTAATTCATTTTGAATTTATTTTTGTGCAATGTTAGAAAAATGTTAGAGTGATCTTGTTTTATCTTTTGCCGGTTGCTATCCAATCTTCCCAGCAGCATTTGTTGAAAAGACTTTATTTTCTCCATATATCCTCTTAGCCCCTTTGTCACAAATTAATCATATTTGTGAGTTTATTTCTGATGGCTAAATTTTATTCTATTGACCTATGTATCTATTTTTATTCCAGTAGCATACTGTTTTGATTACTAGTGTAAATCAGTATTTCTTTACCTCTTTTCTGTGGAGATACATAAGAGCCAAGGCTCATGTGCTAGTCATGCCTCTTGTGCAATATAGACAAAACAGTCATGGTTTATGTACCATGTTTGGATGATAATCTATAAATGTTTACTCCTTTTTCCACTAGAGGAAGCATATTTGGCATATTCAAGCTAATTTTATTGTTGGTACAACTTTAATCAGCTCCAATATACAAAGAGTAAATCAATCGTAAATTACAACGTGAGGTAAATTTATTGTTGATCCCAACACTCTTGAGACTCATGATCCAGTTGAGAACTATCCCTGAAAAGTTAATATAATGTAATATACTGATGTGTGTATCTATGCATCTATATACGACAATGTCCTAAGATTTTATAGCAGTCTTTTTCTTCTTCCTGTTCCAGCTGCCAGTCTTCATAACACCCCTAGTAAGTCTGGAAATGTTGACTTAACAACAGCAAAACACCTCTAAGCTCTATAATTAATCATAATGTCAGCATGTGTCTCCTTTTTTTGTATTGTCTTTCTTTACTCCCCTTTTCCCTATATCACAGTTACCAAAATTTCTGGGTGTCCGTCTTTTGGGCTTACTTTTTTCATCCTTTCCATTCTGCCAGTATTATCTGTGGTGTATGAAGATGACACTGTCAACACAGAATGTGCTATTTCTGCTGCTTTCCTAGTGTAGGTTTAAATTTTGTACTGATCCTGCTATCCTCTTTTTCTAATATCAACCTGTATTTCCAAGAAAGCATACTAGCATCAGGACTGATCCAGCACTGCTTCTCTTATGTATTCACTAAGTTTGCACCTTAATTTCATTGGTTTCAAACAGTCTGACTTAGCAGCTCAATAGACTTGGTAAGAAATGGACTGTGTGCTTGACCAAAACACACTACATTTACTGAATTATTATAAATTTTAAATTTGGGGTTTTAAAAGTGGATTTGGAGGAAGTAGAACATAGAAGTTTCAAAAGAAAAGCATTTAATAGAATTGGTGTCTCCAAATATCTAAGATAAGGCAAAATTATAAAGGAATACACATGCATGCCATTTTAAATAGGGGGGGAGAGGTATAAGCAGTTTGTGATTGACTTGGAACAGGGAGAATTACTTCTCATTTCTTTTCAATAAAGGCTTGTACCTTAGTTTAGCTAAATAATAGGTGGTTACTAAAGTTAGTTCTACATTTTTATGAAGTGCAAAAAATGTTTTTACCTTTCAACCCTTGATGAGTTCATGCAGATGAATATTTAGTGCTTAAAATATTTTCAGAAATTAAATTAAGACTGCCCACTCTTCTTTAAATGTGATTAATCTAATAAAAGCAATGGAGATAAGTTATGTTTATTCAAATTTGGTTAAATCTATTTTTTCAACAATAGGTATAAAATCTGTCTTTTCAACGATATGTATGAAATCTAAGTCTAGTTTACTTTCTAAGATTGTTTTTAGAATGTTCACATTGTATAAGGTGATGCAATCTTAGGCAATTAGATAAGAGCATAGTACTAATATCTCAAAGTCACATGTTTACCCCTCCCACAATTAAATATCCTGATTTCCATGAACAAGATTTCTTAAACTACATGATCTCAGATACATGACTTTAGGTCTCAGATATATGGCTTTGATCATAGAGTTTGAATCTAAATATAGGCTAGATATTGTATCCCACTAATGAGTGATTGGTGTGAAAGCAGAACTTTGTAATTTAATTTTAAAATGAATTTACTATATCTATATATCCATATGTAGATATATATCATCTTTATATGTTAAAAAATTCTTAGATCATCTATAAATCAAAGTTGTTTAAAATATAAAGAATAAAATCTATTCTTAGTCTGTAGTGTATCTGACTTAATATACTGATGGACGCATAAACAACCATCACAGAAACAGTATGAAATATTGTTAATTAACAATGTTCCAGCAAGTTAGTACAATCCTGTATACTCAAGATATTCTCTGACTTCTAGAAACAGTAAAAAGTCAATTTTTTTTCATTTTTTTAAGAGGATGGAAGCAGGCAGAAATGAAGTCAATTAAACAGACAGGAAGGAAAGAAGATTGAGGAGGAAGAAAGCATTTTTTATTTAGGTTCGCCCCAGCCCCGGATCTCAAATCCAGGCCCTCAGGTTTTATGTACTATGAGTCAGCCTCAGACTTAGCACCTGAGGCATGAGGACACACCAACAAGTCAAAATATTTTGCTCACACTTTTTTTTCTTACTAAGAATTGACTTAAGCCATTGCTAGACAATAGGTTTCTTATATAAAAGTTTATTAAACTAGAAACTCAGAATGTTTGGACCTCATTATTCTCATCTATAAAATGAATTGGTTGAGAATGAAGCATATTATATTCAGGAGTCTTGGTTTAAGCTGTGATTTCTTCTATACCTGAAACATGGCAACACATGTCATTTGACCTGTAATTGTAACCCAAGGGCAGAATTCAGTATAACAAAGCCAAACCAGACCATAACTTAAACCTGACCAGGATCTCTACTGTCAAAGTCCCCAAGTGGAGGCCACTAAGAAACAGCAAAATATATGATGATATAATAACAATTCCCTTGGACTCTAAAACTGGGAGTGCAGCTTTCCAAAGTGCATAAATTACTGTGTAAAAGTATTTTTATTCTGAAGGAAAATCTTGTTTAGTGTTCAAAGTTAAGACACGAGTAAAAATTTCTTCATTGATTTTTAAGTGTCATTTTTTTTAGAGATTATTATTTCGGAGGTTAAGATAAAGTGTAAAGTTCTTTTTATTCCTAATTGGAAGTTAATGTACTCACATTACCAAAGTGCTTCGTGTTCATAAGAATAAGCATACCCTTGATGTTTTAATACTGGACAGAGGGATATTTCTCCTAAAACCAAAATGACTTGACTTGCTCTCTCTTTTAGGCCCTATCACAACACAGCCATCACCCTGTGAAACCAAACAATTTTCTTGTGTCTACATAATTCAGTGTGTCCCTCTCTCAGTGAAATGTAATGGACAAGAAGATTGCATAGATGGTTCTGATGAAATGGGCTGTTCTCTCAGTCCTCCTCCTCAACAATGTGGTGAAATGGAGTTCCAGTGCTCCAGGAACCAGTGTATCCCCTCCCTCCTGTTATGTGATGGAGTACCTGACTGTCATTTTAATGAAGATGAATCTAGTTGCTGTGAGTTATTTTCACTATCTCCTAGTGCCAGGGAAGAAATGCTGTTTGGGAATGATAGAGTGAACTTGACCGATAAAACAAAGTTCTTAGAGTCTTACCATGATTGTATAATCAATAACATTCTTGTTTTTGCTATATTACTAAACAAAGTCCTCACTTAATGTATCTAGGAACATTCTGTTTGTACAAAGTCAAAATCTCTGTTAAAACTGCCTTATTCCTTTACATCTAGGTTATTCATATGGGGGATGTGTTTATGTATTTGCTACCTTTTCAAAAAATGTTTGTGGATATGTATTCAAGAGATGCAATTATAATCTATTGCCACCGTAAAGGTGTATAAAGAGGACTCAAGCAAAGTGCTGTGGACAAATATTCACTTTAATGGATATATGTAGTTAGGGGTTCGATGTGAACCACTACCTAGGTAGATGTGATGTCATTAAGAGTTCATGAAATAGTAAATCCTAAGGACAGGGGTTTGACTCTCATCCCTCACTCCATATACAGTATTGGGAAGTTATTTGTGTCAGTTTCATCATCCATGTATTTCCCACCTTATATGACCATGAGGATTCAAGAGAACGCATATAAAACCCCAGTCCTACATTTAGCATCTTCTATTTTTACTATGGTTAACCTATGTCAGATAGTGAAGGAACAGTGCTGGTTAAGAAACTATTACACAAGTCTTATGGTAAGTTTATAATCATGGTGGTGTCAAAGATCATTAATATTTCATTTAATTATTTGTTTGTTGTTGGTTCCTATGTTACACAATGTTGCGTTTTTTGGCAAGAGCTGAAATGATAGAACTCCATAAATTATGTGTTAATGATCACATTGGGGTGGGAGGAGAGTTGTAAAGAGAAATGTGGAATGTATTCCTAAGAGAAAATTAAAAGAAATATAAGGCTATTTCAATTCCCTGTTTACTGTGAGCATCCAGGATCATGATTTACTATCAGAAAGGAATGAAGATGTTTGAAGGAAAAGGTATAAGATCTTTGGATGCTTAAAGATTTTAACCTTAAATCAGTGATTGTTTATTCCTAATTTAGACTTAGAGACTGGTTTCTACTTTTTGTTTCCAGAAGTAAATTATTTCTGTAACAGTCAATCGTTAGGTCTTATAATATTTTATTGGAGTTAAGGTAGACAATTGAAAGTGTAGGAAGAAAAGATATCCTGCCAAATTACTTATCCCTGTTCTTGTTAGGGCTGTGCTGTGGTTTGACTGATAAAAATCATATTAAGTTCTATATAATCATATGATATTTGTCTTCAAATAAAACTTCTATTTAAAAGGAAACTTAGGAAAGCTGTATCCTTGTATATTTAGATATTTGTCAGAAAATTAGTGTTTGACAAGGTAGTGATGATGTATGAAGATCTGCTCCTAATGGGAAATAAATTCACATTAGGAATAGACTATTATTATGAGAGAACTGCTTATATATAATTACATATTATTGTAATACAATTTTATATAATATTATATTATAATATTAAATAAATATATAATTAAATATTATACATATAATATTTAATTGATCTATGACTCTATAGGGGAAATGGTGAAAACAAACTATGGACAAAAGCCTAGAACAAAATTATGGAATAAAAGCATCCAATGATAATTCATCAAACAATTGAAACCATGATAGTTCCCACTACCTACTCTGAACACTCCTATTGATTTACAATGGTGTTCTGCAAACTTGTATTTATCCATTCATTCACCAACCTTTACTGAAAACTTAATTTATGACACATTTTGTTGGACATTGATGACACAGATGGATATGACACTATACTAGCTCAGGTTATAGATACATTATCTATTACTGAAGGAAATATGTAAGTGATAGTTGATAATAGCATGTGATAAGTTCTATGACAAAGGTAAACACAGTGTTGTTGAACACATAAGATACTCCCTAACTGTGGTGCTAGGGAGGTTGTAAATTTTAACAAGAAGAGTGATTACAGAGTCAAATTTGAAAAGACAGGTAGTATTGAACGAGTAGAGATGCTTGATTCCAATAAAGAATGTTCCAGGAATAGAGAAAAAGTTATTTGAATGAATCAGATTTTTCATTACTCGAGTTTCTAGAGAAATGTAAAAATAAGTGTAGAAAGATAAGCAGGGACTCTATCATGATGAATCCTCACCCATTCTGCCAGTGCTACACAACTGTTTAATTAGTACGCGGATGAATTGGAGTGAGGAAGAGGGACTGGTTAGAAGATGTTGCAGTCGAAGTATAAAGGGACTGATTATGAACAGATTTAAGAGAATTTCAGCTAATGAGGAAAAGAAAACCATCAAGTAAAGTTTCCAAAATTTTGATTGGGCAGCAGTAAAACAATTCTTCCATATCCTGACCTGGGAGGAAATAGGTGATGAACCCTTAGGGGGAGATTGTGGCTTCATTTTTAAATATTTGGCACTTGTAACTGTGGCATGTCCACAGAATGTGTTTAGAAATATATATCTGGAGTACTGGAGAGAGATAAAGCAGGATATATAAAGATACATGGCAAGACCAGAAACCATTAAATTCTTGGAAGACAACATAAGAAAGATTTGCCGTGACATCAACCGAAGAGGGTTCTTTGGGGACTCAACTCCAGCATCACAGGAGACAGAAAGAAAAATAAACAACTGGGACTACATCAGCCTAAAAATCTTCTTCACAGTGAAAGAAAACATCACCAAAACCAAAATGCTACCAAGTAACTGGGAAGAGATATTTGCATTTCTTATAGATGACAAGGGTTTAATACAGGAACCATAAAACTCAGTAACAGAAAAATTGGCAATCCAATCAAAAAATGGGAAAAGGAATTGGCGAGACATTTTCCAAAGAGGATGTATATTGACCAACAAGCACATGAAAATATGTTCCTGTTCTCTGGCTATCAGGGAAATGTGAGAGAATGGCTATTACCCAAAAGTCTGGAAGCAACAAAGTTGGCAAGAATGTGGAGAAAAAGGAAATCTTGTACACTGTTGGTAGGAGTATAAATTGGTGCAACCCCTATGGAAAACAGTTTGGAGATTCCTCAAAAAGTTGAAGATGAAAGTCCCATATGATCTCGTTATCCCACTTCTGGGTATTTACCCAAAAGAAACAAAAACACTCATCCACAGAGATGTATGCACCCCCTTGTTTATTATGACCCTACTCACAATAAATAAGAAATGGAAACACTCAGTGCCAGATGTCAGATGAATGGATTAAGATGTGAAAAATGGATGGCTCTAGATGAGATTATGCTGAGTGAATTAAGTCAAAAGAGCATAGATACGGACCAGGTGACCTCATTCATAAGGAATGGGACAGGATAGGTGGCAGAGCCCCCTGCACAATGGTAAAGAACACTTGATGATTTGGTGGAGAACAGGGTGTGTTCACATATATCTGAGGAATGGGGACATATGAGGTTAGTTTGATGTGTAGAATAATTACTAAAATATATATATATAATTTTTTAAAAATATATGAATTAATAAAAGATACATGGGACTCATCATATGATGATTGAAGTAGTGCAGATAGATGAGATAATATAGAGTAGAAAGATAAGGTGGCAGACAGAATCCTAAGCAATGTCTAATGAACAGTTGAGAAAAAAATTTGAAGACAGTAAGATATGTTCAGACATAGGAAGATAATAAAAAAAGGGATAATTTTGAATCAAAGATAAAGCCTCAAGAATCAGAGCATTCACATGTTGGAGTGTTTCTAAGAGATCCTATAAGATGAAGTCTCATAAACAGTTCGTGAAAAGCAAAAAAGTGGTTCCTGGTGATCTTGGAGAGAAAACTTGCTGTGGAGTGGAAGTACCAAAGTCTGAAGTCAATCTCTGTAGAGAAAATGAGAAATGAACAAGAGAGAAATCAATGGTAGACAACTCTTTCAAGAAGTTGGCATTTAGAATGGTATGCAGGATGAAATAAATGTTGGTTTGGTGTATTTGTACTGAGAGACTTGCACATTAAATGTTGTAGGAATAAGGATTCAGAGATGTTTACAATTTTAGGCAAGGAAATCAATAGCGATTGATATTTAAAGACCTTCTATTCTTGCAAAAATAAATGTTCTAGTGATTAGAGTGTTTAGTCAACACTGTAAGAGTTCGACACTTAGTAATTCATATCTGACAGTCTTTACATTGGAACATGTTTTTGATAAATTGCAGTATTATTTATTTTTGGAAAAAATACCTCATTTTCTTAAAAAATGAAAAAATAAGTGGATTAATTATATGGGATAATGGCACAGAACTCAGACTTGTCAACTCCCTGATTTCCTCCGATACCAGTCTAGTCACTAAGATTTCAAGATTTTATCAAATGTTGTAGCATTCAATATCCTGGCAAGAATAGATGACACATTAATTTTAGATAAGTTGATAATGCTTTAATAAATGAATCATTTATTAGGAAAATAATATGTATGCATATTAATTAAAATAGTATTCATATGGAAACCAAGAGGGATAGTAAAAGGGTGGGCTTTTATCACTCATAGACCAAAGGGTATGAGAAAAGGGAATAGTTGTCTGGCCTTGGAGTCAAAAAATGTGACATTAAGTTAAGGAGAACAGCTAGCCCATGGTGATCTCACAGTCTCCTCTCTCTGTATTAATTTCTTGTTGTCACTACCATTTGGCCAAACATAACCATAAGTCAAAGGGAAAGAAGATCATTGATTTGTTATTGTAGTTCAGCCTCCCAGGGCCTATAAAAGGGAGGAGAGATGGGGAATAACTCCAGAGAAGAAGCACATAGACTCTATGAATCAATGACAGAGCCCTGTAAAACAGATAGGGAAATCAAGTTTACCTGTTTTCTAACTTTAACTTATTTTGTGTGTCCTGTGAAGTTGAGTGCCACTTCTGAAGATGTGGAATGGGCTCTGCTCCTAAGGTTGTAGATTAACCCTTAAAACCATTGTATCTATTATTGATCCTTCAAGTTCACTCTGATCTCAGCATCCCTTGGTGCCTCTCAATGATAATGTAAAGATCATCCTTCTGCATTTGACAGCTTCTTACCAAAGTATTCCTCAGTTTAGTCAACATCATAATCATGGTGATTAAGTTGATTTTACAGAGAGATTGGTGGACTGAGTGTATTAATATGATAAAGAGTATAATATGCACAAAATAAGTTATGATCTTTCCAATTAAATTATTCTCATAGTTTTGTTAAAAATGATTTAAGCTGCTAAGATATTCAGTGATACTGGTGGTTGAATTAGAGCAAGGATAAACTAAATATCTATCCTACTTTGTGTTAGGGGTGTGTGTGTGTGTGTGTGTGTGTGTGTGTGTGTGTGTGTGTGTGCCTGGAAGAACTAGTAATATTTAGTCTTATGACCCAAGACCACAGATACTCTTCTGTCAGAAATATTGGTCTGCTGCATGCATGAGTTTTCATTTTAATATTAAATGAATACACATCCACTGTCATAGATGCTTTACTTATGTATGAATCTCTTATACATCAACTATAATATAGAAAAAGGAATTTAGCTTTAGGGAAGTAATTCCAAGGAACCATATATGAAATGTTTGAAAGAATATAGCAAAAATAGAATACTGTCCAGGGAAACATTTTGAATCTGAATTTTTATAAATATTATATATAGCTTATCTATGAATTTTTGAAATTTTCTTTCTTTGTATATGTAGTAATGATGGAGGATAAAAAAGCAGTGGTTTAATTGTTTTTCTATATTCATCACAATGTCCTTTGCTATGTGAGCATCAATAAGTATTAATTGCATTCGTAATTTATTTCCTATCTACTTTGAAATAAATCAATAAATATAATTTAATATTATACTGTGTTTAATATTATGCACAGAAACTATGATTTTAGTTTCAAACTTCATGAAGTAAAAAGCCTGTTTTCAGTTGGCTAAACTGTTAGCTTATTATCACAATCAAAAAGTAACACTTTTTATACTTTAAAACCATTTAATTATATATATATTTTATGTGTTCCAACATAATGCTGTTTGGTCCAAACTTAGGAGTTTATATCACTGTAAGTAAGAACACTTTATTGTAGGACACTTGAAAATAAATCATTACTCACAGTAGAATTTGGGTGAGGCAATGTAGATGAAGAAGGATCTCCCAGAGAAGGATTAAAAATAATTGCACGAGTAGATGAGTAGTATCCATTATATTTACACTTATATACACACACATATCTATAGAGATATATATACATATATTAAACATGTGTGTTAGTTAAAACCTGAAAGCTATCATCTTATATGATCCTATCCTCTTGCAATGAAAAGCGATGATGATAATACATACATATATATGACATATACATGAGTATATAGATGCGTGAGTATAAATACATATTCACTTTTTTACACATCTCTTCATCTTATAAATGTCGAAAGATTATCCTATTTCCAAGTTAATTTGGTCGAAATATTATTTACTTGTCTCTGTAGAACCTGCAATTATTTATCCCCTTGGAAAATCTGAAATATAATGTCTCCTGAGACTTCAGCTATTTCTGCAATCTGGTTTCAGATTTGGTTTCTACCTCCTTACACAAAGTCAAAAGCAAGCTGCTTTACTCACTGTTTCAATATCAAACTTCTTGATTGTCCTCCTATAGACTATTCTCATTCTGAAAAATGACTTTCTTGAGAAACATTAGCATTTGAAACCCGTTTCAAGATTCTGCTCTTGCTTTGAGTTCTTACAGCCTGCCCAAATTCAAAAAGATAACTTGTTTTTATAATAATGATCTATATCATACTTAGCCAATTACGTATGACCTTATGGCATTTTTTATTATTATGTTAAATTGCTCATCATCCTTCTATCGTTATCTTGTTTTTATTGCTATATATCCTCTGATAATTCTTTTTAAAATGTTTCTTCTGAGCACTCCAGTTGAAGTGCTAATCACAGTGTCTTATATGTAGTGGCAGCTCAATAATATTTATTGGTGCAAATTTCTTTTCTAACATTTGGAACTATTACTCAATAAATGGTACTACTTTAATAATTCAGAACAGCATTTTTAGTCAGTTAAAATACATGCACCTAAAAGCAATATTTTTTATGTCCAACTTGAAAATAAATTCTTATAGTAAATTTTTAAACTAAATTATGTAAAGAACATAAAATTCAAATAAACAAGTCTTTCCAGTCCATAAATATACTTGATGAAAACTTTGTGACATAATCTTTGCGACAAAATCTACACATGAGCCATACATGTGGATATTTATTCTTCAGTCTTCTAAATTATTAATTCTCCATAAGAAATTTGAACTGAATGTTTTTTTCTTTAAGGAAAGGTGCAGGCAGGAATGAAGGCAAGCAGAGGTAGCCAGGCAGGAAGAGAGAAAAGGAAGAAGCACTTTATTTTCTTCAGTTGTTCATCTTGGTTGTCCCCAAAATGTTCATCTATATGTGTGTGTGTATATATATATATACATATATATATATATATATTATATCCCACTGTAAGTAAATCAGAGAGAAGCAGAAATTTATTTTTTTGAAACTGTGTTCATCACCAGGAAGTGCTGGCTGTTCTCTATTGCCTTTTACATATCTCTGCATAACCCTAAGATTCAAAGAAACAAGGTTAGAGATGCAGTGTCAATCAATATAATTAGTGTTTAGTCTTTTTGAAATCTATCCAGAATTCCTGACAAAATGATACAGTGAATTCATGCTTTGACACATTCCCTCTGCTTCAAACACATAACAATGCTAAATAGAAAAATTAGTATGTAAAATGTCTCAGAGATTAAATATATTGGCAGGAAATGAAACCAGAGTAGAACCAGCAAATAGAGGTCACAGCTGAAATATAGATCTACTGATTTCTAGGGCCTCAAGCAAGCAGGAAAACAAGTTCATGATGGTAGCCTGGGATGAAGGGTTCTGTTCAGCCCTAACCTGTAAAAGGAGTCTAAAAACAAGATCCACTGCTTGATAGGAATTCTAAAGAGACTAGAGAATGAGAGAGAAGAAAAGAATCTATTTCAGGAGTATGTTTAGCATCTCAGGGAGGCTGAGTACACTGCAGGATTAGATTGTTATTGAACAGTGCCCTTGATGGATATCAATAAAGACATTTTTCTGAAACAACCAAAGTCTTACTAGCAGTTGCATTGTTATGCTATTATCATGCTTATCCCTTGAGGGCAGGCCAAATTCTGCTTGTGCTCCCAATAAGAGACTCTGAAATAATAAAATGCTTACATCATGCTTTAACGAAGTACTATAAAAACTCATGAACGTGTTACCATGAGCTGTATTCACCCATAACATCACCCATATCTAACAGGTACTCAATGTCTACCCATGACTCAGAACTCAGTTGGAGCTTGATGATCATTCAACTAAGTCACAATCATTTCAATTGCACATAATATCAGGGACATTCGAGGAGCAACAGAACCTCAAAAATATCAGTTTGAAGTAAAGCTTGACTGCTATCTAAATTCAATTCTAGGATACACAATGAATTTTGGCATGTGGATGATACTATATAAGACACAACAGGGACATGATTCTATGGACAAAACTCTTTTTGAAGAAATAGTCAACTTCATTAATTAACTTTTTCTTTAAAAAGAACTATAGTATATAACTTACAGGAGAAGGAAAAATGAAGGAGGCTTTAATAAACTGTCTTATTATCTCATTAGAAGCAAGTCATTGAAGGGGGAAAAAAAATGCATGCAACCATGCTAATTATTCTTTTTTATTCAGCCAATGAAAGCTGTTCTGATGGAGCTTTGTGGTGCAACTCTTCCAAAAGCTGTATCCCAGTTCACCAGCGCTGTGATGGTTTTGCCGACTGCATAGATTTCCAACCTGATGAGTCCAGCTGCTCAGGTATTCCAGTCCCACCTCCATTTCCACTTAAATATGTTCTTAAGTGGAAGCCAGTAACTTGACCTGCAGGCAACAAAAATAATCAAATGTGAAATCCCAAATAATGCCAAGAAGGGAATCAATGAATTTCTATGATTCATTAGGAGGCAGAAAGAAAGTTAACATTAACGCTGCATTTATAATACCGTCTACAATTATATAACTTCATGAACTCACACTTATTATATGTAAACAATGTTTATGAAATAAAGATTATCAAACCTTAATTTGCATTTAATAAAACTTAAGGTTATTAGTATTTAATAATCTCTTCTAGCAAATTGCTTGGCTTCTATAAATAAGGAAACTATATAATCTGTGATATTAATTTTTAATTGTACTTTTCCTCCACTTCTTCATAAATACTTCCTATTTGCATGACCCATTTATATTTAAAAAGTCAATTTATTATACTTTTATTGACTTTTAAACATTTTTATTCTTCTGACCTCGGATTGTTTGTAAGAGCTGGTAATATGTATTTGCAATATGCTTTTTATCAAAAAAGCTTTAGGAAATGCTCTAATTTATTAAAGTCCATTGTTAATATCTCTCCTGAATAACTGAGTTTTTAGTTCATGCAGGAGGTATAAGATAATAGATAGTTAGGACCAATAAAAACTTGTCACAAATAAAAGATAATATAAATCAGTGATAAACAATGTATCCAACCATATTGCTACATATTGGAGATATTTCATACAAAACTAGTTGAGAATATATTCTTTAATCTTTCTAGAGAGAACATTATGAAATATATCAAAACTATGAACAGTCTTATCAAATCATAATGCAACATCATCTTTGATTTTTATGTTGTTGGAAGTGACTTTCATGAGTACAAAAGAAAATCAAGAAGTAAGCAAGTCTGGTCCCATAAAATATGCAAAGATGAATGCCCTTTGGCTTTTATTTCTCTATTAGGCATGCTTTTGGTTGCATAAGTTCAAATAATATGCCTTTGACTGTAACATGGGAATGGAAGGAACTTGTTGAAATTGCATGTAACCTGCAACCCTTCTGCAGTGCCCAAGCCTGATGTTCTTGCTAATCTTTAAACCTCAAGGTGAGGAGAGATCAGATGTCCCAGAGGAAATATTCTTAATCTCTTATCTGAGCACAAGGAGGATATGAATGAATTAGTTCCATTCTTACTACTAAGACACAGCACTATGTCCATACACATTTATTTACATACGAGTGAAATTTTCTTCAGCATGGTCCTATATGAGAGCAAATATATTACAGTATGTTTTTGTTTACTGTGTTCTTGACACACACTCTACCTTTAAAAATAAGGCAAGAAAAGCAGGAGATGTGCCATTCCTTCTGAGGACACATAGCCTGCTGGTTATGAGGACAACGCTTTGTCATTGCCCTGCCAGATTCAGTCACTCCATGGTCACACAGCTCCTCTACTAACTAGGTGTCATATTGACACAGCCATTGGGTTCGAGCAAGATAAAGAGCTAGTGAAATAGTGTTCAGAATCACAAATTTGTGTCTTCTGTTAATATTTTAAATAATCTTGGACTTGTCAGTTAAATAACAAGTCAATGCTTTTATCTTTAAGAAATTCCTTAAACTTACTCCTTGCTAAGATGTGTTAATGCACATTACCTCTTCATTTTCCTTTTCAAATATCCTCTTCTTTTAAGGTCAGCATTTTATAGACTGTTATGAGCCCTATTATCACAGCATCAAGTAAATCCCCCAGTGGTCACATAACAGATGGCAAGCATCTGGTCTTCCCTCACCTGGAGGTTCAAGTGATTAACAAGAACATCAAGCTCAGCCAGTGCAGAAGGATGCTTGCGATTTTCAACATGTCCTTTCCATTCCCATGTTACCCTCGAAAGGCATAGTGTTTCGCCCTTTGGTTGCTTCTGCAGCAGAAAACAATTGACCAGAATTTGTCTGACTTAATTTAAATTGAAAGTCATTTTCCCATCATTTCCAGAGTAAATGTTAAGAAATGGTTATCTGAAGTTGGTACTATAATTTTTTGTTTTGGGATTTCAAGATACACAGAATAATCTTCACCCACAGGAACCACAAGCTTTCTGGTGAACGCCTAGAATCCACACACTCCTGAAATTGCATGCTGTTTATCATGGATTCATAGTTTATCCTTCAGAGTACATATTTCAAAGCAAATCATGATCCCATCATATCAAAACTGCAAGGTGGTGTAGCTATTTTGATGTATAGTACATCATTTGACATTTTTAGTATAACAGGTTTTAGAGTTAAAGGACCAGGATTTGGTTAAATCTCTGCTTCTTCCTTTGTATTAATTTGAATCAGTTGCATTGATCAGTTTCCTTCTCTGTAAAATGAGACTAAGTATGCAATATACCACTTAATGTTATGAGGATTAACACTGGTAAAACTCTTGTGACAGTCCCTGACACAGAGCAGGCCTTCACTAAATGATAGTGGGTCTGGTGATTAAAATGACAGAAGGGGAAAGAAAATAAGTTAGAAAGAGCAATGGTAATGGAAATAAAGTTTTCTGGGAATTCAAAGAACCCCCAACTATAGAGATAGGAATGAGAATGATAATTTAATACTTTATGCATAACATCTGCTTAAAGACATGTTACATACACATTTAAATTTATCCTCCCAACAGTCATAGAAGGAAGATAATAAAATACTCATTTTAAACATGAGAAACCTCATACTTAAGATTCCTACTCCAGTGTCACACAACTCATTAATGATGGGCCAACAATCACAGACGGAAAACTGGACTCACGTGATTGAAAATCAATCTTCCCAACAATCTACCATGGCATTACCATCGCTTCCCTTATCTCTAAATACATTGACTAGGGGGAAAAAATGCCTAATTACAAATTATTTGGAAGCTTAAAGGATACTTTTGTTTTTATGTTGATCAGCTATCCAGCTTATACTTTATTTATTTCCAGAATTATATTACTTTGTAGTCAGTGGTGAGTTGAATTGGCCTTTGACACAGGATCACAGTAACAAGTGCAAGAGGGGATGAATCAGTAAGACATTACTGATGCTTAAGAAACTGGAAACCTGTCCTAATTCTAATACTAACCACAGACAGATTCCTAGTTCCCATCTATGTAACTATCTACATACCTACTGGAAATATTTAGGCTCCTCATTACTAACTGGTTGTATCCATCCCTTCATTTTTTTTGTTCTTTGCTCTGAAGTGCTTTGAGTAAACTAAAGATGAAAACACTTTATACTTTGTCTCTCCATCTGGATAAGGAACCTGTGTTTTAGGCATAATCTTAGGGAAAACTCTCACAGAGACAATTTAAAAATTCTCTGTCCTCCCAAACACTAGGATTCACTCTTTGTTCTGGTCAATATTTATGTACTTTCTACTGTGCTTCACTATTTAGGGCAAGAAAATGCAGGTTGGATTCCTACAAAATCATTCTGATTCCTTACAAAATCATTCTGATGTCAAGCAAGCCCATGTTTGACTCTCAGTGAATAAAGTAAATATTAATGACCTCAGAAAATATTGTGCAGCTGTGTGTATTTAGATACTCTGCAGTGTTAGACTGTCTTGTTTTTTATACTAAAAAAATGAAACAGAACAAAAAGCTCATATTGAAGAAGACCAAAATTGTACTTCAGGCCAAAAAGAACCAAAAAATGACATCTAATGAAATGTGTATCTATTGGTATTTTATCATATTGATGGGATATGTTTAGTCAAACCTGCTGATATTTTGATGAAGTAAATGTCATGTCTGTTCAGCTGAACCTGCCCTGAGGGGTGTAGTTCTTTATTCTCCTGCACTTCACTTCCTTGTAGTTTGCTAAATAGGAAAGAGAAAGAAAGGGATGGCAGGATAGGAAATGTACCCCTAAAAAAGTAAATCACTGAGAAATTTTGAAAGCAAAAAGGATGCTAGAATGAAGTTTAAACTCCTTATTGACCTATATGATTTGACACCTGTGTGTCTCTGGTATTCTCTCATTCTTCATGTTACCAGCAATCCAACTAGGCTGAATTTCCTTTAGTTCCTCAAGCACACCACACTCTCTTTTCAGGTCTTTGGTCTACCCACCACAACACACACATACACCATTGCCCAAATAAATGGCTACTGATTCTCTCCTGGAAAATGTGTCCTTACTCCCCAAATTTGACTTAGATGGTCTTCTTGCCGCTTCCATTAGCCTTGTTACACCCATCCTAAATTAGATTACACCTCATACTCTAATGCCCTACTCACTTTTTTGAATTCTTCAAGAAAGTGAAAAGTCAATGAGAACAGAGTCAGTGTCTTTACTTGTTTTTACTCAATATTTATTGCACCAGAACTCTGTGTATGTGCTTGTTACGCATACTTGGTATAAGTACATATTTTCTAGCAGTCACAACAAACTGATCAAACAAGTACTTTTTTTAACCCTGTTTGACAGAGGAAAGTGAGGAGAGAGTCTCTACCTTACCCTGTCTGTCACAGCTATTAAGCCAAATTGAGATCCTAATTCAGACTGTCTGGCTCCATTTCCCGTAACCTTACCAGCTATGTACGCTGCCTGGGTGTTTATCATTACACACTCAGTACTTCTCCCAATGTCAGACAGACATTGAATAAGTGCTCAGAATAGACTTGTTGAAATACAAATTCAAGACAAGGGAGTTTTCCATCAAGTATTCTATTTATGACCATAGTTCAGCTGGGGAGCAATGGTATCTTACAAAAGGGAAGAAGCTAAAAACACCAAGAAGAGTGCCTTGCAGATTTAGTCAGAAAATTGACAGACCTCCGAGGATCAGGATGATTTAGCAAAGAAACAGGGAAACAGTGCAAAGATCACAGTAAGCTAAAAGTGCTGATGACTTCCATGGCAGTAATGACATGAAGATATATAACTTCTTTTTAGCCTATTAACAACCTAGACCTTATAAGGGAATGACACAAGCAGTCCAAATGCAGTATCAGGGCAATGAGATGCATTTGAGCTGTACTGGCATCTGTCATAGATACAGAGCTAGGACTGTTGTGTGCAGGGGTGACTTTTATCCAAAAGACAAAGCCATGCACACATACAAAGCATTTTTCTGCCTTCATTTACAGTAAAGAAGAAAATGTCTGTGTAATCACAAATATGGCATGCACGTAAATAGATTATACCTAATTCAGGGTAAAAGGAAGTCTTCTCCTGTGGTCAGTCACTCAGGCATGTAAGGCAAATGAATACCTCAGGGCAGCAAGGGTCACTGAGAAAATTTGGGAGTATGGGAAAGTACACTAGGAGAGTTACTGTGATTTTTAACAACTAGGGAGCAATTTAGCCTCTGATCAGATTTAGTATAGTGACCAATAGTAGTAGATACTCTTCTTTCCAAATAATATTTATACTTACTGATTTTTTTGTGTGTGTCTGTGATATTTCTTTTTAGAATGCCCAATAGGTTACTGCCAAAATGGTGGACTTTGTGTAGCGGAGCGAAACGGTCCTGTGTGTCGGTAAGAAGCTCTGTCTCTCTCTAATATTTATTACTGTTGGTTTGCTTATTTTTCTTGAAGCTCACAGGAGATCAATTAATGTGTGTTTATTAAGGTAAAAATAGTGGATACTGGCAGCATTTACATTTATCTAGCTAAATAAATGAAAGGAAAACATAAGTATATTTTAGAAAAATAACAATTATTTAACATTGTTTTACGTGTCTTTCAACATTTCCATTGCATAGGCTGTATAGTTTTAATAATGCTCAATATTCCTTGTTTATAATATTTATATCAGGTTACAAAGAATTTTTGTATGGGTATTCTATTTTACATGATCTTAGTATCTGTATTTTTTCTCCCTTTTTATTTCAAATTCCACATTTCTCTTCCTAACAACAAAAGGATAAAATTAATTCATAAATAAGACCTTTACTAGTTTATGCAATGGGTTTTGTGAGTAGTGAAAGTTAAGGTACAGATAAGGAATACATTTGCATACTTAAGCAAGAATAAACAAAAACAGGCCTTGTGGTTTCTTTTGGGAATTATTTATATTGCATATCAAAGATTGCTTGATTTTTTTTTCCTCTTGCCCTTTAGGGAATTGTGCAAAACAGTTTCATAGATTCCAAAGGAGATGATGCATATTCCATTATATTTGTGTTTATGACTTTTTAATCTAGCATATCAATAGATACATCTTGCTTATTAAAAAAAACTGATTACTGGTCATAACAAAACACACAGAAGTATATGAAAAATGCTGACAATAAATTTTTTTATTTGTATAACCTAACTTAGCACTCATGTTTTAGGAAAAATAGTTAATGCCTAAAAATATCAGAAATCTTTAAACATTTTTGAAATCTTTTTTAGACACTGTTTAAATATTGTTCAAACTGAAGGACAAATGGGTTTCTCATAGTGTCTTCCCTCTTAAATTCATTATATAATTTATTTCACAACCTCTCAACAAAATTATGCTTTTCCCCTATCAATTTACATCAAAATTAAGTTATATACTATGATTTGATAGAAAGATAAAATATATTAATATTAGTATCTAAAATCTGAAAGAAATTGAGAATGATGCCTAAATGTTTATTGAATGTCAGCTGAGTAGACAGTTTCATTTAGTGTCAACTATTTACAGTAAGGAGGTTTAGGAGTTTGTCCTCACCAACCCTGTTAGCCAAGAAAGCCCCAGACTTTAGTCTCAGCTGAGCAAGCAGAGCTTTGTGGTCTTGGCAACAGCCTCATGTACTTAAATAAACTTTGAAAATTGAAATCCAGATGGTGATGTTCGAAATTAGTTTCTCTCAAATGAGAAAACTCTAAAACTCTAATGTGGTATTTAAGATGTGATGGAAAGATCGAGAAATGGATGAGCTAAAGAAAGGAATCCAATGCAACAAAATATAGAAAAGAATTCAATAGGAAAGTCAATCAAATATTAAATATATTAATTTTAGTAGTGATACTTTTCTAAATAGCCAAATAACAATAATTGCAATCAATGGAAACAATTATTTGGAATTAGTGCAATATACAAAAGAAGTACAAAAAATGACTTGGAAATGTTTTTATATGCTATAAAGGTGATAATCTCTTCATTCAGACTTTTTTAAAGTTGTGAATTATAAAAGTAATGTATATTCATTGTAATAAATTTTTTAAAAACTGTAGTATATCTGTATTATATCATTTGAAAAGAAGAAATCCCCAATATCCAAATCCCACTCTGTAGTAGTCTGGCTTATATTCACTTAGATATGGTTTATCCATTTACAATCACATGAACACACACAAGTACACTGTTGATACAGAAAACTGAATTATCTTACACCTACATTTTGTGACTTGTTTTCTTTTGTCTTCATGAAGTATCTTGCTATTCTATTCAGTAATATGAAGATATATGTCAAATTAATTTCCAGTTAAATTTTGCATCCAACTCATTTATCACATACCTATTGATTTTTGGATTTAAGATTAAATGAAGATGGCTTTCCAATGGAGTGTTTTAGAGAAACTATAGGGCACTGTGGAAAGATCTTTGTTTTACATTTAGCCATAATCTCTCATTACCAAGAGTAGAAATTCATTGTCTGTGTCACCTGAGGATTCAAAAAAATGAAATAAAATAAAGACAGAAGACCATCTCTCATCTAGGACACTATAATTACAAAAAATTCATGGTTCCCTGAGGAGGTATATCAACAAAGCCTTTGGAGTGTTCTCTTTGGAACTAAGGACCTTGAGAAAGGACATCAGGATGTACCTATAATCCAGTAGAAGACAGACTTTATAAGAAGGTTTGAATTTCTGGGAGTTTACAATCATCCACAAGAGTAGAAACTACTAATTAAAACATGGCTTTGCAAGACCCGAAATCACCAACGGTTGGATGAGTTTTAATACTGAAGTAGCAAACCGTAAACCAAGGAGGAGAATTATATCTTATCTAAGGAGATTTTATTATATATATATATATATATATATATATACATATACATATATACACACACACATTTATATATGTATGTGTGTTAGACAAATAGATTGAACTATGTGATATAAATTCCATATGAATATGAAAGGCAAAAAAAAATTGCAACAAAGAAAAGAAACTAAACAAGGCTAAGAAAAACAGGAAGTAGCCTCAAATTTAAATGCATGTATAACTATATAGATATACATTTTTTAAATTCTAATATAGTTAATGTATATATGGTATATAAATATTCTATTATATAGATATATTTATGTATATTTAATTTTAAACAAAATATATCTAGAAGAGGAACTCGAAAAAAGTAAAATAAAGATTTGACAAATGAAAATAGTCATGAATTGTTAATATAAAAAGCACAAAAATACTATAAGCACATTTTAAAGACTATACTATGAAATTAAAATTATACTTATTAAAAAGTTATAACATACAAAAATATTTAAAAGCAACGTAGTAGCAATATAGAAAGCAAGAATTCCTATTTGAAGAGTTTTTTTAAAAAACTCAATAGAAAAAAATTATGATGCTATGTGAATATGCATATATTCATACTTTATATGTGTATATACAAACATATACATATACATACATATACTAACATCATTTTACACCTCAAATTGCTCTGTTCAAAATAAAGAATATGTTATTTTTCTTATATCCATAAAACATATTGACAATGCAATCAGGTATTTGACTAAAAAGATAAACATAAAAATCCTGAAAGATTTTGTTCAGCATATGATGTAATAAAACTAGAAATCAACAGTAGACAGATTATAAAAGTGAAAAATTTTTTTTGAAATTTTAGATACCATTTCTAGGAAGCCTTTATATTGGAAAGGTAATTTAACTTGGAATTTAAAATATAATACAATATTAATTTCTCATTTTTCACCTTCTGAACTTGGCAGTGTTGGAGAATGTATTCCTGATCATTCTTTTCACTCTTCTCTATTCTTTTCTTCTCTTCTCATGTCTAAATATTAAGAGCTCCCCAGTCTTCAGTGCTTGAAATTATCTTTTCTTCTTATCCTCAACACATGATATCATCTCAGATTGGATTAATTTATAGACCTTGAATGCTATTTATCAGCATCCCAAACTTACCCCACTAAACTCCACATGATTAAATTCAGTTGAAATAGAGGATCATATTTCATCCAGCTTTCAATTTAGTATCTAAAAAGCATCGCAAATTTAACATCTTGCCCTGGTGGAGTAGTGGTTCAGTTAGCACCTCTGATGGAGCGCAGTTCACATACACTCCAAAAACAGGGTTAGCACCCCTGTCCAAGGAGAGCAACCAGTGTGAGCAACTAAATAAAAACAAAAATAGAATGCTTCTTCCTTCTTCCTCTTCCTGACTGCCTGCCTACTCACCTTCCTTCCTGCTTGCACATCTCATTTAGTTAAAAAAAAAAAAAAGAAAAAAAATTAATAGTTCTAAGGAAAACAGTTGTTTGTATAAGCCATGACCTTTTCCTTCTCCAAGCTTCACACACACTGTTACTTCTGCTTAGAGTTTTTTTTTTTTTTCACCTTATTTGCCCAGAGAATATATTTTGATCCTTCAAAGTCTATATAAATATGGCATTTTTTTCTGAGAAACCCTTTCAAGACCAACAAAGAATGGTTCATTCCTTATTCTGTATTCTGAGCTCCTCTGTTCCTTCCCTCATCATGTTATTTTTAAATTATTAGTTTTATTAAACTACCTATTGAAAACCTACCCTTTATTGAAAACCTATTCATTTTGCCTATCAAATTTTGTTTTGTTTTGCTAGTTTTATTGTAAGGCTAACAATTATTCTGGCACAATTTTGGTCACTGAAAAATTTAAAATAAAATAATTTTTGTGTCTTGATGCAGAAAAGTTTGAAAAATAATCAAAGGCTTTCAAGCACAAAATATATTAAATTAAGATAAAAGTCTGTTGAGAAAGGAAATCAAAATAATCACTTTAAAAAGGAAAAGTATATTTCACTTTCTGTTAAAAATAAACTGATTCATATATTATTTTTGTTGGAAGATGATACGTATCCAATTACTATGGAATTTGTATTTCAATGTCTACATTTTAAAAAGTGGTATAAGAATTTCGACAGTATCATAAGCAATTTCTTAATATTAAGATGAAAAATATTAACTCTGACTTAAAATTATATGGACTATGAAGTTTTTCAAAAACTTTTTTTAAAAAAAGAAATGTGCTTGCAGACATTAAGATCAGTAGGCAGTCAAGGAAGGGAGAGGCAGGAAAGAAGAGAAAGGAAGAAGAAAATTATATTTATTTTATTTAATTGTTTCTCTTGGTTGTTCCTCCTGGCCCACATCATGAACAGGACCTTTTAGGTATCTGTACACTACACCTGCAAGAGGCTATGGATTTGACCACTAAGCCACCCAAAAATCTTTTAGGGAGTATGTGGGCAAAAGTTTTGAAGACCATTATCCTAGAAAATAAAAGTCATGTTTTCCATACCTTTCATGATCTATACAGATTACATATCTGACACCATAAGAACTATTTGAATATTGTACTGAATGAAGAGTGAATGAATGCAAATCGGAAAAGCATTAGTACATTTAAATATGTTCATAAATGTATTGATATCAACAAATTACCTCGCCTCATACCCAGTTACCAATCACATAGGAACTATTAGGTACTTTCAGTGTATGCAGCAAGAAGCATATTGTTGAGTGTATGATGTGCTTATTATTCTAAAAATAAATTATTCTCTAGTTTGGAAGGCAGAATTGATACCCCAAAAGAAAAAGCCACCCGTTAAAGGAAACTCTACTTTGCTACAACAGAAGAGGGTGCTATTAAACTAGAAATATTGTAAACTACTTCAAAACTCTAACTCTGGACTTTAAGGAGACAAATGCAATTTCCATCTATACAAAGCCAGTTTAAAATTCATCTCATGAATGTATTCCTTCTCTCCCTCCCAGAAAAATAACAACAGCAACAGCAAAGAAGCATCGAACAAAAAAAAAAAAAAGGAAAATGCTTCAGCAACCATTTCAAAATTAATTAAGTATTGTCAGAAAAAGCATTTAGGTATATGGAAAAAAATCCTAAGAAATACAATATCTAAGTAGAAATGGATAGCAGTAAGAATTAAATAAGATTTGATTAACTCAGGAAAGAGATGCCATTTTAAAAGAAAGAAAAACTAGATTATAATTTTCCCAAAGGAGTATAAATTCAAATTAAATTTACTAAGTATATTTGAGCATATTTCCATAAAGAAAGCTAAGAAAAATGAGAGAAATAAAAAGAATCAAAGAGAAAGTACTTAAAGTGGACAATAAAGATCATGAATATAATTGGAGTCCCTAAAGAGGAAAACTAAGCAGGGAAATTGAACTGGTATATGTAATTCAAGATGACACTTTAAAAATTAAATAAGACAAGCATTTATATATGGGAAGGGCTAATAGTGACTTGAGAAATTGACACAAAATCAGCAACTTCAAGATCAATTAGTAAAATGATTACATCTTAAAAAAAATCCTCATGCTCTCTAGAGGGGCAAAAATATCTGTACAAACAAGGTATTAGGGTGACATTAGACTTCCAAAAACAAAGAAAAAAATGAGAACCTATTGTGATTGTCTCCAGAGTAAGAAAAATGTCAGACAAAATTCAATATCCATTTCTGATTTTTAAAAGCACTAAAAAAAAAAAAAAAAAAAAAACAAGAATTTTTATCCAATTGCTACTTCCTTAGTATGACAAAATAAAAATAATTTTGTGCTGAATTTCTAAGTCATAATAGAGAACCACAAAAAACATTTTCATTAAGATTAGGAACAAGGTCAGTATTACCACTCTCTCCAGTGATACTTAATATCATACTGGAGACAGTAAACAATACAATTGGGCAGAAAGAGAGATAGAGGAGTGTGGGGGAAGAAGGAGGGAGGGAAGGAAAAAGAAAAAATGGAAGTATAAAAATTAGGTAACACGTTAAATTATGATTTAACACTAGAGAATGAATCATAAAAATTGCTTAAACTTCAAAAGTAAGTTTATAGACTATGAATAAATAATTTATGTACACAACAAAAACTAGAAGAAATATGAAAAAGAAGATAGATTCATATTAAATAGAAAAAATATTTAAGAATAAATTGAATAAAATATAATCAAATTTTTATGACAAAAACAACCTCAAAAAATCTTGAACAAAAGTACCTTTAGATAGCAGCCTCAATGTCATAAGTGTTTTAGTCCTATCTGTTTTAATCTATAAATTTAACACAATCCCAACAAAAATAGGTGCAAGCTTTTTGTGAAGATAAACAATTTGATACTGATATGGAAAACAAGACATGGGATAATAGCTAGTTAAATAGAATAAATTCTTTGCTATTAAATCAATGTGGTCCAAAGATTTTATGCACATTTCAGATTGGTAAATAGGCAGTCCAGAAATATATTCAAATACATGTGAGCATTTAGTTAATGACAAAGATGTTATCTCAAATCTCTGATAAAGGATGAACTTTTTAAGAAGTGCTGGGACAATTAATTAGCTATTTATAAAAAAAAAGATAAAATAAGAATAATACCTAACATACAATTGCAAAAATAAACTTCATGTGCATTAGAATTCCAAGTGAAACCATACGTATGAGAAATATATGTAGAAATATACGAATGAGAATTATTTGGTGGCTGTAATTTGAATGTAGGAAAAAAACTTTTTTCAATGACTCAAAGCCACATGCAATCAGTAATGACACTCATAAATTCAACTGCATAATTTTTGAATGATTTGTATAGCACAAAAAAATACCATAGGTAGTATCAAAAAAATAAATGGTAATCTGAAAAAAAGGACATTTGTGTCATGTATCTGAGAAAAAAGAAAATATCCTTAATGCTTAAAGAATTTTTTTTAATATTAGGGAAGCAAAAACAGCATATTACAAAATTAACAGATTACTATTAAGCCATTTAAAGTTATGCTTACATATATGAAAAAATCAATGCATTCATTAGAAAAATTAAAATGCTTTTACCTATCTTTCCAATGACCAACATTAAATTGCCAAGATATGAAGAAGCACATGTTTTGCCAGTGAAAATTCAAATTGCTATATAACTTTTATGGAGGTAAATTTCGCAATATCTAATGAAACTAATTGTTAATTTACTTTTTGAACTGAAAATTCTCTTTCTAGAATTTAGATTCCAAAACCATGAAAATACATGTCCACAAGACTATTGCACTGTAGCATTTTTTAGTATTTAAATGCTGTAACTTTGTTTTACAAATTAAAATAAACTCATGTGTATGTTCCCCATAAGTGCAGTTTCCTCATTTCTCAGATATATGTCAGTACGCCCTACCCTCTACCAAATCAAGTGTTCTTCACTATTTACAGTGGGCTCCTCCACCATTTGCTGCTCCCCGACCGCCCACGATCCCATTCTCTATTGTTAACCACAGTGATATTGCAAGTGTCCAAGGTTTGGTTTTGTTTCATATCTTTCTGTTTTGTCTACTCTCATTCCACCTATGAGTGAGATCATTGGATATTTCTTCTTATGACTTATTTCATATAACATAATCCCCTCTAAATTCATCCATGTTGATTCAGTTACAGGATTTTATCTCCTCTAAGGGCTTTGTAGTATTCTATTGTATATATATATATATATATATATATATATATATATATATATATATATATATATATATATACCACATCTTCTTTATCCATTCATCTGATATTGGGCACTTAGGTAGTTTCCAGTTCTTAGCTATTGTGAATAGGGCTGCAATAAAACATGGGAGTGCATAAATCTCTGAAAATTAGTCTTTTTGTAACTTTTGAGTATATATCTAAAAGTAGCATGGTGGGATCATAAGAGATTTCCATCTTCAACTTTTTAAGGAATCTCCGTACTGTTTTCCATAGGAGTAGGAACAATTTGAACTCCTATTGACAGTACTAGTGTTCCCTTTTCTCCACATCCTCACAAATATTTGTTGTTTCCAGACATTTGGATAACAAACTCTCAGGTGTAAAGTGATATCTCATTGTTTTGACTTGCATTTCTCTGACAGCCAGAGTGTAGAAAAATCTTTACATGTGCATGTTGACCATCTGTATATCCTCTTTAGAAAATGTCTATCCAAATCCTCATCTGTATTTTACTTGGATTGCCTATTTTTCTGTTATTAAATTTTATGAATTCTTTGTAAATTGTGGATATTAAGCCCTTCTCAGAATATGGAATGCAAACAACTTCTCTGTTAATAGGTAGTCTTTTTGTTTTGTGATGTTTTCTTTCACTGTGATGAAGCTTTTTAGTTTGGTGTAGTCCCATTGTTTTTTTTTGTTGCCGTTATAGCTAGAGTTGAGTCCACAAAGACCTCTCTAATACTGATATCATGGAATGTCTTTCCTATGTTGTCTTTCAAGAATTTTATGGTTTCCAGTCTTATGTCAATGTCTCAGTTCATTTTGAGTTAATTTTGTGAATGGTGTTAGAAAGTGATCTAACTTCATTCTTTTGCATGTGGCTGTCCAGTAATCCCAACATCATTTTTTGAAGTAACTTTCCTTCCTCCATTATATGCTTTTGGATCCATTATCGTAGATTAACTGATTTGTGTGTGCGAATCAGTTTCTGGTGATTAGTTCTATTTCTCTCATCTGTGCCCCATTTATTATTCTAGTACCATATTGTTTTGATCACTGTTGCTTTGTAGTTTAGTTTTATGTCTGGGAGTGTAATTCCTCCAGATCCATTTTTTTTTTTCTCATAATTGCTTTAACTATTTGGGGTCTTTGGTTGTTCCATATTAATTTTAAGATGTTTTGTTCTATTTCCTTGAAATAAGCCCATGAGATTTTAAAGGGGACTGCATTAAATCTGTATATTGCTATGGATAATATGAGCATTTTAGCAATGTTGATTCTTAATGCAATGAGGAGGGGATATCATTTCATCTCTTTATAGCCTCTATTTCTTTTAAGAAGAATGTATAGTTTTCATTGTATAGGTCTTTCACCTCCTTTGTTAAGTATTTTCCAGGATATTTGATTCTTTTTACTTCTGTTTTAAATGATATGGTTTTCTAGATTTCATTTTCTCCTAGCATGTTGTTTGCATAAAAAATGTTATGGATGTTTGTGCATTGATATTGTAGCCTTCCACTTTATTGTATTCAATTAATTAGTTCTGTTAGCTTTTTGATAGTGTTATTATGGTTTTCAATATATATATAATCATGTCGTCTGTAAATAATGATAATTTTACTTCATCGTTTCCAATTTGGATTCCTTTTATTTCTTTTTCTTGCCTAATTGCCCCAAAATCTCCAATATGATATTATATAGTAGTGGCAAGAATGGAAAGCTTTTCCTTGTTCCTGGCCTTATTGGAAATGCTTAAATTTTTTGCAATTGACTATGATGTTGGCTATGGGTTAATTGTATTATGTTGAGGTATGTACCTTCTATCTCCATTTCAGGCAGGATTTTTTTCATAAATAGGTGTTTGATCTTTCTCTGCATCGATTGGTATAAATATGCAGTTTTTCTTCTTGATCCTGTATATGGTATATTATATTAATAGATTTGTATATGCTGAATCATCCTTGAATTCTGGGATTAATTCTGATTGATCGTAATGAGTGATCCTTTTGATGCACTGTAGGATTCCATTTGCTAATATTTAGTTGAGAATTTCTGCATCTACGTTCATTAGAGATATTGCTAAGTAATTTTCTTTGTTGGTATTTTTGCGATATTCACCTCATTGAAAGTGTTTGGAAGTGCTCCCTGTTCTTCAATATTTTGGAAGTTTGTAAAGAATAGGTATTCATTCTTCCCTGAATGTGTGGTAAAACTCAATAGAAAATAATCTAGTACTGGGCTTTTATTTTTAGGGAAACACTTGATTACCTCTTCAATTTCCTTGCTTGTGATTTTTCTGTTCATGTTTTGCAGTTCTTCCAGGTTCATTCTTGATAGATTACATTTTTCTAAATATTTGTCCATGTCCTTGACGCTGTCCACTTCATTGGCATAGAGCTGTTAATAATAGTCTCTTATGTTTAATATTGCTGTTTTATCTGTTGTAATATCTCCCCTTTCATTTCTGATTCTAGCTATGAGAATTTTCTCTCTTTTTTTCTTTGTGAGTCTAGCCAATTGTCAGTTGTGTTTATTTTTCAAAGAACCAATTTTTGGTTTCAGTGATCTTCTGGATTGACTTTTTGTTTCTTTATCATTTATTTCTACTCAAATTTTTATTATTTCCTTTTTTCAACTGATTTTTTGCTTTAGATGTTTTTCTTTAGTTGCTTTAAATGTACTGTTAGATTTTTATTTGTAAATTTTTTTGTTTCTTGAGGTAACTGTATTGCAATGAACTTCCCTTTAAGTACTACTTTTGATGCATCCTGTAGATTCTGGTATCTCATGTCTTCATTCTCACTTGTCTCTAGGAATTTTTTAAGTTCCACTTTGGTTTCCTCTTTTACCCGAGTCTCCAATTAATTAGGAATTTTCCAGATTTGTTTTTGTGCTTGATTTCTAGTTTTAAGTCATTGTGGTCAGAGAAGATGTTTGGAATGATTTCAATTCTTATAAATTTGTTGAAACATGTTTTGTGTCCCAACATATGATCTATCCTTGGGAATATTCCACACACACTTGAGGAGAAAGTGTAATCTGTAGTCATTGGATAGTGTTCAGTATATGTCTGTTAGACCTAACTGTTTCAAGTAGTCATTTAAAGCTGCTGTTTCCTTGTTAGCTTTCTGCCTGGTTGATCTGTCCATTATTTTAAGTGGAGTAATGAAATTTCCTGCTATTATTGTGTTGCTCTTGAGGTCTCCTGTCAGTGCTAATAATACTTCTTAACTTATTTTGATGCTTCTTCATTTGTTGCATATATGTTAATAATCATTATGTCTTCCTGATGGATTGATCCCTTAATCATTATATAATGTCCATCTCTGTCTTTTGTTATGCTTTTTAGTTAGAACTGTTTCGTCTGATATGAGTATAGCTGTTCCTGTTTTTTTGTTGTTGCCATTTGACTGTAGGCTTTTCTGTCAGTCATTGAATTTGAGCCCACGCTTATCTTTTGAAAGAAGGTGAGTTTCCCAAATGCAACAGAAATTTGGGTTATGCTTTTTAATCCATTCAACCACCCTGTGTTGTTTAGTGAGTTCAATCCAATAATGTTTAGGGTGATCATTGATATGTAACTTTTTATTGCCATTTTGTGATTCATCTTCTGAGTGTTGGTAAAGACAATTTATTCTTTGTTCTTCTGTTATTTTCTTAGGTGGATTCAGTGAAGTTACGATTTGATTGGTTTCCCTTTTTGTTTTGTTTCTTTGCTTTTTCCCTGGATGTATTTTGAGTTTACCCTGAATTTAACATCAAGAATTCTATGTTCATTTCCTATTTTTATTTGATATCAGATTAGTCTTTCACTCATTCTAACCATCCACATTTTTTATTATCCACTCCTTGCCATTTTTTAGTATCTTGTTTTCTTACTCTTTTTGGGTGGAGTTTTATTACACTTTATAGAGCTTCCTTTAGTATTTGCTGATTTTGTGGTGATGAATTCATTTTCTTTATCTGAAATTATCTTTATCATGTCTTCAGATCTTGATGATAATCTCACAGGGTATAGTATCCCAGGCTGAAAATCCTTTCTTTCAGCACTTTGAATACATCATGCCTTTCCCTTATGATCGCTAGAGTTTCAACAAATATATTCATATTAACACTTGAATGTTTCGTAAATTGAAAGTATTTCAAAGATTCATAGAGTTCGTTTAAAGTGAACATTAAGATATCTTTAATGAAATAAGCTTGAGAAACATGCAGATGTATTTTTTCAAGTTCACCACACAAGAGGCAATTATATAAGAAAATATAAATGACCAAAATTGACTCACAAAGAGGTATTAAAGTTGATTAGATTGAATTACATAGTAGATATTTTACTTATTTTTTTAATTATTTTATTGCTTTTATTTACATTGATATAAATTTTACATATATTGAATTTATACATCAATCTGTGTGCATTTCACAGCACACCTACCATCAGAGTTCCAGTGTCCATCATTACCCTATAAATAACTCCTTTATTCCCTTCCTAACCTTACTTCTCTGGTAACCACAGTCTTGCATCCTGTGAGTTTTGTTGTGTTTTGTTAGATGACTTGTTTTGTTTCTTTATATTACACACGTGAGTGAAACCAGCCTATGCTTCCATTTTTCTTTCTGACTTATTTCATTTACATATCATTTGTAGTTCCATCCAAATTGTTGCAAAGGGAATGCTTTAATATCATTTGGTAACTGCATAGAATTCCACTGAGTATATAAAACATGTTTTTTTTTATCCAGTCACTTTTCAATGGCTATATAGGTTTATTCTATGTCTTGGCTGTTGTGAACAATTCAGCAATTCATAATTACTGCTATGAACAAAGGGGTGCATATATTTTTTATGGTTAGTGTTTTTATATTTGTTGTGTATATACATAGTAGTGGGATTGCTGGATCCAACAGAAGGTCCATTTTTATTTTTTGATGACTCTCCATATGGTTTCCCAAAGAGGTTATACTAATTTGCATTTCCACCAGTATAGGAGGGTTCCTTCTTCTCCACGTTCTCAGCAATGCTTGTTGTTTCTAGTCATTTTGATATAGACCATTCTCACAGGTGTGAGGTGATATCTCATTGTAGTTTTTATTTGCATTTCTATAATGGTGAGTTAAGTAAAGCATTTTATCCTGTGTTTGTAGGCCATCTGCCTGTCTTCTCTAGAGAGGTCATCTGCTAATTTTTTGAGTAGTGGGTTATTTGCTTTTTGTTGTTGAGGTGTACGAACTCTTTGTATATTTTGGAAATTAACTTCTCATCTGATGTATGCTGTGCAAATAACTTCTCCCATTCTTTGGGTAGCCTTTTTCTTTTAGTGGTGGTTTCTTTAATTGTACAAAGCTTTTAGTTTTATATAATCCCATTTGATTAGCTTTATTTTCGTTTCTTTTGCCATAGGTATCACTTCCTCAAAGACATCTCTGCAATTGATGTCATAGAGCATTTTGCTTGTTTTCCTCTATGTCCTTTATAGTTTAGAGTCTTATATTCAGGTCTTTGATCCATTTTGAGTTAATTTTTGTGTATAGAACTAAGGGGCAATCTATATTCATTTTTCTATAGATGGTAGTTCAATTTTCTCCGTACTACTTGCTGAATACACTTTCATTCCTCCATTGAATACTTTTGACTTCTTTATCATAGAGTGTTTAATTTCTGGACTCCTAATTTTATTACACTTGCCTGTCTGTTTCTGTTCTAATACCATAATGTTTTGATGATAATTGCTTTGTAGTATAATTTGTAGTCAGGCAGTATACTTCCTTCATTTTTCTTCATATTTCTGAGAGTAGCTTTGGCTATTAGAGCTCTTAAGGCATTTTAGTATTGTTTGTTCAATTTCTTTGAAGAAAGTCCCTGGAATTTTGATTAGAATTGTGTTATATCTGTATATTGCTTTAGGTAAAAAAGATGGAAAATATTTTTCCTTCTCTCTGTATTTTCTTCTTCTTTTTATTTTTCATTGTCCTATAGTTTTCAATATATAGGTCTTTCACCACCTTTGTTAAGTTTATTCCCAGATGTTTTATCTTTTTTCGGTGCTATAGTGAATGAGATTCCTTTCTTGATTTCTATTTCCTGTAGTTCATTGTATGCATTAAAAAATTTCATGGATTTTTGTATTTTGACTTATAACCTGCCACTTTGTTGTACGTATTTATTATTTTTGACAGTTAAGTGGACTATATAAGGTTTTCTTGGTCTAATATCATGTCTTCTGCAAATATGGCTTTGTTTCTTCTTTCCAACTTGAATTCCTTTAATATTTTTTGTTCCATAATTTATGTGGCCAGGACTTCTAGACTATGTTAAATAGTCCCTCTTAGAGGGAAGCTTGTGGTGTTTCACCATTGACTATATTACTGTGAGTTTGTATAAATGGTTTTTGCAATATTGATAATGTACCTTCTATTTCCATTTTTTTTTGTGAGATTTCTTATTATGTTTTCATGAATGAGTGTCAAATCTTGTCAAATGCTGTTCCACTTTCTCCTAGCTCTTTAGTCTCTTCCCGTTGGGTTTCCAGGCATATACCTCTGGTAATAGCAGTTTTGCTAGTTCCACCAACGGCAGCTCCTTAGTCTGTCTGGATCTCTCCCTTCAATACTCACCTCTGCTTTCTCCCACCTCATTATAGATACATGGATGAAATCTGAGTGTGTTTGATAGAAAGCCACTGTGGAGTGCCAGTGAATATAGTTGATTTCTGGCTGCTCTAGAAGGGAAAACAAGGAGATTTTATCTGACCGTATTGTGACATCACTCCCTTCACAGTAGACATTTTTAAAGTCAAAGGTGTAGTCCTCCCTTCATGTATTTAGATGTGTATATCTATTTATAAAACTGAAAACATTCTCCCTTAAAGCCAGGAATAAGAAAAATAAAAGTCTGCTACCACTGGATTACTCTATTTTCTCAATGGATTTAAGCCAAAAGAAATGGTAAGAAGTAATAGTCATATTGAAAAAGAAAATATACAAACATTACTGCAAATTTCAAAGTCTAGGAAATTAAAGCAAATTAACTGTGACACCACTAGAATGATAAAAAACTCAGCCATGTAGATGGATACAGAATAAATATGCAAGACTGGATAAATTTCCTTTTTACCAGTAGCAATAATTGAACAAGATAATTTGTAAAGAGTTCCATTCTGAAATGGCAATTCTAATGATTTACATAGGTTTATACTTAACAGTACATGTTTAAGACCCACATAAGGAAAATTAAAAAGCTCAAATGAAGGACATTCAAGTATCTTATTAAATTGATAGAAAAAATGGATGAGCTGTTTTCCGGAATAAGCAATATTCAGTATTATGCAAATGACAAGCAAAATATTTAGAGCGTTTTAGATTTTTGTTTTTGAAATAGAAAAATGCATTTCAGTTCTCACTTGGAAAAGTAAATTTTAAAGGCAAAACTAAGGGTTCGTCTTTGCTGTGCTTGATATTAAAGCTTGCCATAAAGTTGTAGTGATAAATATTATGAAGCTAGAACAGAAATACCCATAGATTTTGGAACAGGAAAAAAGTCTGCAAATGTCAGTATGTGAAATTTATATAAAATAGGTGGTATTCCCAGCTGGTGAGAATGAATGTGTTAGGCTATGTATTAATTGGCATTAGGACAGGTGGTTAACCTTTTATTTAAAATGTAAAATATTATTGACATTGTATACAATGAATTAATTTCAGATTTATTAAAATGATAAATAGAAAAATTATAAAAATTCTTAGAAGAAATATAAAATAAAGTAATATTTTTGAAGTCTGGCAGTCATTTATGAACTTACTAGTAGGCATAAAATATATGAACAGATTTGAATACTCAAATAGTTCTTCAAATTAAAACTACATTATGATGAAAGACACCATAAACAAAATTAGGAGAATAATACAAGAATGATTTACAGTATATACTATAGACAAGGATATTTATAATATTCAATATTTATAATGCCCCTCAAAGCAATAAAGAAGTATGCAGCAGATAATTAAACAAAGACTATTCACAGAAGAAATATAAATGGTTAACTCAAATAATCAAATACGATTCAACCTAATGAATCAGTAAGTGACAAATAAACCATTGCAATCCCACTTTTACATATCAAAAAGACCAACAAAATTTTTTTTAGTAATAGCCACTACTTGAAAAAATATAGAAACACTGACATTTTCATGCAAGGATTATAGGAATATGAGCTACTACATATTTAAGATCTAAATATACAATATTTCAGGAAAGAATGTTTTATGAAAGACCATGTTCCTACATCCATTAAAATTTTTAATATTCACACTTTCATTTGCAATCTCAATCCTAGTAATCTAGCTTTCTGACATATGAAAAAGAAATATATTGGTATTTTGTGATGCTATTTTGAAACAAACTTAAAAGGTCAAAATAATGTAATGGAACATTATGCACTGTTTATAAAATAGAAGATAGAAATCCTGACATAGGAAAGTATCTATATTGCTGGTGAAAAGAACAAATTCCAAAAAGTAATATGCATATTAATAGCCTTTGAGGGCAAAAAGTATTTCAAAATCTGTAGGTAAAAATGAAAACAAGTCTAGCAGTATACACATCAAAGGAATAAGATTTAGATATAACCTCTTGAGAAGGAGAATAGATTTGGGGAGAACGGTGATTTCATATTTTAGTTTCTACATTTTTATTTTAACAAATACTACTTCTGTAACTTAGAAAAATATTTTTAAGATCTTAAAAAGGATTACAATATTTAAACAGAATAACATCTCTTATAGTAAAAATCAGAGCCAACTGTTTGCCTTTAACAGTGTCTCCAAGATGAATGTGCCTGTCCCTGAGTTTTCTTTCCCTCTTGTCAGAAAGCATTACACACTTTCCGCCTCCTTCAGAGCCAGACAAGTCAGACAGACCAGGAATGTGATTGAAGATGAAGCAAATAACCTCTCTCACCAAGCCTTACTCCCTGCCTCTCTCCCAAAGCTGGATTCCTCTCTGATTACACATGCCAAAGTATCATGAAAATGAAAAGCACAGTAATACCTAATTTTCCTTCTCTGCCCCTTTCCCAGAAAGAAAGCCTTGCAATGTTTGTACATTCAGCTATTAAATTATTTTTAGACTCTCCATGCCAGCCATAAGCTTTCACAGCTGAAAACTGCATTGCCTTGACAATTTGATGTAAGTGCCTCTTGAATGACCTGTTGACTCATCCAGGGAGGGCATTCTCCAAGGAAGAGCATGGCCCAGATTTTGTTCATTGGTCACTGCTGACAGGGATTTGTGATCCAGATATTTTCCAAAGTCTCTGGTATGACCTGACTGTTAAGTAGTTATTTCTCTCCTCCTGGAAGAAAAGTGGTGGGTTATTTCTAGGGCAGTATCTAATGCCAAAGGATTTGCTTCAAAAGAGAGAACAAGAGATAGCTGGCTATATTATAAGGATCAGTTACTTCAAAAAGCTCACTCCTTCAACCAGTCCTAAAATAGCTGCATAGGAAAATGTTTCCTCTTAATTGATACAGTTTTTACTTTATCAGGTTTCCTACCATGGGCACAGCCCAGTTGTAATGGTGTGGCAGTTGATTAGAAATGACAAATTTGCTTTCTTTTACTGTGCGTGAGGCGTGTGTCTGTGTCCGATGTACTCGGCTGAATGAGACAGAAACCCAGAGCCAGGTGGAGACACTCAGAGGTCTGAGCTTTGGAGAATGCTGACAAAAAGTCATTCCTTAAATGGAATTTCACAATTTCCTAAAGCAGGCTCCTTAGTGGCACTGGAGCTGCAGGCCATCCAGCTCTGCCCTGATCCTACATAGCTTTTCTTCTTGCTCAGCCAGCTTGAGTTTAACTATGTCAGAGCAGCCTCTTTGTGCTGTTGCTAGGTGGCTGATCTTTGCCTTACAGAAGCAAACTCCAGCAAATGAGGTAGAACTTTTTGAGCTCATCCTTCTTACTAGCGAAATGTTGACAGATCTAAGTAGTTCAATGCATTTTAATTTTGAAGTCCCCATGGGACTTTTCTTATCCTCTGAAAGCCCTAATATATGTTTGCCATTGCCTTCATCTGCTGTCCATTAGTAACTCTGAAATGTCGGGCCTCCCTTTGTAGCTTCCACAGAAAGACTTAGTTTATGTCCTTTATTTTCATCAGGAGGAAGATAGGGGTAATGAAAATTGTTTGTTTCCACGTTAAAGATGAAATGGTGACTATCTCACTAGTGGATAGAGTTTAAATAATTTATTATATACCACAAATACCACATGGCAGCAAGAAAAATGATAACAGGAGGAAACACATTTGTTTTTAAAGGAAAGGCGCAGGCAGGAATGAAGGAGAGCAGAAGCAGGAAGGCAGGAAGAGAGAAGAAAGAGCTGTATTTATTTATTTATTTTTAGTTCTTCATCTTGGTGGTTCCCACCAGTTCCAGGACACAAACCCAGGACCTTGGAATGTATTTTGTGGACTGCTCCTAATGCCTACTCCACAAGAGCGTTTTGGCTTTCAATAAAGGGAAGTACCTCTATCTTGAATTTATTTCTTGGGGATCCAGACTAAAAATATATAAAATGCCATCACAGCATTCTTTATTTTAGTGTTACTATCATCAACAATATTGAGAACTAAAGGGGAAAGCTTCTTAATATATATGAAAAATACTAAAAAATTTTTTCTAATAATCATGTTTTTCACATTGTAGATAAGAACTGAACAATATTGTTTTCTTGTTAGAGTGTCAGAATGAGACTATGTTAGGTTTGAATAAAGGCTTCAGTATCACAAAAGGGTCTTACATATATTATTCTTTTCCATTTTTTGGAATTAAGAATATTATAACATTTTTCTCTCTAGCAATTTAAGTTATAATGATTGTCTTTTACTATTTGCATTATTTTTATGTCAAGGGAATACATATTCCATGCATAAAAAGTTTTATGTTGGTGTGCCCTGGTGACTCAGGCACTAAGTCAGTGGCTGGGATGTAGACCATGTAAAGCCTAAGGACCTGGTTTGAAACTAGGGGCTGGGGAAAACAAACAAAAATAAATTCAATAAAAATTCTCCCTTCCTCCTTCTCATCTTCCTTCCTTCACTGCTGCCTTCCTTTCTTCTCACCTACCTTCCTTCCAAAAAAATGCTTCTTCCTCCTCTTCATTCCTCCCTTTAAAAAAAATTGTTAGTTAATACTATTTAATACACTCTTTTATCACATGGGTAAACCACCCTAGTGAAAAAATACGTATTCATACTGATAACTATTTTCCAGTGTTATTTTGTTTGGGGGATTTTATTTTACTTTTAGAAAGGAAGGGAGAAAGGAAACGAAGGACAAAGTGCTTAAGGAAGAAGAAAGGGGAGGAAGAAACATCTTTATTTAGTTGTTCATTTTGGTTTTTCATCCCAGCCCTGGGTCTTGAACCAAATTTCTTGTACTTCAGATGATCTGCATGCCTGTATCTCAGCAACCTAAGCCACAGGAGCACACCCTTTTTTGTATGTTTTATGATAAAATGTCACAAAATATAAAATGTCATTTATTGAATATCAAATATATGAGATATGTGAGGTGCAAGGAAAGGAAAATTGAATTTGGAACTAGAAGATCTTCCTGGACTACTTAGTAATAAAATGGTAGTATAAATTGGGGTCCCAAAGGGAAAGAGAATTCACCCCAAGTGGTCAAAATAATAAAGTTTTCAAGAATACTTACTCGAATGAATGTGTAGGCAGATTAAAGGAACGAGAAGGGATGTTGTAACTCCAAGAGACTAAAAACAGGAAAACTAAAGTAACAGGAGGTAGCTCTTAAGTAGCTGGCTCCTTGTGAGAGCTCAAACTGTGGGGAAAAGGTCTTAAAGCAGAAGCTGGAGGAAACATGAAAAATGTATTCAAATTTTTTCTCCTTCTGTCCTCCAAACTCAACTCTTGTTTCTCAGTGGTAGAATTCAAGAAGAAGCTAACACAGGAACTTAGATAAGGATCTAACCCAGGCAGGTCTTTCTCTCAAGGTACAGAAAGTACATAGAAGTGGGTCTGAGTGATCAGAGTGATTTGGGTCTCTTAATCTTCCTATCTTAATATATGTATCCATTTGAAATTCTATCAGTTTTGAGTATTCAAAAATCTGGCTAAAATACCATAAAAACTTAGGGAAAAAGTATTTCTCTTACAAGAAAATTTCTGGAGACAAATAATTGCTGACATTGCTTCACTTGTTAAGGATGCCAAAACCAAATTTGTGATTCTCCTGACCTTACATTCTGGGCCCAGGACTCCATGATATTTCCTTTCCAGACAGCTCAACAAAAGAGGACAAAATGAAAAAGTGGGTCCTATTTAGAAGTTTTGCCTAGCAATTTTCATATATATTCATTTGCCAAGAAGTGTGCTATGACAGATGATATGTGGAAGTTTGGATTCAAGTGTAAAGGCCAAAACCTTTACTAAGCTACACAATTGTGATATTTAGACCCCTTGTGCAATATTAAGGTTATTAAAGTATTGAGAGAGGAATTTTGAGGAAATAGATTTATGAAACTTTCTTAGCCAGGCTAGGCCCCACTCTATTCCTCAAGGAAAATTACAGTGAGATTGACTTCAAAGAGATCTCTCAGAGAGCACTGATATTTACCTATGGTTATAAGAGTTCATAGTACTTGTGTTTGTTTTGTGTGTGAAATTTCTAAAGGTGTTGAATATGGTTGTTGACCCACATGGCAGGGGAGGGCGAAACAGTAGCTGAAGCATTGGAAGATAACTGTATGACTTCCATTAGAAGCAGGTAAAAAAATATACAGATCTGGGAGAGGGGATAGTCTACGTAATGAGTAATGTCAGTATGGTGGGTTTTTTTTTTTTTTTTTTTTTTAAAGAAAGGCTTTCTCTTTATTGGTTTTTCCAGATGTTGAGAGGGCCCCAACATAAAGGGACTCCAAAATCACTTCTGAAAATCCACAAGTTCTTCTTCAAACACTTGATAGGTCAAGAGATCTGGTAGAACAATTCTTTTTACCCTCCTTCTCCCAGACTCCAATGCCAAATAGATAAACAATGAAGGCAGCATTGCCTGAGGAAGAAAGGAAAGTCAACTCACCTATTCTCACGAGGTGGAAAACCTACTAAAATTGGTCCTAGCAAAAGAGAGGGAGAAATGAAATTTTAAGTTGTAGTTTTCATTATAAAATACTATTCAAATCATCAAAATGAGGATGGTTTTTGCCAGTTAGAGTGGCCACATTATCGATTTACATAAAATCGAGAGGAAAAAGCATGAGCCGTCCTGGAATTTTAATCTAGATATAGCAGATTGAAAAAGCATGAAAGACAAAATGGATTTTATTTTTTTATTATCTAAATGTCATAGTTGTGCAATATAGAGGCTTACTAATTTTTCAGCTGAGCTTTTTTCTAGGTTCTTTTGAATAGAAGGAAGGAAAACATGGCTATGGTCTAGATGTCTAGAAGGCTCTTCCATAGAATTCATTTACAAAATTAGCAGAATGAACTAGACCCTGGGTATTCAAATGTGACTACAAAGCTATAAATAATACTTTGCTATAAAAATTAAATAAACTGTAAGCTTTTAGTAGTAGCATTTGATTCCAGAGACTTATTTGGCTTAGGAATATTAAAAAAAAAAAAAAAAAAAAGACAAAATTGGTTGGATAATTGACTTCTCTAGATGAGTCAGTGCCAGAAGAAATTCCAGTTTGGTGGAGGAATTCATAAAATGAGGTTTGCAAGCAAGGTGAGTGCCTATGAAATTTCACCTAAGATTTTTAAAAATGAATTTGTAGCTTTACTCTGCATCTTTTTCTTTTTTTTTTTTAAGGCAAGGTACAGGCAGGAATGAAGGCTTGTAGGCAGGCAGACAGCAAGAAAAGGAGAGGAAGAAAAATTTTATTTTATTTTTATTTAGTTGTTGACACAGGTTGTTTCTCCGTGGACACTGGAATTGAACCCGGGATTATGTGACTTGCTCCTTCAGAGGCAGTTGACCTAACTGCTGCTACACCAAGGCATGCCAGCTCTGTACCTTTTATAAAGTTGAATGCCTGTCATAGCTGAGAGTACCTATTGCTTTACAACGGATACTTGGACCAAGTCACTTATGGGAGTAAGAACTATTTATTTGAGATTATAAAATGCTTATTTGGAGAATTTGTTTAAGTTACTATGAAAAGTAACCTAAAGCTACTCATGGGAAAGAACCATGATCAAGAACTCCAGTTCAAAATATACTCACAAAATAAAGTTGTAAGACAAGAAAATCTAATGAGTGTAAGCAGAATCGACAATTGGAAAATATATTCTCAGTGAAATAAAGAGAAAAAGCAATTCTGAAATGTTTTAAAAACATTGGTTGAAGAGCTCTATCCAGGAAGAAATACAATCCATAAAAAGCAGAATTTTGTGTTTGGTTGATTCAAGAAACATTAGACAGAAAATTAATAATAGAAATTTAAAATAAAATCCAGTTCTAATTTGAACATGTTTGATGAGATAATACATTGAAAGATATTATTAGGAAATTGACTTAGAATATAGCAAATATCTTAAAATATAAAAGATGAATTATGATAAAGGACAGATTGATGAGCTGAATATTTTCCACTAAATATTTTATAAAAACATAGAAATAAAAATTGATTAGAAAAGTCATATTGAAAGAATAAAATAGCTGAGAATATTTGATTTGAATAAGATGAGGACTTCAAATTTAGCACATAAAATTCTATACACTCTTACACACGCACAGCAAAATAAAAATATACACTTGAGTGTGTCTTAGCAAAAAATGTTGGATATCAGGAGAAAAAGAATGTTTTTAGCAGTATTCAGAGGACAGTTTTATAAATTAAATTGATTACAGAATTCCCTCAAGACTATAGATCCCAGATAACAAGGGAGATTGCTCAGGTGCCACAACTATCAAGCTAGAATTTCATACACTGGGAAACTAATTCAGATAAATCTGGCAGATGTAATAAAGATCTCATATGATTCTGAATATATACTATCCATCAACTTCCCAACAACAGAAAGAATTTTTTGATAAGTACTTTAACCAAAAAGATGTTTATCACAAAGAGAAAGTGAGACTATACAAAACAATAGTGATTAAAGAAGTTTATAAACTCCTCTATACATATATTAACTATTCATTTTTACAATAATACCTATTTTTAAAATTTGTTTTAAAAAGTTAGAATTAAAATCTGGTAAGAAATAACAAAAACAAAGTTCAGAGAGTAACTATATGTGCTAAATTCATTTTTCATTTAGAAGATCATAGACATTAATAATTTAGGATTTGTAGAAATATTATAAACATATTTTTCAGTATTTTAATTTTATTATCCTAAATATGCATAATGTTGAATTTATCATCTTAAACATTTTAAAATGTAGAGTTAAATAATATTAAGTGCATTCACATTGTTGTGCAACTACCACCAGAACAATTTTGATCTTGTAAAACTAGCACTCTGTATCCATTAATAATAACGCTCAAGCCTACCCTAGCCCTTAGAAACTACCATTGTACTTCCTGTCTGTTTCTGACTAGGTGCCTCATAGTGGAATCACGCAGTATTTGTCCTTTTGTGACTGACTTCTTTCACTCATAATATCTACATAATATCTTCAAGGTTCATTCATGTGGTAGCCTATGTTTGAATTTCCTTGCTTTTTAAGGATAAATAATATCCCATTGCATAATTATACCTACCACATTTTTTATCCATTCAACGAACAATGAATAGTTACTTGATTTGCTTATTCTTTTGTCTATTTTGAATATGCTGCTATGACATAGTTGTACAATTATCAGATCCCTGATATGTGTATATATTTTTTAATTAAAAAATTACCAACAAAGCATAAAAATAAAATTTATAATTTATAATGTGAACAGAAGAATAGGAGAGATAGAAAAGCATTATACCAATTATCATAAACCAGGATAAACGAAACAAGGGCAATTGTAAAGAATATATAATCACAATGCATTTAAATAGATGAAAATTACCTAATGACATCAATTATATTAATGATTTAAAAACATTGAGTTACATCTGCTTGAAAAAATATATACAATAATTCTACACAGAAATTTATGGGAAACATAAGAAAGAGCAAAACAATAAAGATGAAGTAACAGTAAACAAAATAAATATAAGGCAAAAATAATGTAAAAGATTAGAAAGTTGAAAAAGTTTAACATAGGAATAAATGTGGATAAAAACAATTCCTCATGAACTTAAATATATAACTACACATGTATGTGTATATATGTAATATACATGTATGTAGACATATATGTATATGTATGTATATATACATTTTTTATTTATCAAATCAATTACAAAGGAAACTCCCACTGTTGATGTTTATAAAAATGGGTTTTATCAAATCATGGAACAATAATCCCTATTATAAGCTAATTACTTTGAGAAAAAAATAAGAAATAGAATAAGAACCCTGGAAAAAAGGAAGAGAGCAAGAGGGTATCTATAGGAAGTGTGCACTGAGGAGCTGCACAGGAAAAAAAAAAGGTTTTTGGAGCAAACACAGAAAAAGGGATTTTCCTGCTTCAACTTGGAGAACAGAAGAAGACTAACAGCCAGCTCTAAAGGTGGGTGAGAGGCATGGGGATTCAACAGAGACTTCAGTGGCAAAGGGGAGCACCTGGAAAGGGGATTTTGGTGCTATGTGTGTGATCTGTGTCTTCCCCTGCCAGAGGCTAGCTAGAGCCATACAGAAATTCTAAAGAGAATGCAGAACGTTTACTTAGTCCTCCAGTACCCGCCCAGGGTTTGAAATAGTAGTGATCCCATTGTTGCCTCATCTCCCAGCAGAAACTGCAGAAGCAACCCCGCTAATCTCTAGCTATTCAGTCAGAACTTGGAGCAGCAAGCCTGAGTCAAACTGAGCAGAGGAGGGGTTTGGGGGATTGGTGCTGATGAACTTTCAGCTAGAAAAAATCCAGAAGGAAAATATTGGAGACAAAAAGAACAGGAGCACACAGCTGCTACACACCTCCCACTGCATACCCTGGGGCTCAGATTCACTTGGAAACAAAATCCAGTGGCTAAGACCTAGGAAAAGTAGCCTGTGGAAAGGACTTGACCCTGATGGTTTGGTGAATACAATGGACCTAAGTACAGACAGCAGGTTCAAGTAGCATAGTACCCAGCCAACAGAGTTTTACTAACTAAAGAAGCCCAAACTCTCCCCACCCCACAATCAGGCTGCAAAACAGCATGCTCACAGACAACCAACAACCCCACCCCATGACCACCCCACCCAAAGGAAACATCACTCTGTGACTCAGCAAGACACGCTGCTGAAGGCTGTAAGGGTCAAAAATACAAAATAAAACAAAAATAGAGCGCCCCCTGGTAGAAATGAAAAAACAAAACCAAAAAACAACCAGCAGTATATCAACAAGATTCCAAATCATGGGGGAAAATAAACCACAAGACCATGAAACCTCAGGAAATGGAATCACAACAAAAAGACAGCTCATCAGAAATTAACTTTGAAGATACAGAAGAATGTTATTTTTAATGGATAAAGAATTCAAGTCTGCAATCATAAAGCAATTCAAAGAATTAAAAGAAAACTCAGATAAACAAAACAAAGAGCTTAAACAGATAATTAAGTACCAAAAGGCAGAGATTGAAATTCTACAGAAAAAGACTAACAGAAATACAGTATATAAAGGAGATAATTCATGAAATGAAGAATAATGTAGAAAACTAAGGAACTAGGATAACCCAAATGGAGGAAAGGAGAGTGATACAGAGAATAGAATTGCAGAAATGAGCCAAAAAGAAGAAAGAAAAATTAAATGCAAAAAAAAAAAAAAAGAAGAAACATTCAGAGAACTATCTGACACCACCAGGAAAGGCAACATGAGAATACAGGATATCCAGAAGGTGAAGAGATAAAGAAAGTAACAGAGAGCATGTTCAAGGAAATAATAGCTGAAAACATCCCAAACCTAGAGCAAGTAACAAACATACAGGTCAATAAAGCAAACAGAACATCCAATTGTATAAATCCTAAAAACAACACCAAGACACATAATTGTGAAACTATCAAAAATCCAAGACAAAGAGAGAATTCTAAAGGTAGCCAGGGGAAAAAAGCAGGTAACATAAAGGCATTCCTATCAGACTAACCTCTGACTTCTCAACAAAGTCTACAGGCTAGAAGAGAATAGAATTATGTCTTCAAAATACTTCAGGACAAAAAAATGCCCGCCAAGAATACCCTATCCTGCAAAACACTCTTTCAAATTTGAGTGGGAAATTAAGGTTTTTCCCAACAAACAAAAACTAAGAGAGTATGCAACCACAAGACCTCCTCTACAAGAAATGTTAAAAAAGGCTCCACTAGCAAAACCAGAGGAAAATCTTTACAAAAATAAAACACAGTAGCAGAGATCAGCATAACCAGAAAACAAAAATCAAAATGGCAGTAGCAAGTTCTCAAATGTCAATAATTACTGTAAATGTAAATGGATTGAACTCACCAATCAAAAGGCACAGAGTTGCTATATCGATTAAGACAACTCTCTGTTGTCTACAGGAAATTCATCATAGGTCAAGAGAAAAGCAAAGTTTTAAAATGTGTGGAAGGAAACAGTACTCCAAGCTAATGCTGAATCCAAAAGAGCAGGAATGCCTGTACTCATATCAGACAGAGTAGTCTTTCAACCAAAGAAAATAAAAAAAGATAAAGACGGATATTGTATAATGATGAAGGGATCACTACAACAAAAAGACATAATACTTATTAACATTTATGCACCCAGTAAAGGAGCACCCAAATATATCAAGCAAATATTAACAGCTCTAAATAGAGATATTGACAGCAACACAATAATAGTAGGGGACTTCAGTACTCCTCTTTCAGTAAAAGACTGATCATCCAGACAGAGAATCAAAAAGAAACAATGTCTTTAAATTACAAAATAAGACAATAGACTACACCATCTTCTCAAGTGCTTATGGAACATTCTCAAAGATAGGCCCTATATTGGGACACAAAACAAGTCTCAATAAATTTAGAAAGATTAAATCATATCTAGCATCTTTTCAGATCACAGTGGCATCAACTAGAGATTAACCAAAAGGAGAAAGAAAGGAAAATCATAAAAGAGTGGTGAATAAACAGCATCTTGTTGAGCAACCATGGGTAAAACAGGAAATTAAGGAAGAAATTAAAAAATATCTGGAATCAAATCAAAATGAAGACATGGCGTATCAGAATCTATGGGATGCAGCAAAAGCAGTAATGAGAGGGAAATTTATAACCATACAATCCTACCTCAGAAAACAAGAAAATCACAAATAAAATGCCTAAGCCATCATCTAAAGAAACTAGAAAAAGCAGAGAAACAGAAGGAAGGAAAACAATAAAGATTAGAGCAGAAATCAATGAAATACAATCAGAAAGACTTCAAAAAGTCAATGAATCCAAAATTTGATTTTTCAAAAGAATAAACAAAATGGACAGGGTATTAACTAGACTCAAAAAAGAGGAGAGGAAAAACACAAACAGAATCAGAAATGAAAAGTGAATAATCATAATAGATACAAGAGAGATACAGAGGGCTGTAAGAGAATGCTACATACAACTATATGGCAACAAATATAATAACCTAGAAAAAAATGAACATATTTCTGGAAAGGTGCAATATTCCAAAAGTAAATCAAGAAGAAATAGAAACCGTAAACTGATCAATCACAAGCAAGGAAATTGAAACAGTGATCAAAGACCTTCCCAAAAGGAAAAGTCCGGGACCAGATGGATTCACCAGCAGATTCTACAAAGTATTCAAAGCAGAATTCTTTCCAATCCTTCTTAAACTGCTCCAAAAATAGAGGATGGAAAACTTCTAAACACTTTTTATGATGCCAATATTATGCTGATTCCAAAACCGGATAAAGACTACACCAAAAAAGAAAACTATAGACAGATATCCTTAATGAATACTGATGCAAAAATTCTCAACAAAATACTAGCAAATCGAAATCAGCAACCTCTGAAAAGGAACCATACACCATGATCAAGTGGGATTTATTCCGGGCATGCAGTCATTGTTCAACATACGTAAATCTATAAATGTGATACACTATATCAATAAAAAGGACAAAAACCATATTATCTCAATAGATGCAGATAAAGCATCTGACAAGATTCAACACCCTTTTATGTTAAAAAAAAAAAAACCGTCAAAAAATAGGTATAGTAAGAAAGTACTTCAACATAATTAAGGCTATATATAACAGATCCTCAGTCAACATTGTATTCAATGGAGCAAAGTTGAAAACTTTTCCTCTAAGTTAGGGACAAGATAAGGATGTCCACTCTCACTATTACTATTTAATATAGTGCCTAGCCAATGAAATTAGACAAGAAAAAGATATAAAAGGTATCCAAGTAGGAAAATAAGAAGTGAAATTCATTTTTCGCAGATGACATGATAATATGCATAGACAACTCCAAAGAATCAAGTAAAAAGCTACTGGAGATATAAACAAATACAGTAAATTGACAGGCTACAAAATTAATATTAAAAATCTGTTTCATTCTGTATGCCAACAATGAAAATACAGAAAGAGAACTGAAGAAAACAATACCACTTGCAAAACACCCCCCAAAATGAAATACCTTGAAATAAACTTTGTCAAAGTGGTGAAGGACCTATTCTATGAGAACTATCAGACATTGCTAAAAGAAATAGAAGATGACACAAAGAAATGGAAAGACATTCCATGTTCATGGATCAGAAGAATCAACATAATCAAAATGGCTATACTGCCCAAGGCAAATTCCAAAGACATTTTTCACAGACTTAAAATACAAAATAATGAAATTTATCTGGAACAACAACCCAGGATAGCAAAACAATCCTCAAAAAAAAAAAAAAAAACAATGTAGGAGTCAAGCTCCCTAATTTCAAACACTACTGTAAAGCAATAATAATGAAAACAGCATAGTATGGTATAAAAATAAAAAAAACAATGGAACAGAATTGAAAGTCCAGAAATCAATCCACGTATGTATATGTGTGTTTGTGTGTGTGTGTGTGTGTGTGTGTGTGTGTGTGTGTGTGTATGTGTGTATAGACACCTAATTTTTGACAAAGGAGCCAAAAACTTACAATGGGGCAAGGACAGCCTCTTTAATAAATGGTGGTGGGAGAACTGGACATCCTATGAAAAAGGTTGAAACTAGACCATTACCTAACACCATACACAAAAATTGACTCAAAGTGGATTAAAGAACTAGACATAAGACCAGAAACCATCAAACACATAGCAGAGAATGGAGGCAAAACATTATTAGACATAGACTTAAGAGAAATCTTTGGCAACTCAACTCCCATTGCTAGGCAACTAAAATCCTAAATAAACAAGTGGATTACATAAAACTAAGAAGTTTCTACTCAGCAAAAGAAACTAACATAAAAACAAAAAGGTATCCAACTGATAGGAAAGGATTTTTGCCTCTCACACCTCAGATAAGGGATTAATATATAAATACACAAATAACTCGTAAAATTGGACAACAAAAATACAAGCAATCCAATAAAAAAAAAAGTACTGCTGACCTTGATAGACACCTCTCCAAGGAAGAGATACAAATGGCCAACAGGTTCATGAAAAGATGTTCTGAGTCTCTTGTTATCAGAAATGCAAATCAAAACAACAATTAGATATCAGCTCATGCTGGTAAGAATGGCTATTATCTAAAAAAAATGGAAATAAGTGCTGGAGAGGATGTGGAGAAAAGGACCTCTAATTCACTGTTGGTGGGAATGTAAAGTGGTGCAACCATTCTGGAAAGTCATATGGAGAGTCCTCAAAGAATTGAGAATAGAAATTCCATATTATCCAGTATTTCTCTACTGGGCATTTTCCCTAAAGACACCAAAACACTTATCCGAAGAGATATTTGCACTCCCTATTCATTGCAGCATGTCACAATGGCTAAGAGCTGGTAACTACCTAAATGCCCATTAAGAGAGGAGTGGATAAAGAAGATATACATATATATAATGTGCAGTCATCAAAAAGGGAGAGATCCTGCCATTTGCAACAATGTGGATGGACTTAGAATTATGCTTAGTGAGATAAGCCAGGAGGAGGACAGACATCATATGATAGCACAAATGTGATGTGTAAAAAGAAAGCAAATGAGAATCATATTTTAAACAACACTAAAAATGAGGGCTGGGAGGAGAGAGAGAGAAAGAAGGAGAAAAGACTTCTCCAAACAACTATGGACTCTTAGTGATGAGAGACAAAAACACAAATCAGGGGGTACCAATGTGATGAGGGGGTGGTATGGGAGAAATGGGATGAAGGGAATTAACTGTAAATGAAGGGAGGAAAAAAGAGGTGGAATATTAGTAAACCTACTATGCTACTTATAGATGTAAAATACTACTATGTATACCTTGAAACAAATCGTCAAAATGTAATATCACATCAATCATAATAAAACATAAAATGAAAAATTTTAAAAAAGAATAACTAACTTACTCAGATAAGATTTAGGATAATGTTGATACCAACAATAGATAAGCAGAGGACAAAAGAAAGTTAGCAAATGTTACTTCTAAACATAAAAGCAAAAATCTAAAGTAAAATATTAGCAAATCAAGTACATCAACTGTAGCTAAAGTAACTTAGTCATAGAAAAGTTCACTGTTTTGAGTGACAAAACTGGTTATAGGGTCTACTTATTTCCAGAATTAGAGTCAAGAGGAATCACTGGTAGCTTATAATCACGTTAGTCAGATGTTAAAATTCTGTTTTAGGACAGTTGGTGTCCTTTTCCCCTTACTGAAATAAATTATGAGTTTGCAAATACACCAACCACATGACATGTGAGCACTGGGGTTCAGTGACTGTATTCACTGCCTTTGTGAAAAATGCTTACTTTGTGTAACTTTGGCATTTCTTTTGTTGATAGATTAGGATTCCAATTTTGTCTTCTCTTCAGAATGTTTTGATCTCTCATGTGATGCTTTCTCTCTAGTACTCACTGGTAGTGGCTCTTCTGAGAAAGTGATCTAAATCTTCTTTTGGAGACTGCATCCACTTCCAGGCAATCAATACCAGGACTGAAAAAGAAGATAATAACTACATTCAAGGAGTTGCAGAAAATTGCTTTTGAAAGAGAGATTTTTAGAACTTAATAATTAATTAAATGTGGGTGAGCAATGTAGAAGAAGAAATAACAGAAGATTACCCTGTTTATTTTTTTCTTTTTTCTTTTTAATAACTTGGAAAATGGTGGTACTGCATGTAGGAAGAAGAGCAGTTTTGAAAAGAAGAGATCTTCTATTAAACTGTCCAGAAAGTTTATTTCCAGGTACTTCAAGAATGTGAGCCAAGCAATCCTTCACCAGAACTAGGGAACTAGGATTTGTTTGCAATTATTACAGCTTTTTTTTTTTTTAGCTTGTGCTCTCAGAGTCCAATGAGGTCACCTACCACAAAAGATTGTCTGGAAGCTGAGTGTTTGACAAGACTACTGGTGAAGGAAAGCCAGACTCAGACCATAAGAGATATGTCAGCAAACAGTTTAGCTTCCTTTTTTTTTTTTTTGGTCATGCGGGTGACTAGAGTAGCAGGAAGGCTAGGTTTGGGTTGTTTTTCGTTTAAATGAAACCTCATGAAGACAAAGTTCTTAAACTTTATCCGAGAAAGAAAAAGGAATAGCTCACACTTCACAAGGCATACATCTAAATAGAGTTAAAAGTTAGGAAGTGGAAGCGAAGGATGTTCTACACATTCAAATAGACAGACAGATAGGGTCATATATGTACAAATTTTTTCTCCAAATAAATTTAGATAGTAATGTATGTGTATGTGTGTGTGTATGTATATATACACATATATATAATCTTGATACAGTGTTTCTGTTTCAGAAAAAATATTCATGGTATCACCAAGTAGGTGCATGTAGATAGATTACACTCCTATACTTATTTATCTCTAGGACCCTGCGAAGATAATTCTCTCTTAATGAACTTGGTTAGGAAAAAGCCTGAAATGAGTTACTCTTAATTCAACAGGCACATCTCTCTGGTCCCTATAAGAATCTTGTAAAACTACTCTCTGCCCACCACACATGGAGATTCCTATAAGCTTTAAAGTAACTTTTCCTGAACTCACTAAACATAAGTTTTGAGAAATATTTTTTTTTAAACTCCTAAATTCAGAGTTTGACCTATAAGAGTATCTTAGAAGGAGTCATTTAAATCTGTGTTTCATTCCTTTAGTGCACAAGAATCTCTCATCTTTGCCCAGAAACTAAGTGTGAGAAATGACAGGCACACATTAAATGAGAGTGTGAATGTATAACAATCAAATACAATCAAATATTATTTTTTTCTCTGATTCTACTTGTAATGTAGACCAGCTAACCAGCTAACCACTGCATCATTTTCCCACTTTTGTAATGCAGGTAATTTGAATGTGTTTGACTCAATAAGACAGGATGTCATTTGATGCACCATTGATACCCTTAATCAACCTTAGAGTTGCTGTTATCCTAGAGTGTCAATATATGACTTTGTGTCTACATGTCATATACATATATCAGAATATAGGATTTTTTTTTTCTGGAGTGGTAGCAAGGAAAATAGAGCTTATTTCCACAGCACAACTGGGCTAATTAAATTGAAATTTGTCCAAATCACCTCCCTCATCCCAGTGCATGTTTACATATTTTGGTGACTCCCTATTGACTAGAATGCAACCGGGGGGTACTACTTCATTGTATTGTATTCCTCAGTGTATAGTCCCTTAGCCCCATTGCAGTTTCCAAGAGTGCCACCAAGTCTGGAAGAACAGATAGAGAAGGACCAGAGTATATTTTAATTTTTTTAATAAGAAAATATCTACAGGTTCTTTCAAAAAGTTCAATTGAAATTGAACACTGAATATTTTATTAATATTCCTTTCTACGCCAAACATATGCTGTATCTGATGCTTTATGGAGTCTCATACTATTAGACTATTTTGGAAAATGTGGTATCCACAGCGTCTAATTCTAATTTATATCTCTCTGGGTCACTGTTACCCTGTGGTTAAAAATTTCCTTTCATTCCATTTCTTCAGTTTATCTAGTTTCCTCCTTTCCCCTTTCTACACAATCCAGAAATAACTGTTCTTGTGGTATTACAAAGCAAAGGAGTTGAACTGAAAAAATTATATAGTAAATTTTTGTTTTACAAAAGGAAATTTTAAAAAACACAAAGATTAGTCAGAACAATTAAAAAAGTAGTGCTATGTGGTATTCATTTTGTTTTCATATCCAACTAGAAATCATCTGTAAATTGCTTTTGCTCATGTTATTATCATCTTAATGTCATTGTTATTCATTTTTCTGGGATATTCATTTTTACTAAAAGTCTCAAGGAAAAAAATAAGCTTAAATAAGAGAAAAATACTAGAATTATTACTAGATACTATTATTATTACTAGTAAAAATACTAGAATGAGTAGATGAATTTGATAAGCAGTAATACATAATAACATTCTAGATTTCATGTTCAAAACCTTATGGTTAAATAAAATGGTTAAAGTGAAAAATGAGTAATAATAAAGATATAAATAAAAATATGTATCAGAGTATCAAGCAATGAATAGATGTACATTCATCGGCTTTTGATATCAGATGATTTTATATGCAGAAGTAAAAGATGTATTCTGAAATACAAAAAGGAAGCAGTAATGAATATTTTAAAGAGTATGAACTTTTACAAGCAAAAGACCTCCAACTAGAGACATTAATAATTTTGTGTTACTTATTGAATGTGTTTTATCCAGTATAATATTAAACTTTGTTTAGAACTCTTTATGGTGCTCTAGTTTTTCATTACAGATTATAGAGTCAAACATACAAATTATGGTAAAAGACTTCAAGGAACGATAGAAACCATTTGTTTTGTTCTTGGAATGAAAAGAAGAAAGAATAGCATACAGCTATGCTACTTTATTTATAATCAATTGTGAGTTTGCCTATCTCTCATTCAAGGACATCAGCTGATTTTTAATAGCTGGCATAAGAACTCTAATTTTATTTTAAGTATACCTTAACAAATATTTTCCTACCACTAGACCCAATTTCCCCAGTTAGATTGCACATTCATTACACACATATGTTAAATGATCAGGGTTGTATTAATATCCATACATCTGAACCCTGTCCTTTTATTGGTGGCAATTTTAAGTAAATCATGGTGGAAATTGGGGATTATTTAGTGAAACAAATAGTAATATTTCCTCAAAACTGGTTTTGGTAATTTAGGGTATAATTATTAGAAAAGTCTTCAAACAATATGTTTTAGACTTAACTCCAAACTAAATTTATCAGAATTTCAGAACATACCTTGTTTTCAAGGGTTATGTCAGTAAAACAATTCTTTGTTTCTTTATGCATCTCCCTGTATTGATTTGAATCATTGTGGGAACGGGATACCAGACTATTCCCAGAAAACCTATTTTTCTGCCTTAGTGGTTAACATTACCACTCTTCTGTGAAGGTATATTGAGCTCTGTGATCTCCAGAGTTAGTAAAATGGGTAAATTTTTGACTAGGGCTCCTTGCTTCTGCTTTTGAAACCCATTGATAGGTAGAGAAACTTAGGACAAGCTAACCTAAGCAACCCAAATACTGAGTATCTTTATTTAAAACTCAGTCTACACATGTAGGTGACCCACTTAAACCGGAGTTGTACTTGACCACACTGTCCAGTAATTTTAGCATTCTTTCATAATGAAAGCTCAAACTGATTTTGATAATAGAGGAGAAAAGAAAAGTTAGGACTCATTCTTCAAATTTTAGCCCCAGACTACTAGCAGACCAAATTACATTTTGGACATAGGATTTTTTTTTAAGGGCCCTGTTTATTATTATGCAGTGTCAGCACCAGATGTAACTAGCTATTCCACCCACTCCTTGCAGTGTATTTTCTGTTTGCCCCATGTCCATTCCCATTCTCTGTAATCAAGACACTGACCTTCCTGCACTGCATCTATAGGCACCATTGCCTGTGACTTGTTGGATTCATCCAGTGGAATGCAAGGGTATAGATCAGAGGATAGAAAGGGAATGAGAATTGTTCATTCAAACCCCCTCCCTCCTTGGCCACAGCTGGCTGACTGTGCCTTTCAGGATATACATCTGACAAGATAGCTCCTCTGTTTCAGGTCTACTTCTGAGCTCAGGGAGAATCTCTGTCCTCTTCCTTCCCTCCTCGCTACTGTTCCTTGTCCTCATTCACTGCCCATTACTGGTGCTTTGCCTAAACCTTGCCTTTGCTTTGGTAAAACTTTCCTTTAACAAAAAAGTTCATGTCATGTTTTCTGCCAGACCCTGAATGAACACTTTCCTTCAAAACTATTGGTTTTAAGGAGGGAGAAACTCAAAGGTAGTGTTCTCTAAGCTTCTAAATCCCTTAAGAACACAAACCAGAAATTCTGTGGGAAACTGTCTTCCTGAACTCAATTTACATACCTGATCTGGTAAAGAAACCCCAACATTATCAGAACCACAGCTCAAAGCAATCTCTTCTATTCAAAGGAACTTAAGCCTGCAAATGTTTTGCTATGGGTGTCAGAGATGGACAAGAGGACAGCTAGCAAATTATTTAATGTAATCATGGTGCAGTGATGAGGCCATTTATGCTTACACTAATATATGCCAGTGTGACTTTATGCTTGCATGCAAGACAACATCTGACTGAAACCATAATTGGAATACTTAAGTCAGGATCATTTTAAAGATTAGCACTTCCCAAGATTTTATCTCATGACAAGATCCCCTGATAAGGTTAAATCAGTGTGTCAAACAGCGTATTATTTAATAACATAAATATTCATCATTTTTTGATTCTATATGTCAGGTACCATTGTTTCCTTTAATTTTAGGGATAAAAATCCATAAGGGTATTGTTTCCACATGATGACACTGAGGATTAGACATATTTAGTGTCCTTCTTAGTGCCATGCAGCTAACAGCAAAATTGGAATGTAAAGCCGATCTGTGTATAAGTAATATTCTCTTAACTACTAACACTCATAATTTTTAGTCTCTTGGTGCTTAAGTTAAGAACTGTTCATAAAGCCATTCCTTGGCCATTTGGGGTAAGAAACAGATCTTGTAAATTTATTTATATTTTGATACCAGAATATAAATACCTGGTACTGATTAGAATTTGAAATAAATGTGGCAGTCCATTGTCAGAAAAATTTCCTCATTTTTTTGCTTAATGCTGTTCTTATATTATGTAAAATATTAGACTTTGATCTCTAAATTAAGTTTATAAAATGAGTAGAATCAAATCATTTTAACTCCTACATAGTATCTTAAATAACATCTTATCTTTCCTTCTTGCAAAACAAATTCTGATTTTCCCTTCATTTGAATTTTCTTTGTTGACAAAATGCAAGTTTTGTAGTTCATGTAAATAAGGAAAAGTTTTACTATGTTAATATGGTCCAGCTTTCTCCCAATTTTCTTTTCTTTTTTTAAAAAACATGACACTGTTTCTTCTGTTTATTTTCTCTGAGACATATCCAAAGGTTAGCATTTCCTTTTTCAGCAATTCATTAGGGAAGGTACTGGCATGTGGCTGCTGGATGGGACTATTAATAGGAAAACTCATTCCAGTGTCTCATCTACTATATTGTTTCCATCTTTTGGTTAACCAATGATCCAAAATATGTGTAGAATATAAAATAGTTTCAAGTTAAAGTAGTTTTAAAGATTCCTTTTTTTGTTTCTCACCACAGGACTGAGTACTGCTTATATCTATGTTTCTAGCACTTAGGACACACGTGTTTTAAACAAATAATAAGGCAAATGTTAATTTTTTTCATAAAGATGTATATTAAATGAGATAGCATCTGTACTGGTTTTCTCTTTCTGGATCAGGAGTAAAAGGGAGGAAGAATGCATTGCTTTATTAAGACAGAAAAGATGCTGGATATGCATGTAACTCTTCAAGAAAAGTTATAACAGCTGTCTGAACACTGAGTGATGTAAGACCTATGAGAGTGATTGGGCAGACAGCGGAAAAGCACAGAGATAATTTTTAAAAGCTGCAAAAAATTTGAAAATGTACTCAGTTGACCCAAAAGTGTTCCTTAAACTATTTTTCACCAAATAAAAGCACTAGTAGAAGGAAGAAACAAATATCCCTAGAAAAATCAAAGGATACAACTGGAAGTAGCCTACTCAAAGTGTGGAATTTCCTGACAGACTCCCGTTTTAGCTTTTTAAGGAAATTGCAATGTAAATCATATTATACCTGTATTTCACCATAATTATGTTTTTAAAGCTCTTTTGGTATAATCAAGGCCCCCAAATTAGCTATGACATTCACCATCTTTTGTAAACTCCTTGGCACATCATTTTTATACCAACTTGTTGAAATAAAACCAACCTAAAAGTAAGTTCGTAATTCAGACACCTTAGGAGTAGACAGTGTTTAAACTTTCCTTATGGAAGTCGCTATATGGATCCCTGAGCAGGGATATATAAGTAAGAAAAGTGAACAACTTGGGGAACAGAAGTCTAACAGCTGGCTCTACAGGTCGGGTAGAGGCACGGGGATTCAACAGAGAATACAGCAGCAAAGGGGAACCCTGAGAAAGGAGAGTTTCATGGTATGGACGTGATCTTCCTTTACATGCTAGAGCCTAGCTGAAGCCACGTGGACTGTGTGGACATTCTAAGGAGTGCAAAACTGTCACAGTAATCTCCAGCACCTACCCAGGGTTTAAGAGAGTAGATTCCCACTGCTGAGTCCCTCTTCTTCTGGTGCAGACTGCAGGGGTATTCTGCTGATTTCTAGCAGCACGAATTCAGACAGAGCAGGGAGCTGCAAGCCTGAGCCAAACTGAGCAACACTGCTGGCAACCCTTGGCTAACAAAGGGTAACAGTGGAAACAGGAGCCTGTTGATGGTAAGAGTGCACAGCCTTTGTGCACTGGGGTTAGAAACAGCAGAGATCTCGCTGCTGCCTTGCCCTTCTGCAGAAAGAGCACAGTCAGTCTCCCTAACCTCTAGCAGCGTGAACGCAAACAGAGCAGGGAGGCTGTCACACTGAGTCACACTGAGCAACCCTGAGAGCAACACTTGGCTAGAAAAAGTCCAGAAGGAGAAAATTTGAGACAGAAAGAACAGGAATATACAGGTGCTGCACACCTCCCACTGCACACCTGGGGGCTTGGGCCCCCTGGAAATCAGGATCCAGTGGCTAAGACCCTGGAAGAACAGCCCATGGAAAGTGCCTGACCCAGATGATTTGGTGAATATAAGGGACATAAACACAGACAGTAGTCTAAAGTCACATAGCCCCAGCCAGAAGATTTCTACCAAAAAAACAAGTCTACATCCACCACACCATCAAGCAGTAAAACTACATGTTCATAGACAACCACTAAAACCCCAACTCCTAGCCCACCACACCCAGCAGCTATCATCACTCCCTGACACAGAAAGACACACTATGGAAGCCGGTAAGGGTCAAAAATACAAATAAAGCAGAAATAGAGTGCCCCCTGGTAGAAATTCAAACAAACTACCAGATCAACAAGATCCCAAATTGTGGGGGGTGGTGGGAGACAAAACATCATGAAACCTCAGGATATAGAATTACAACAAAATGACAGCTCATCAGAAATTAACTTTTAAAATATGGAAGAATTTTTTTCTAACAGATAAAGAATTTAAGTCTATAAACATTAAGAAATTAAAAATTAAAATAAAATTCAGATAAACAAAACAGAGAGATTAAACAAATAATCAGGCACCAATAGGCAGAGATTGAAGCTATACAGAAAAAACTAACAGGAACACAGTATTTAAAGGTGATAATTCATGGAACGAAGAATAATATAGAAAGCTACAGAATCAGAATAACCCAAATGGAGGAAAGAGTAGTGATACAGAGGATAGAAATGCAGAAAGGAGCCAAGAAGAAGAAGAGAGAGAAATTAAATGCAAAAAGGAACAACAAATATGAAGAAACGCTCAGAGAATTATCTGGCATCATAGGGAAAGGCAACATTAGAATATTGGGTATCTCAGAGGTAAAAAGAAAAAAGAGAGAAACAGAGAACATTTTCAAGGTAATAATGGCTGTAAACCTCCCAAGTCTAGATTAAATAACAAACATACAGGTCAATATAGCAAACAGAACATCCAATTGTATAAATCCTAAAAACTACACCAAGACATATAATTGTGAAACTATCAAAAGTCCAAGACAAAGAGAGAATTCTGAAGGTAACCAGGGGAAAAAAAGCAGATAACATAAAGGCATTCCTATCAGACTAACCTCTGATTTCACAACAGAAACTCTACAGGCTAGAAGAAAATGGGATTATGTCTTCAAAATACTTCAGGACTAAAAATGCCCGCCAAGAATACTATATGCTGCAAAAATCTCTTTCAAATTTGAGAGGGAAATTAAGATTTTCCCAACAAACAAAGGCTAAGAGAGTAAGCAAATACAAGACCTCTACATGAAATGTTAAAAGAGGCTCTATTAGCAAAACCAGAGGAAAATATTTACAAAAATATGACAGAGTAGTAAAGAGATCAGCATAACCGAAAACAAAAATCAAAATGGCAGTAGCAAGTTCTCAAATGTCAATAATTACTGTAAATGTAAATGGATTGAATCAAAAGGCACAGAGTTGCTATATCGATTAAGAAGCATAATCCAACTCTATGTTGTCTACAAGAAATTCATCATAGATCAAGAGAAAAGCAAAGTTTTAAAATGTGTGGAAGGAAACAGTACTCCAAGCTAATGCTGAATCCAAAAGAGCAGGAATGCCTGTACTCATATCAGACAGCGTAGTCTTTCAACCAAAGAAAATAAAAAAGATAAAGATGGATATTGTATAATGATGAAGGGATCACTACAACAAAAAGACATAATACTTATTAACATTTATGCACCCAGTAAAGGAGCACCCAAATATATCAAGCAAATATTAACAGCTCTAAATAGAGATATTGACAGCAACACAATAATAGTGGGGGACTTCAGTACTCCTCTTTCAGTAAAAGACTGATCATCCAGACAGAGAATCAAAAAGAAACAATGTCTTTAAATTACAAAATAAGACAATAGACTACACCATCTTCTCAAGTGCTTATGGAACATTCTCAAAGATAGGCCCTATGTTGGGACACAAAACAAGTCTCAATAAATTTAGAAAGATTAAAATCATATCTAGCATCTTTTCAGATCACAGTGGCATCAACTAGAGATTAACCAAAAGGAGAAAGAAAGGAAAATCACAAGAGTGGAGAATAAACAACACCTTGTTGAACAACCACGGGTAAAATAGGAAATTAAGGAAGAAATTAAAAAATATCTGGAATCAAATGAAAATGAAGACATGGCATATCGGAATCGATGAGATGCATCAAAGGCAGTAATAAGAGGGAAATTTATAGCCATACAATCCTACCTCAGAAAACAAGAAGAATCAAATAAAATGCCTAAGCCATCATCTAAAGGAACTAGAAAAAGCAGAAAACAGAAGCCTAAATCCAACAGAAGGAAGGAAACAATAAAGATTAGAGCAGAAATCAATGAAATACAATCAGAAAGACTATTCAAAAGGTCGATGAATCCAAAATTTGATTTTCTGTAAGAATAAACAAAATAGTCCATTAACTAGACTCACAAAAAAGAGGAGAGAGAAAACAATAAACAGAATCAGAACTGAAAAAGAAAAATCATAGCAGATACAGCAGAAATGCAAAGGACTATAAGAGAATACTATGTATAATATGACAACAAATAGAATAACCTAGAGGAAATGGACACATTTCTGGAAAAGTACAATATCTCAAAACTAAACTAAGAAGAAATAGAAACCACGACCCGATCAATCACTGGCCAGGAAATAAAACTGTGATCAGAGACCTTTCTAAAAACAAAAACCCTGGACCAGATAGTTTCACCGGCTAATTCTACAAGGCATTCAAGGAAGAATTCATTCCCAGTCTTTCTAAACTGTTCCAAATTATAGAATATGGAAAACTTCAAAACAATTTTTATGATGCAAATAGTATGCTGATTCCAAAGCCATTAAAAACTGCACCAAAAAAGAATACTACAAACAGATATCTTTAATGAACACTGATGCAAAAATTCTCAACAAAATACTAGCAAATCGAATTCAAAACATATAATATTAATCATACACTGTGATCAAATGGGATTTATTCTAGGAAAGCAAAGATAGTTCACCATATGCAAATCAATAAATGTGATACAAAATATCAATTAAAAAGGACAAAAACCATATGATCGTCTCAATAGATGCAGATAAAGAATTTGACAGGATTCCACCCCATTTGTATTAGAAACTCTCCAAAAATAGGTATAGAAGGAATATACTTCAACATAATTAAGGGTCTATATGAGAAGTCCACAGCTAACATGTACTCAATGGAGAAAAACTAAAAACTTTTCCCGTAATATCAGGGACAAGACAATGATGTCCACTCTCACCATTACTATTCAATATAGTATTGGAGATCCTGGCCATTGCAATTAGACAAGAAAAATATATAAAATGTATCAAAATAGGAAAAGAAGTGAAATTATTACTTTTTGCAGATGTCATGATTATTTACAAAGAGAACCCCAAACAATCAAGTAAAAAACTGCTGGAAATAATAAACAAATATAGTAAAGTAGTGGGCTACAAAATTAATATTAAAATATCTGTTGCATTTCTGTATGCCAACAATGAAAATGCAGAATGAGAACTGAAGAAAACAATATCGTTTTAAAATTTGCTCCAAAAAATAAATGAAATAACCTGGAATAAACCTAACCCAAGAGGTGAAGGACCTATTCTATTAGAACTATAGGACATTGCTAAAAGAAATAGAAGATGACAAATATAAGTGGAAAGATTCCATGCTCATGTATTGGAAAAATCAACATAATCAAAATGGCCATACTGCCCAAGGCAATATATAGATTCAATTCTATCCCCATCAAAATTCCAAATACATTCTTCACAAACATAGAACACAAAATATGAAATTTATCTGGAACAACAAACAACCCAGGATAGCAAGAACAATCCTAAAAAAATAACAAAACTAACGACAGAGGAGTCATGCTCCCTGACTTCAAACTCTACTACAAAGCAATAATAATTAAAACAGCATTGTACTGGTATAAAAACAGAAAGACAGATCAAAACAACAGAATTGAATGTCCAGAAATAAGTCCACATATATATGGACACCTAATTTTTGACAAAGGAACCAAAAACTTACAATGGGGTAAGGACAGCCTCTATAATAAATGGTGCTGGGAGAACTGGACAGTCATATGCAAAAGGTTAAAACATTACCTAACACCAGACACAAAAATTAACTTAAAATGAATTAAAGACCTAGAAAAAAGACCAAAAAACCATCTAGAAGAGAAAGGAGAAAGGAGTCAAAACATTATTAGATATAGACCTAAGAGATATCTTTGGCAACTCATCTCCTATTTCAAGGCAACTAAAATCCAAAATAAACAAGTGGGATTACATAAAACTAAAAAGTTTCTATTCATCAAAATAAACTAACATAAAAAACAAAAAAGGCATCCAACTGAGTGGGAAAAGATATTTGCCTCTCACAGCTCAAATAAGGGGTTAATATCTAAGACATACAAAGAACTCAAAAAAATTGGACAACCAAAATACAAGCAAGCCAATCAAAAAATGAGCTGATGACCTTGATAGACACCTCTCCAAGGAATAGATACAAATGGCCAACAGATTCATGAAAAGATGCTCTACATCTCTTGTCATCGGGTAAATGCAAATCAAAACAACAATGAGATATCAGCTCATGCCAGTAACAGTGACTATTATCTAAAAAAATTAAATAGTAAGTGCTGGAGAGGATGTGGAGAAAAGGGAACTCTTAATTCACTGTTGGTGGGAATGTAAAGTGGTGCAATCATTCTGGAAAGCAGTATGGAGAGTCCTCAAAGAATTTAGAATGGAAATTTCCATGTGATCCAGTAATTCCTGTACTGGGCATTTACCCTAAAGACACAGAAACACTTATCTGAAGAGATATATGTTCATTGCAGCACAATTCACAATGGCTAAGAGCTGGAAACTACCTAAATGCCCATCAACAGAGGAGTGGATAAAGGAGCTGTGGTACGTATACACTATGGAATATTAAATAACCATCAAAAGGGGAGAAATCCTGCCATTTGCAACAACATGGATGGACTTGGAGAGAATTATGCTTAATGAGACAAGTCAGAAGGAGAAGGACAGACATCATATAATAGCACTCAGATGATGGGTAAAGAGAAAACAAAGAAATGTCATAAATAAAACAACACTGAAAACAAGAAGAGGGAGAGAGAGAGAGAGAGAGAGAGAGAGAGAGAGAGAGAGAGAGAGAGGGAGAGAGCACTACTCCAAACAACTATGGACTCTTAGAAAATAGAGAGTCAAAAAAGCAAATCAGGAGGTACCAAAGTGACAGGAGAGGTATGGGGAAAATGGGATACAGGGAATTAACTGTAAATGAAGGGAGAAAAAAGAGGAGATATTAGTAAATCTACTATGCTATTTGTAAATATAAAAATACCCTTATGTATACCTCCAAACAAGTCATTGCCAAAATGCAATATCCCTTCAATAATAATAAAAATAGAATTAAAAAATAGAAATTTGTTCAAATAATGACAACAAAGTATTTGATTATGCATGCATGTATACATGTGTTAACATATACTTAAACTGATTTATGCTTATATATGTAAAATTAGTAACAGTAATGATACAAAGGACAGGAGGTTAGAATTGGGATTAGTTTGTTATTAAAAAATATACTACTTGTAAAGTGGTCTAGTGTTATTTGAAAATTAACTTGAATTAGCTGTAAATATGTGTTAAAAACGCTTAGAGCAGCTACTAAAATTTTTAATGAAGTATAGCCAATATTCTATGCAAGGAGAAAGAATAGAATGATATAAAATGTTCTATTAAAAAGGCAGCAGGTAGAAGACAACAATAGGAGCAAAGAATAAGGTCCAAAAACAATGTCAAACATGGTAGTTATTCATTCCAACTATCTCAGTAATCACATTGAACATCCAAGGTGTAAATGCATTAATTAAAAATCAGAGTAGGAGCAGATCAAAAATTAAACCCAACTATATGTTGTCTCGAAGAAACTCAATTAACTTATTTTTTATTTGTATTGTGTCTAGCTTTTTAATATATATATTTATTTTATTGTTTCTTTTTACATTGTTATATGCATTTTAGGATATTGAAATTGCATCTTAGTTTGTGTTTGTTTCACAGCACAGCCAACACCATTACCACCACCTTGTTCCCTCTTTCTTCCCTACCCCTCCCTACTTATTTCCCCACCTCATAGCTATGGTCTTATGACCTGTGAATTTTGTTTGGGTTTGTCTATTCATTTTTTTTTGTTGTTTCATTATTTACCAGACATGAGTGAAGCAATCCTGTACTTTTTATTTCTGGCTTATTTTGCTTAACACGATCCCTTCCAGTTTCCATCCAGGTTGTTAAAAAGGGAACAATTACATCATTCTTAAGAAACTCACTTTAATTATAAATATACATATAGATTAGTAGTGATTGGATGAAGAAAAATATACCATGCTAATACTAACCAGAAGAAAGCGAAAGCAAGAGTAGCTATATTAATTTCAGAAAGCTACTTTAGAGCAAGAAAAGTTATCAGCGATAAAGCAAGGAGATTGCAGTTGGATAAGAGATCAATTCTGCAAGAAAATATAACAATCCTTAGTGCATCGTGCATATATTAATGGAGCATCAAAATACATGAGGCAAAAACTGATCAACCTTCAAGAAAAGTTAGTGAATCTATTATAGTTGGAGACTTCAGCATCTATCTCTGAGAAACAGATCCAGCAGGCAGATAATCAGTAAGAACATAGTTGAACCAGAAATCAACTGAATATAATTGACATCTAGAGAATACTTAATCCGACAGTAATAGGTTACACATTCTTCTCAAACTCATCTGGAACATTCACCAAAATGGATCACAGCCAGGGTCATCAAATACAACCTGAACAAATTTTTAAAAGTGAAAACCATGCTAGTCTGATCTCAAATCATGATGGAATTAAAGTAGAAAACAGAAGATAAATGAACAATCACCCAACGCATGGAGATTAAACAACATGCCTTTAAATGCTACCTGGGTCCAGAAAAAATCTCGAGAAATCAAAAAATCTGTTTAGCTAAATTAAAATGAAAATATAGTATAGAAATTTGTGGTATGGATGAGTAAATGCAGTGCTTAGAGGTAAAATTAGAGCATTGAGCAAATATTTTAGAATAGAAGGAAATTCTGAAATCCGTAAATTTCTAATTTAGGAAACTAGAAGATTAAATTAAATTGAATCCAAAGTAAGCACAACAAAAGAGATAAGATTACAGCAGAAATCAAAGAATTTAAGACAGGATATCAGTACAGAGAATCAGTGCAACTAGATGCTGATTCTTTGTAAATATCAATAAAATCAATAAATCAAGATAACCAAAGATTTAATTTTCATTTCTATTTTTAAAAATGATCATGTAAGTAGATAGTAAATATCTTTGTGTGTTTCTTTAGTTATATTTTGACATATTATTGCTAACAGAAATTTGGTTATAGTGCTTTCTAAATAGTAAATCTTTCATTTAAAGTTCCATTTCTTCTTACTTCCGTTTCTTCTTACTTTTTAAAATATCTCTAGTAAATATAGGTTTTTATCTTCCAAAGAATAAACATATTTTTGTTTCTGTGGAGGTTTACTATATGATTTAGATGGTATAATTTTTTAAAGTTTTCGATGCCAGGTAATTTACTGGGCCCTTTTTGTATTTTAATTAATACTCAGAACCAATCTATGAAATAGTACTATAGATGTCCTCACTTTATGCATGGGAAAAATGAAACTCAAAGGCGTGAAATCATTTCTCTCAAATCACATAGTAGCAAGTAAAGTTTGATCTCAATTTAGGGTCAAGAATCACAGGAATCAATTAATAACAATGCACATATCAGAAAATTTCTTGTGATGTGTGTTTCTTACCAAAATGTTCATTTTTTAAAAAACATTTAATCCTTTGAATTCTTTATTTTTCCTCTTGTTAGCTCTATTATGGATTTTTATTTGAGAAAGACATTTTTTTGAAGTCATTAATTCTTTAGATGTTTATTATGTTTAATAAAAAACAATGTTATCATATATTAGCATTCATTAAAACTTTTAAGTTCACATTTTTTAATTATTGTTGTAAACTCTCATCATAGTCCTATTCAGTTTTAAGCCTGCTACCAAACTGAAGCAAAGTATTGTTTAGCATTTCTTAGAAGAATAAAAGAAGAGAAACTGACTAAAGCAATACAGAAATCACTGGAAAGAATAAAAAGACATTACCGAATAGTCTCTTTAAATTATGAAACTGGTAATAGAAAAATTTAGTTGACTTACACAAAGAGCAGGTTTAAACTGTTTTTAAGAGGAATTGGCTTATGGGTTTTCTCCTGTTACAATTCATTTACTTTTTTAAAATGGGACACACATAGAGCTTTTTCCTAGAAATGTGAAAATGAGTGGTAAAGACCAACAAAGCTCTTATTCTCAAAGTAGACTGTAGATGACTAGACATAAATTTGTATTGTAATATATAGTTGCAAGTTTAAAAAAAAATTATATTGCAACCTCAACTAATAATCATGGTCTTCAGTATTTCTTTTTTTTAACCAGTTAAATTTGAATTTCAGATAAATAACAAATAATGTTTATTATATGTATGTCCCATGCAATAATTGAGACACCTTTAATTATTTGTTGTTTAACTGAAATTAAAGTTTTAGTATTTCTTAACATTCCAGATTTCCACTCAATTCATGTGCATCCTTTAAGTCAGTTGGTCCTCCACAAGCTACCTCCTGTGTCGCCCATCAGGTTAAATTGGCAGTGATAGGACCAATACAGAGTGAGAATCAGTCTCACTTCAGCTTGGCACTCAATCTCGACAGTGGAGAGACTGAAAGTCAGGTAACATGCTTATTATTGTTTCTGATCCCCTGAATGGTCAGTAGAAAAGCAATCTCCCAGTCCTCTCATCCCCTCTAGAATCCATTTTCCCTATGAAAGGATGGTCCCTGTTCTTAACCAAAATGGACTACTTAGTCAATAGTAGACTTTTCCACAATATATTTATCTTTATGGGTTTTTAAAGATATAAAATGGTTATAAGTCCAAAGAATTTAGGTATTGCATTAGATGGATGTTTTGTTTAATTTTTTTAAATTAATCATCATGGTTAGGAACTTGTTGTCTCAAGTTAACTGAAAGTTAATTAGTAAAATTGATTGGGACAGGGACTGCCTTGAATACTTTTACCCGATAAACACAAGAATATTGCTTATCACTTGAATATGTGTCTTTAGAAAACACTTTAAATCATCAAATTTGACACAGTTACTTAGATTTTAATGTTAATTTTTAATAAAGGTCCATTTATGGATAAACTCATAATATGAAAAAGCAGACAATTTTTGGAATTACAATTATTTTGTTATTCATTAGTTTCCTCATTCAAAAAAAAAACAAAACACTGAGCACTCTTATGCACCAAGACCCATGTTAAGTTGTGGATAGAAACATAAAGAAGGCAATTATCCTACCTTCAAAATGATTAATAATAGTGGGGAAGACAGATGAGCAGTGGTGCCACACTCTAAAGAGAGACATGCGTAATAGCCCTGCAAAAAAAAAAAGATAAATAAATAAATATATATATGAGATATATATATCTCATATATATATATTAGATTAGAGAGTAGGGCTTGCTTAATCCTGCCTGGTCACAACAATGAATGTTCTTCTTTGCAAGCAACAGAAATCATGGATCAAAGTAGTAAGTTATTTTAAATGTAGTACACAATCTTAAAAAACATTTGAGAGGCTGGAAAACAATGTTCCAGGGCTATGAAGCCAGGAACTATAGTCAAATTCATGCCTTCATCCTGTTCCATAACACAATGTAGTCTCATAAACAAATAGCCAGTGAAACTACCGGTGCTCTTAGAGAGGATGCCACATGCTTCACTGCCTCCAGATTCAGTCTAGGGAAAAGAGCCTCTGTGTGGCAGAGCCTAGGTCACATGCTGACATCCTAGCAACCTGAAAACTGGAAAAGCAAGTGTCTAGAAGCTTCAATTTCAGCAGTGGGATGTACAAATCAGCTATCCGATCCTCCTACTTGGGTGAAGTGCTTCTGAGGTGAATATTGAAAAACAGATATGTACTAAACAGACAAGGAGTTACATATTTGAACAAGGAACCAAATATCAAAGACATATTTCTCAAATGTGCTGCTCAAGTTTATGGCCCACATCAGAGGAATGAGGGACACAGTTCTAAAGGTAAGACAGTATCACGATCATGAAGTGTATGCAAGCCATAATAAGGAGGGTAAACCTTATCCTGAGAGAAACAAGGAGGGGATATTCTTGAGTTTGAATGTTACAAAAGTCACTATGAGAGAATTGGGTGTGGATTGGTGCTGCATTGAAGCAAGTGGAATCTGTTGAGAGGCCACTGAATTAAACTAAGTTGTGGAAAGACAAGACTGTATGACTATGACTGTAGAAGCAAAGAGGAAGGTAACAAAATAATAGTATGTGAAAGAGAAATTAACAGCACTTGAAAATTGTTCAGATATAGATATGAGAGAAAACAAATGGCTTAAGAAAATGCTCAAATTCCTGATGTGTACTTGGTTGCTGGGAATAGCAGTATCTGAGAGGCAGATACCTTAAAAGGTTTTGCAGTGTGACATGGGTTTCAACCTTGGAGATACTGACCCCAAAGTCCCTGGATACTATCATGTAAAGATATCTGAGCTATAGAGTTCTATATGAGGGTCTAGCTCTTAGATGACATTATTAAGAATGGAGCAATATAAAGTGTTGACAGGGGCTAAAGCTTTTGGTAGGACTGTCATTGGTTTAAATCACCACTCTACACTTAAAAGCTGAATACCTCGTCAAGTTAAACTCTGCAAACCTTAGTCTTCCAACTATAAAACCTTGTGCTCATATATTTAAAGAACTAGATCATATATATTAAATATGATATATATCTGCTTAGCAGGTAGCTCTTAGGACTTAAAACTAGAAGATTAATTTTGGAGTCATAGGTACATAAATGCAAATGGTTGGAAGAGTGAAGAAAGGAATACAAGGAAGAGTCTGTGTAGGAAAGATAACTGGAAGAGTTGGTGTCATGAAATTCTGGGAAGAATTCAGCCATCAAATCCTAGGGCACTTCAACCAGTTGTCTAAACAGTAAAATTGTGAAGAGTCTGATAAGGCAAATCATGAAAAATAATTACCTGTGAACAACTTAAAGCCTATTAGCAAACTTAGTTGTAACAGTCCCCAAGAAATAGGAAGGTACTTGGGATATAAATATAGCAAGTGTTTAAAAAACAAAATATGGGGCAAATATCAGTAGCTAATGATGTTTCTAAAAAATTGGCAGTGCTTAAAATTACTTTCAATTTAAAAATGCAGTGAATACTCTGGATTCTTAGCAAGAATTAAAGAACAAGTCTAAATAATTCCTGAATGTGACTTTTTCTCAGATCATAATTGCATTTTCTATAGATTTAAAGTCAATAAATAAATAAATAAATAAAAGTGAGAGGAATCCTTGGTAATTAAAGTTTATATGTCCCCTTCTATTTACGTTTTCCTTTCTAATTTTTCACTCAGTGTTTTCAGAGAAATTCTTCTGTTCCTCTAGGTAGAAAATCCAATGGCACATTTGAAGAGTCTGTGTAGTTCAGAATATTATGTTTTTCTTTGATGGTCCATGGTGATCCATTTTAATAGTTTTCCATTATTAATAAAACTTTTGAGTTCTACACTATTGCTTGTGGCTCCTGTAATTACGAATATTTATGTAAATTTATGCAAGAATAAGTTTTCAGTTGTCTAAAGACTTTAGCTTGTCTATTTTGCTTTGACACCCTGTGAATTTTCTACAACTTATGAACATTTCTCCCTTAAAACTCTCTGCCTCTTGATTCAGTAAATATCCAATACCCATGAGAATAAGCAATATACTTATTGGTCACCATTATAGCTCTTAACTTAATACAGGATTTTAATTAATTAATTATAATGAGGCAAGGACAGTAGAAATATAGAGGAAGACTTCCATAAATTTCAGGAAAAAAATGTTGAGTATCATTTAGATATTTTATCTCTCCTTTATTTTTTTGAACCCTTGATGGAGAGATGATTGAGCTCTTCATGCTGCTGAGAAGCAATCTCAACGGTCATCCAGATGGGTAAATCCAAGTGGAACTATAATCACGTAGTAACAGTTGAATTAAGCTTTGTGTTAACAATGACCAGTTATCATTGATATACTGAGTGACTGCCTGACACGCACAGCATTACAAATAAGCAGCCTCAGACTTTATACCATAATGTTGTCTCCTGTGGTAGGTGAATTTGTGACTTTCTTGAAATGACAAAATGATTTATCACCTCCTGTATGCACGGTCATCCACCTGGCAGGAGTAATGCTTTCCCTGGCAGGCTTCCTCCACGGGAACAAACAATTTTGATGGATAAAAAACTAAACCAAGATTAAGATTAGTGACAAAATTTTTTCCAAAAGAAGTGTTTTTTTAATGCATCTTATTTACTAGATGTACAACATAATAAACATACACAGGGATCATTCAAGTCCTTAAATGAAGACCTGTTTAATTGTACCAATTCTTTTCTTCTTTATAAGGCAAGCACCAGTGGAAATAGCTTTTATAGCTTTTTTTTCTGACTTTGGTTGGGACAAATGACCATTATCAATATTTCTGCATAGATAAACCCAGAAGGAGAGTCATATTAAATAGCACTGTTGCTTGTTCTCACTATATTTGGGAAAGGAGATCTTTGCTATATTAAATGACTGCATGTCTTTGCTTTCACTTATTCCCAGTTGCAAACAAATAACTTTTGGCTGAATCTAAAACTCAGTGTTCTAAAAGTAAAAAGAGGTTAGGAAACGAAGTTCCCCAAAGAAACTACCTTTGTCACTGAATACAGTAAAAAAGAAAATGAGACAGCATGAAAATTGAAACTGAAACTATCCACATACAGAGGGGAAATCAGGCAGTGACTACCAGGAGAATTAGATCTAAGAAAGAAAAGTGAGAAGTGGCATGGCAGTGTACTGAGTGAAGTTCTTGAATATTCATGGTCTGTTTCAGCCTCCTGCCCCACCTGCTAAATAAAAGTCTTATGAAAATGTGAGGTGTTTAGTTTTGGTAGGGAGTAAAGAAATAAAACTTTTTTTCTTGTTAATTTCACAGAAAGGAATCCATCTTATTCCTCTGATAATAACTTTAAATTAATCAGAGACTTTATATGAAACCTAAGATTTATTTTAGAATATTTGGTGAATGATGCCACTGATATATCCTTGATCTGTTTGTTCTGTGGAATAAAAATCACAAATAATAAGAATTTTTTGGATAGAATACAGTTGCCAAAGTTATAGAAACTATATTTAAGATCACAAAGAAATACTTGCATAAGTTTGTTATTTTCTTCTCCCACAGTCTTGACAAATTTTTTGTAAAAGTAAAATGAAAATTGATGTTTTAAAATTTCTACAGTAAGACTTGGGAGACAGGTCTATTTTTAGGAATTGGCCCTTTATATGCAGGAAAAGAAAAGTGATTTTATAGACCATCTCTGGCTGCAATTTCTCCATATTGACGCTCTGGACCTGACTTTCTTCCATCTAACTATCAATGATTTCAAGATACATGTGACATCAAAGGACCTGGAGATCCCAGAAGTAAAGTACATTTGTGGAGATAAGACAATAGAGTAAGGCAGAATTATCCTCATTAAACCGATTGAGACAGAATGACTGCTATGTGCAATATATTTAGACATAGGACATACCCTTTACTGAAAAATCATCAGTAAGTTAAAGGCTTTATTTTTTGAGGTCCATAGTGACTATATAATAGAAACACTTGACCACATCTCTGATGGACCTTATCACAATGTCCCCATATTTCTGCTTCACTACCTAAATTGTGTCTGGTCTCAATTTAAGACAGTGTAGTGTCATGATTAAGTGTACTGAGTTCAGGATTCAGGGTGTTTAAGTTAATGTCCAGATTCTGATGTGCTTAAATATATTAACTATACTCTCTTCAGTTGTCTCATATGAAATTGCATATTGTAATTTAATCTTTCTAATAGTGTAGGTGTGAAAATTGAGTATTAGTAAAAACACCTAAAACAATACCAATATGTGCTCAATTCTTGCAGCTGTTAAAATTACCTTGGTGGATTCGCGTGAAAAAACCCTACCATTTTACAGAGTTTATCAAGAACAGATTATCTGATGAGTTGATCCAAATTTATCAGACTTAATACATATTAGGTTCAGGTCTCATTTGTGTTTGATTATGCTAATAATTTATAATCTTATACTTGAAAGATAACTATAAAATATCCATAATCTTATAATGATTTATTTGATACGGTTCAAAATAGCCAATATGTTGTTCTAAAAATTAATGTTTTGTGAGAATAATATCAGATATATTCACCTAAAATTTCAAAGTTACTAATACTATAAATGCGTGTTTTTATTTGTTAGATTGAATTCTTGATAGCATTAGGGATTAACTACTTCTTGCCCAGTTGCCTCCATTTGTTCTCAGTACTACTTTTGCTGTTGTGGTCCAGGAAACTCTGACATTATTTCATAGAGAAAACTTTGTTTTTATTCTCTGAGCCAAGCTAACCTTCAGTTCTATGCGTTTGTTTATCTCTAGCCTCCATATAATCTTGTAAAAAAAATCCAAACAGACATAAATTGGCATTCTAGGACATACACTTGCTTTGTTAGTAACCTGATGATTTACAATTTATTACTATGTGGTCCATCAAATTGTCCAGTACTGCTCTTGATCTTGTCTTCATGAAACATCTTACTTTGAAACTCTTCTCTTTATGATATCTTCAATCTTTTCTGCTCAATTGGCTAGCCTCTCTCTGCTTCTACACACTTGCAATTCTATTATGCTGTGAACTATCTCCCCAGACATTTTTTTTCATTTTATAGGATTTTTAGAGAATAGCTACTGCCAAATCAATATTCCAGTATAGATTTCAGTTGAATAATGTTTAGTCAAAATTGTCAGTGATTCTTTTTTATACCTACTGCTTTATACCACCAAATGTCTTCATTGATAGATTAAACTTACTCTGCTCATTTTCTCTTAAAATTAGGTTACTTTGCCTTTTATATTTTGTACTGTCACAGGTGTTTGACCATCCTCCATATTCTAATCCAATTCTTTTTCTCTTTGACCTGCCTTTAGCTTTTGCTTTGTTGAATGGCTTGACCGTTATACTAATTGGATTTGTATTCTTCATGGAACTAATTACCATCTTCCAAATCCTAGCAATGTGTATTTTCGCACACAATTCTCAGGTCTTAATGTCTTAGCTTCTCTTTTTCTTAAAAATGCAGACTTTGAAGTGGCTTCCCAGGAGAACCTAGTAAAAATGTTTTTCATTGTCCATATAAGGGACCTCTCTATCTAGTGGTTTCACAAAATTTAGGGAAATCCAGCCCTGCATAGGCACAAGAAAAGACTGCAAGGACAGCAAAGCTGGTTGTTGTTTTAATTCATAAAGAAAATAAAGGAAAATGAAATTATGGATTATATACATTTATTCAATAATGTGTTAAATATACTACTAATTTCAAAATGTGTAAGCCATGATTCACTATAATCCTCCACAATTTCCTCACTAAGACTTTAGGTGACACTTTTTGTATTTTGCTACTATTGCCTGTGAAACTTCTATAATATTTCTATCTCCATCTTAAAAATGGGATGATAATGGTCTTTTGGCTATTCACAGAGTAACATAGATTTTACTGAGAACTGAATAAAAGAGCGTGCATAAAAGTTCTTTGAAAATTCTGTCATCCATGATAAAAGGTGTCAAGTAGATTTCAGGCTTTGAGAGAGAAGAGTTTTTCTTTTAATATCTTTTGGCCCCTGCTCTGCTCCTTTCAGAGTGCCTAGCTAATGTTTGTTGACTAGGCACATACTAATAATATTTTGATACTTGGTAAAGTATAGGATATTTGAGTTTTCACGAAGGAGTAAAATAGATTTGACAATCATATGCGCAATCAAAAATAGTGTTGTGGTATATGCCTTACATGTGTATGTTCGCTTTTCAAGGATTTGTGCATACATTATTGATATGTTTTTCCAGTTCACAATAAAAATTTGAGATTACAAATATCACTGTTGATTCTGAGAGATAGGAGTCTAGTGAACCCTGTGAGTATTAGAAAGTTACATAAATTCATTTCTTTTCATAGTCCATTTTCAAACAAATAATTAAAACACACAACGATTTGGAATGCAAGAGAGATCGTGATGTTGAAGATCAGGTGTTTGGGCTCTGATGGTTGCCTAGTCACAAGCAAGATCATTTCTACCTGGTTGATTAAATTCTCTTCTCTCCAGTTTCCTTGTATATAAACAGGAGTGTGGGCAGCAAGGTGGACCAGAAGAGCAATAAGGATCCTTTCAGCATGGATTTTCATCACTCTCTTCTGTTTACCTACACCACGTAGCTGGCACAGGCTCCAACTGCATACCATTTTTTTCACCATAACGTTGGCCACAGTCAGAAAACACTCCATGCCTCTTTTGGTGGATTACCTCTGAAAATAATCATTTTCATGCCCTGATTTAGTTTAGAGGAGACCACTAAAAAGAATCATGATTTTTCAAAGAAAGAAATTAAATAGCCAATTGAGCCAAATGTTTACTTTGGAACACAAATGGCTTCGTATCTGCGTTTTAATTGTCAAGGTAGCTATCTGTCCTTTTGCTGAACTGACCATAAAAATGACTGATTATTTTCCTGCTTTTTAACTCTTCCACCATCAGTGTTATTTTAAGACAGGAAGCTCTTTCCTAGCAATTTCACTCTTTAACTATTTGCTCTGCAACTCATTTGATTAACTTTTTATCAATATGTCAGCTGCTTTAGCCTTGATATTTCTAGCAATTAGCACTGTACATTGCATATATTATTAGCAGCTTGATAAAATATTTGTTTATGATAATAGTTAATATTCATAGGATATTTAATATCTTCCAGATACAATTACAGGCACTCTGAAATATATTAAATGTGTTAAGCCCTAACAGATAGGCATTATTATGTTTATGTATTTCACAGATGAGAAAGCAGAAAGGTTAAGTAATTATCTTTGTCTCCCACATACTGGATGAGATTCTCAAGTTTCTGTCCTCAGTAAACTATTTTTAAAATATCTGTTTCTATATTTAGTACCTCATAATATATTTTTTAATTTTAACTTTTGTTTTTAATATCCACATAAAATTCCTTATTTTATTCTTTTTCAACTTTAATTCATTTTCTTCTCTCTTCACCACTTTTCAACATCATAGAATCATTTCTTCTTACAGTAGATTTTTCTCTCACTCTTTAGGATGAGGCTTCTTTTAACTTTACGAAACAATTTTTAAGGTGGCATATTTATTTTCCTCATGGATTCAGGTCAATGAACAGAGTCTACAAGGTGCCCAAGTCTCCACTCCATTTCTGACTGAAACCCCTTTTCAAATTAAATGATAAATATGTTTCTGGACACAAGAGTCCAATTTTCAACTCCACTCTGTGGACTGACATTGCAGAATTTCTTCTCTGTTAATTGACCTTTGGGTTCTCTGAATTGATAACAGATACTGACTTGTGTAAGATATAATGCACAGCATGAGTTATCATGAGGATTTTCTCTCTTACTCCATCCCTACCTACAATGACTTCAGGTGTAGGGACCTTATCTAAGAGGATATCATATGCCCCTGTCGATGTCTTGGTGTCATGTTGCTTTCGGGGGCTTTCCACAGAAAGGACATAGAGAGATAAAAGCACACATTTGTAGTAACAAAATGACTCTGCTAGACACAAACTCTGAACTTATGATTCAAGTTTGCTTGTGCAGTATGACAAATCTTGGGTGTGTTTTCCTGATTTGCTATTTGAAGATATTTTTTCCAGTCTCAGAAATAGTGGAATGTCTCTTAGTTTTAGGTTTATGAGTTTTCCTCTTTTTGTGGCTCATCAGAGATATCCGTATAAGAAGTTAAAAACATTCAGTATATATTAATCCAAAAGTTTTATACTGAATGCACATGAAATGCCTCTTGCTCAAAGCTGAGATAAAGCAGTGAGCAAGACAGACATTACTTAAACCTTCATCAGTGGGTCTGAGAGGGTAGGAGGGAAAATACATCCTTAACAAGTTATTATATATGTTCGATGAATGTATGAAAGTGGTAGGATACTTGGCATATTCACAGAAGCCTGGTATTATTTTTAAATACCCAGATTATTTCTACCTTCATCTTCCTTTGTGTAAAAAAAAAGTTTTGTGTTATTTTTCTTGCTTTGCTTTTGAGAGTTCAGAGCAATTGTAACTATTTGAAAGTATTGAATATTTTCTCCCATAAGCATCCAATTATATAAAATATACTACCACAGTATCAGTGACGTTCATTCCAGAAGCTTTTTCTACTTAACGTTTCACAAAAAGGAAACTTAAAATTAGCTACAGTGATCATAGCTTTTTAAAGAAATGGTTTGCAATTTGGATTTGCTTGTTAAACTCTCTTCCCCTAAGTTCTTTTATTTCCATATGGAGGAGGTAGTAGATACTTCAGTTACTACAATGTCACCATAACTAACACACTTAGCAATTTTTCTTGGTAAAAAGAAAAACATATAACACATAGAATGTCATCACAGAGAGCAAACCCAGGAAACAACTTCACTTGCTGCTGTGACATATGATGCATATATTAAACAATATGTGATGGGCAAAGTAGGTGCTTCAGATTCAAAAAATGGAAGATTTTGAATTAATTTTCCAATATACAAATGGGTTCAATGTAATAGCTATTCCTTCATTATTTCCTATTTTTTTAAAGTACCAAAAATGTGGCATCCATTAAAAGTACCTTAATATAAAAGTATAATTAATACTTAATGTTCTAAATCCTAGGGAGGAAAAAGAAATTGGTCAAGTCTTTGTCATATAAGTTTGTTATTGATTACATTCTACTCAATATCAACACTGTTACTGTATTTATAGTTGAATGCATGTAGATTAACTTATTATCTGAAACAAAGTACATACAGTGAAATGGAGACTTGAAGAGAAGGTGAAAGTATTCCTCGAATCTGTACCTAACCTGATTATTGAAAGAATGACAGGCACACTAAGTACATTTCAAGTAGCATTTTGTGGAAACAAAAGAACCAAGGGAGAAATAACCCTTTTATTCATTGCTTGTTATTGAAAAAAGTCAATCATTTTTGATGTATGAATTCAAAATATCTTCCACTCGACACATTTCTATGATGATAGCATTCTGACACTTGTGAAGTATATTGTGGGCATTTGGAGACAAAGATATTGAGAGTTTAAATTATTTATTCAGGGTCATCCAATAATCCAAAGAAAGAGAAAAGCAAAAATTTTAAAATTTCAAACAACTGGCGTTTCAGCACTATTTTGCGCAGTTCTTCATTTAAGTTATAAAATATCATTCCTGTTCATGATTCATCAAGGTGAGGCTTTGGCAACTTCCTATGTCACATCTCTCACAAAGCAGTAAGATTAGAGAGCCCAAATTATTCTAGCTCTCAGAGTTGGTCCTTAATTTGCAGATAAGTGGGTTGAGGGGATAGATTGGTGGTACTAGAAAAAGTCAAGGTAAGAACCCTCAAGAGAAGTCACCTTTTTTTCCACTATCCTGGGGTGCTAGCCCAGAAAAGAAGTTTGCGCTTGGATTCAGAGGACAACAGAGTGGGACTTTTGATGGGATCTCAGAAGAGAGAACAAAATTCATTCAGTACAGATGAATCCAAAACATTTATACTGAATGACCCCGAAATGCCTCTTATCCAAGGCTGATATAAAGCAGTGAGCAAGACAGAGATTTTAGAGACCTTCATGCGTCTTAGAGGTTAGGAGGGAAAATACAGTCTTAAAAAGTTATCTTGTATGTACAATGAATGCATGAAAATAGTAGCATACTAGACATATTCATAGTAGTCCAGTGTTATTTTTAAATAACCAAATTATCTCATAAGCTACCTTCATCAGTACTAAGGAGTATACCTTCTACTGGAATATACTTCACAGTAAGATATATACCTACTCTCATCTCTATTGAGGCCCCGCGCACACACCCCCCCACCCCGCCCGCCAGTCCTCAGGGAGATACCCAAATCTCAACTCTGAGGAAAAGATGAACTTCTTTCAGACAGAATTCACCCTTTAAAATGAGGAAAAGGCACAGTTTTCCCCCTGTTATTTATCTGGCCCATAGGGTAGCATGTTTGAAAGGTGTCTATTCTGCTAAGCCACCTGTAGCCAGTTTTTTTTCTTTGTCTTTTGTTAGAGAGAACTGGCTTTATAGGGCTGGAACTTGTTATTGGTGACTCCAATGCTGTCCTACAGAGAAAGGCAAGGAAAAAACAAACCTGCCTAACTGGAAACTCCTCTCCAGAGGGCTCCTAATTCCTGAAGATGCAAGCCAGTCTACTTTCCTTCCTCTCCTTTTCAGTCTTCTCTGAAAAATATAAAATATTTTTCTTGTCATTTGTTTTTCTTATAATTGGTTGGAGAAGTAAAATGGAATAGCTTTACTCCACCTAAATTAAAAAAAAGAAAAGAAAAAAAACATGGTGACTAGTTCAATTTACATGCTAGATTGCTCATTTAAAGATGAATTACATCTAAAGTAACTTGTTTTGTTTTTATTGTAATGTATTTAATGTAAACAGTTCCAAAATGCTGTCTAACTTTCAGAAAGATCCCCTATTTCAGAATTTGATAATGAGTTCAGTTTGGAAATCATAGGTTTAGTGTTCATTCAGTCTTAGGATAAAAATGTGAACTTTATGTATCACAAAACAAACTAACATATTTATATGGAGGTTACACATAGTAAACTTTTTTTAAGTAAGTTAATATCTAAGTAATATAATTATTAAATTTATGGTATTATAATTTTTAAAGATTCAATTGCTTCTTATAACAGTGATATTTTAGCATTCATTACAGAAAAATTAAAAATCAGAAGCATATCAGAGAGAAATCCTCAGAAATAATGTCTTGTTAGATCTTTACTTTTAAAATTAAAATCACATTGTGTACTATAGGAATGCTTTTTTTGACTCTGCATTATATCATAAACAGTTTTTGCATTTTATCACAAAATATGTTTAAATAAATTTAATTACTTACATATTGTTGAGCATTTAGATTTGATCCAAAGATCTTTACCAAGAATCTTGGTAGATAAACAGTATTTGTTCCCTTCCTTCCCGGAGCATCACACACCATCTTGCACTCGTGAATGGAGCTCTATCTGTAACCAGAACTTAGGCAGTCAGAGCCTTAGCTTAAACTTTCACTTTCCACGGGTTTCTTTTTGGACCATTCATTACAACCCAGGATTTTTGAATTATATTTGCTCATCTAAATCGAATACCCACCTCTTTGGAGTTTCCAAGACTTTTTCCTTTTGTTTCCCAAATCTCCAAAAGTGTGGTCAACAATATTTTCCATTGCTTCAGAATCTCCTAGCATGGTTTCCTTTGCCTGCTTGCAGTAACAGAAAATAGGCTGTTCTTTGAGAACTTACTATGTGACTCCACTGTTTACCTCATTGTCTCTGGCATCTGATTTCCCACACTTACAGATTTTGGCTTTCTGTTGTATTCATTTCCATTCCTGTAATCATTCTTAGTTGACCTAAGGATTGATGCGTGTATCTGCAAAATAATCTTGGTCCTTACCCTTCTCTTATTTCTCCCCATTAGTTATTCTTTGACCCTGAATGAACCATTTATCCTTAAGTTCACATTCTGAACATTATCACTATATAGAGCTACATTAGTTGGATTTCAAATATCACTCTTTCTAACAAGAGGTCCCTGTACTTCCAGACAACATAATCTATCTAGTATCTTCACTGCATGATTAAGATTCATAAACTCTTGACCTGAAACTAGGTTTTACATGTTTCATCATCTTCCTCCTATCTTTACTTCTCGTCTTATCAAAGTTAAATCCATGATCAATTATTAAAAATGTTATTTTGGTTATAATATTGTCAGTTTCCTTTCACATATTTGAAGCATATTTATTGGGAAGAAAACCAACTGCCTGTCTTTTTTTATGACTACACCAGAGTGTATTTTGTTCAGAGTAACAAAATGCAGATGCAGAGCATTCTAAAAAATAAATTCAGCTTATACATTTAACCCATCTTCCTTGCAGAGCCAACAAAATAGTAACGACAATGAAGAATAAAATCATCTAAATCAGCAAGGACAAGGCAATGAAGAATAGGTGACATAGGACAAGAGAAGTTGACACTATGTTGCATCAGTATAGATGGAGGGTGACATGTGCATGGAACTAAGCACCTGCAGAAGGTCTCCCAATAAGGAACAAGGACACTTGTTTTACAGAAACCCTAGAAGGCCCAGTAGTTAGCAGTGCTAAGTACCTCAGGAACAGAATGGAGCAGTAGGTTAAAAAATGTGTTGAAAACCTGTAAGGAGTTCTTAAATGTCCAAACCCCAATTGAGCCCAACCAGATCTATTTTCTGGAGAAATTGTACCAAAGACTCTGGACACGAAAAGAGCAGGCTCAGCAGAGGGCTTCCATGTGGCACTTATCCAAGAAACATCTGTTTGCATATTTATTGATGAAAATCCTATTTTTCTTTTTCCTCCCAACTCTCAGAATACTGGAAGTTAATCATCTTTCCTCCTCATACCAAAATTCACCCCCAAAATGAAATGAAAAATTATAGTCTCTTTCGGTTGAGACACTGAATGAAACTAAAGACTTACACATTCTATAAGAGGACAGTACTAAGAAATGGAAGCTTCTTTCCTTAAAAAATGTTGCCCATCAGTCAACCAGTCCAGATAATGCCAGAAATACATAATTACCATTTTAGAGCTTTATTCTTCAAGACTAAGAATAATCTAATGTAGAGGGAAGTCATTGATTTGAAAGAGATAAAATTGATAAATTAACAATTCTCTAGAAAAATATACTTCAGATGAAACAGAAATTATGTAGAGATCTGCAGGAAAATGTTTAATTATATTTAAGGTTCTCAGAGAGTTAGGAAATATACCCACTGTCTACAAAAAAATAAATAAATAAATAAAGATGGGAAAAGAACCTTAAGAAATTTAAAATATAACTCAAAAATTTTAGGCATTCAAAAATATTGAATGATAAAAATTAAAATTCCCCCCTCAAAATAATAGATTATAAAGACAAGGAAAATAGGTGATAAAATAATTAAATTTTATATCAATTCAGAAGGTTTAATATCCTAATAATAAGAGTGCTGAAAGAAAGAACAGAGAAAATAGAGCAGGGAGAGAATTGTCAAACAGTAATGCAAAAATTTCCCAGACTGATGAAGTGTCAAGTACAGTAAACAAAAAAAAAAAGAACCTTACAAAGACTCTCCATGGGAAAACTTCAAAAAACCTGGGATGATGACACTCTCTGTGAATGTGAAAGTTCACATTCTAGAATGAGAAATAATTAGAGAAATTCTGGAAAACAAAAGATAATGGAGTTATTCAACCAGATTTGAAGATAATATCTAGAATATCATGAATCTGCTGGTGACATGGTTTTCCAACCTTAGTTCCAAAGCTGACTAAATTCAAAATTGGCTATGAATGTTTTATCTCAAACAAAAGATCTTAAAAAAAAAATCAGCATTTCATGACTACCCTTTAACAAAATGAGGGAAGGAACAGAGAGAAATGGATCTAATGGAATCCAGGAGACAGAGTTGATACTGAACAAAAGTTCTAGAAGTTAAAACCTAATCTGCAGTACAAGTCAGCAGAAAGGCATGGGGGCTTTGGGATGTCTCCAAAGACATAGGGTCTGGGAATCCATCTAATATTTTAATCTGGTGGAAAACTCTATTGAAAAATGGTTGACTATTGTAAGAATTAGCCAAAAATCATGGAAAACTTAAATAATTACAATAAATTGGATAGTTATCTGCAGAAAAAAGCAAAAGCAGGAAATAATTATTGTATCTTATTTGCATCAATTGAACAATATATATGTATATATATTAAACTCTGAACATGGAATTAATTATATTGAGTTGGGGAGGGAAATCTCTAAGAGGCAATGAATAAGATGTTGCTAGTTATGTATTGCAGTGAACATTTCACCTATAACAATAAAGTAGATAAATCAGAAAAAACTTCACATATGTATATTATTGATAAAAATTAGGTTCACACTACAAGAAAGTTAAGTAAATCGACAGCATTTGTCTTAGGAGCTTAAAACTGCTAGTCCAGTGGAGATTTTGAACACTATGCATGTAGTATTTTAATGAAAATATAATTAAAGCAAAATTCACCCAGTTGACACACACACTCTGGATTGCATGCTTTCTAAGAGCCAGGATGTACTCCAATTTTATGTTTCCTCCTCTCCCCACCCCACAGTCCCATCTCTGCCAATTATTTTCCCTCAAATTTCTTCAAAAGATTATCAGAGAACTCCCAAGTGGTTCCACCACCAAGTCATGTCCCATGTCTTCTTTCAAAACAGACCCTGTTCACTCAGGAGCCCTAGAGCCATTCTTTCTTTTCTTTCCAAGAATTTCCCTTATATCATCCCTTCTCCATCAGACCCCAGCCTCTCCTTATCTGTGAAATTATCAGCAAACATGCTCTCATAGCTAACCCCTTAAAAAAAGACAGCATTCACTTGTTTCCATTTCTATTCCAGCTCCCAACAAATTCATCTTTTCATGAAGTTTTCCACACTCAGTTTCTCCAACTCTCCTTCCACTGGAAATCTCTCTGATTTCACCTTAACCATCATTACCACTTAATATATGTATGATTTTCTCTCTATAAGCCTCCTTCAATGAAATGCATTCTTCATGAGATTAAGACTCTGTCTTTTGAGCTGCTATCCCAACACTTAAGACGCATCATGTGGCCCTCAATACATTTATTTTATTAATAGTTTTTATTGACATGATGTTGCACTTTACAATTTTATGTATATATATATGTATATATATTCAAGTTGTGCATCATTATGAATCGCCATCTGTGATGTAACCTGGTGGAATAACACTTGTGTCAATTGCCTCTGAAGGACACAGGCCACATGCCCCTGGGTTAGAGTCCCAGCTTTAGGGGAAACAAACAGTGTGAACAACTAATGAAAAATCAATGTTGTGCCTCTTCCTCCTCTCTCTTCCTATCTGCCTACTTGACTTCATTCCTGCCTGCACCTTCCCTTAAAAAAAAAATCATCATATGTATATACTGCACTTAGAAGTCTAATTCTGTCCTAATTCTAACCGCATAATTGACCCCGTTTTTCCAGGTTGCCTATCCTCTACCTCCTTCCCTTCTTGTAACCACTAATTTGATCTTATTGATGAATCAAATGTAAAATCTTTATTGCAAAACAGCACAATTATGTGTGTGTGAAAACTGTTAATCAAGTGTGTTTCTACTCACCCTGCCCCAAATTGGATACCATCGTAGGCTGCTTAAGGGGATTTCACTGTTAGATAAAGTCAGTAAAATTAAATGGAGTTGTATATATGCAGCTTTGTGTAGAGAGGGGAGATATTGAATAGTATCAAACATTTCCATCTTTCTTTATCTTTTATCCGCTACATAGTACTTAGCCTACTTTGTTAAATTTCAGACCTCACTGCTCTTTGAGCTGATAATTCCAGTTTTCACATTATTGTTATTGGAAAGGTATATCTAATCAAAGTTTTGATTATTTCCAGATGCATTTTTTAAAAGCATGATTATTTTTATGTTGTTTTAATATGTAATGCATTATTCATAACATGGAACATACAGTGTGACAATTGCTTGAAAAAAATTTTAAATCCATGCATTAACATTTTTTTCATCTAATATAAATAGGCAATGCAAATAAATAAAAATATGTTTCATTATTTTGCTCTAATATGTATATATATACATGAATATATGTGTCATATTGTTATTTATGCTACAAAAGTAGCTAAATATTTAGAAAAATAAACACAACCAACATCTATATGTCAGTAACATTGCCTAAAAATCTCAATTTTAGTGCTGACTTATTTCCTTGAAAATATGCTAAGGTGCTCAGAAATAATTAAAACTACAAACTTTTTAAAGTAAAAATTAATGCTTGTTCCTTTGCAGATGGTATTTACTAAAGTCATCTGATAGCAGAATTTGTTGTAACACAAACTGTTGAAACTTAAGGAAAAGATAAGGCATCTCTTTGGTAAAAATCCATCTGCCTCATTGACTTGCTCTTACCTAGTTCCCACCCCCACCCCCAATTTCTCTTACCCTATGCACCTAGAGTATCCTCAGCCAGGTGGTTAATGACTGTTGTCCTTAAAATTTATGAGATTTTCACAACATGAAATAGCCCCTAATAGAGTCATTTTTCTTCCATTGCTAGCCACACCACCCTACTCAGATTCCAGAGATTCTGCCTCTGTGCCAACTCCAGACTGTCATCTAGCTCTGCATCAGCACCAGGTGTCACACATTAAGGAATATCATTCTTCATTTTGTGCAAGGGAGTGATGTTTTAAGAGATCATCATGTAATCTAATAGAAGAGATATGTAAACAATGGAATTTTATTGATAGATGTGGAGTTTTAACAATATATATATATATATATATACAAAGATACACATTAAAAATATATACACTAACTGTATATATAATATATGTGTATACTTTTTGTACTCACTGTATGCTGTTTAGGCTCTTTAATAGACAACACTTTCCTATATTTTACTTTAAGATTTTTACACATCTTTCAATGGGATTGTTGTATGATTTTATGGATACATATTACTTGATTTTGTAGCAAAAGTAAATAGCTCTATGAAGCAAATTAGTTAATTTTCATCTTGTCATATATTTCAAAGGGTAAACATAACCTGGGAATTATCTTTTATTAAAAATTTGAGAGAATTCACCAGTAAATTAATTGATTTATGCCAAGAAATGTATTAGATTATTTGTTAATCACAAGATAGTTTTACTATTATTATTCGTTATATATGTTTAGAAGAGTTTATAGAATATGAAGATTAATTTATTCATTAATGGCTTGGGAAAATTCAATAGTACAGTGATTTGGAGGTAGAAACTTAAAAACAATAGGTTTTGTAATATGTTTTTATTTCTATCCCCAGTCTTTATATAGATTGATTTACCTTTTCCTCATGGATTATAACTGTAAACTGAGGGAGAAAGGCAGGTTTCCTAAATCCTACAGCACAATGTTCTCTCGTATTGAGAATTCAGGCAATTTATTTAGAATTTTAGCATCAATAAGAGACATTGTTCCCAGGATTTCTTCTGTGCATAATATTTTTTGAGGTTCTGTTATCAGGCAAACATTCGTTCCCTGAAGTAAACTGGGTAACATTTTTATTTTCTGAAACAACATGAGCAGCATGAGAATTACTTTTTCTTGAAACTTTGAAGAACAGGAAGCAAAACAGTCGGATTTTGAAGCATTTCTTAAAGGCTTATTCAATTTAATGTGTTATTGAACTACTTTAGATTTCTATTTATTTATTAATTTTATGATTTATATGATCATTGAAAAATCATTCTTGTCACTGATATTTTCAACTTTCTGTTCATATAGCTTAATATATGCATATTAATATATACATAAAACATAAACCAATTTTATTTGCATTATATATAATATATATGCAAATTGATATTTATCCTTACACATGTATGTTAAACATAAGTAATATAGATGTGTATGTTACTACCCCATAAAACTGGGGTAAAAATTATTAAAAACATTTAATAAACAGATTGCTAAAAATGGATGGGAAGGAATGCTATCAGTGGTATATTCTGAATAGATAAATTTATTGCTAAGTCCTCTGTGAGAGGGTGTGATTTGAGCCAAGATCACATTTCCATTAAAGTACAAGTTATTCCAAGATTTGGGCAAAATGCTTAACAGGAAGTAGAAAACATGATATTCTACAGCAAGAACAAGTTATGTGTTTAAGGATGAGCATTACAATGTTACAAGTAAGTGTATTCAGTGGCCATTCAGCAGATGGTCTAACAAACTATGATGCACCTAGAACAAGGCCTAGAAAATAGAAAGCCCTCAATAATAACTCATTGAACAAAGAGTAGGCTGACCATATTTCCCTGAGACAAAACTGGGACATTAGGATGACAATAACAGGGTGGAGTTTTGTGCTGGCAACAAAGGGGAGGGAGGAGGCAGAGCAATCCAAGCAGGAGCAGAGCATCCAGACCAGCAACAAGTAAGTACTATGCGATGACAGTTGGCAATTACATAGTAATGATGTGTGGTTCACAAGACTTCATGCAAATGGCCAGGGCTGGTGCAAGGAATTTTGGCACCTTAGGCGAAAACCAAATTTGGTCCCCCTAAAATTCCCGCTCTAAATGCCCTCCCTAAAACATATGCCACTTTCACCCTCCCAGTGCCAGAAATGCCCAGCAACCCCCACATGCCAGAGATAAACCCCATAGTGCCAGAAATAACCCCCATAGTACTTACTAGGCTGTAGTGTTCTGCTCCCTTTGAAGAAACAGGCATGCAGTGGGCGGGGGGCCATGGGAATTCCCTTCCCACAGCTCCTGATTCTTCACAGTGGGCAGGAACAGCATTGGTGATCATGACCTGCTACAGTCATCATCAGAAAGAACCATCATTAACATGCATTTGGTGGGGCATCTGTTTGGGGACTCCTTCAACAGACTTCAACTGCCCTTTTTATCCCACTTAGAGATGGCCCTGGTTTATTGAAAATGGGACACAATTGACATCTATATTAAAATGACAGAACAGTTGAATAATATGGAAAAAAATAATACTGTCCCATTTTAAATGGTACATATGGTCAGCTTAACCAGAGTGCATAGTTTAGACCTCTGTCCATTTGATGAAAAGTCATTAGGGGATCCCTTGTTTTATACTAAACAAGAAAAAGTCCGTTACCTGAACAAAAGGCTGCTGAGTTCTAGATGCTCATGGATTCTCACATTGACTTTTAGAGCTACTATAATTAGCACGAGTTCATGAAGAGCCCAACAATTCATGGCTTATTCTTTCCAACTTTCAGCCTTAGCATTTTGTGTTGCATGTGGGCATTTCAGTGTGAAGGAGAGAAAAAGCAAAAATAATTTCTTGCTGGAACTTAAAGGTCAGAACCTAGGTCTTAAAGAAAATTGTTCTATACTTCAAATAATAGAAGAAAAAATTCGGAAATTTATTTCCTACTACTATTACACAAAACAGCAAAAATTTAGCACCTTTATCTTCATCCTAGAACAAGTTTCTGTTGACTTGTACCCCTATTTTCAATTGCCCAGTTTGTGAATTATTTAGTTTCCTTGCTATCCAATCCCCCCATTTGTTTTTAATCCAACTGCAGAAATATTACTCTGTAACAACTTTTTTTAAAGGATAGATAGAAAACTTAAAACCTCAAATTCAGGGATTTTTTTTTTTTCTTTTTACTATCACTTCAGCTTTAGCTCATCGACCTGTTTGAACCAAAGGAAGCTGAAGGACTCTTTTTATCTGCTTTGTTTCTACTCTTGACATAATTAAAGTGGTTTCTGTAATAATATGAAAATAAAGCATGAATGTGCTTCCTTCTTAACATTTGCAATTCTGTGAAACTTGACCACCAAGTCAAGTGGAAATTGCATTGAAAGGAGTTTATGATTTGCATTTCAAAATTATCATCCCCTTAGGACAGACTCTGATAATATATACACTCCTCATTGTGAGAAAGGGGAATATAGTATTTCCAAATATATAGTTCAACAGCAAGAGCTGGCATTTGCACTTACAAAGCCAGCACTCTGAGCTTCAATTTGCTTCCTGTAAATTGAGGATAACAGCACTTAACCAGTCCCCCAGGGATGTTTTAAAACCATGGTTCTCATAGTGTGACCCCAGACCAGCTGAGTTAGCATCCCCTGAAAAGTTGTTACAAATGAAGTTTTGGGGTCACCCAACCTATTGAATTGGAAATTCTGGTAATAAGGTCCAGCAATCTATGTTATAACAACACTTCAGGTAATTTTGAGGCATGTTAAGGCTCGAAATGATAGTTTAATAATTAAATAAAATGCTATATGTACAAAATAAAACTGTTTTGATAACTTAACACATATCCACTTGTGAACCATTATTCTGATGAAGTAAATATCTTCATTCTATGAGCAATATCATGCCAATTGTAACAAAGGTAAAAAAAGGTAGATAAGAAATTTGATAAGGAGTGATGTAATCTTCCAACCAATAAGAATAGATATCACAGTAAATCTTAGAATTGGGAAAGCATGCATCTAATTGCTGAAGGGACTTCAAACAGGAGTAAAGCTTTTGTAAACAAAAGGAGAACAGCACTGTCATCAGAAGCAGCATCCGAAAAGAATTTCTGTATAAACCCACTTCCTCTGAACAGGATGGAAGCTGTGAAAAGTAGTAAAGGGTTGAAATCCAAGAAGTTACGCACTGTGACAGCAATCTGGAGGCAGGAATTCCAGTTGGGAGCCTGTTAAAGTACTACACTTATGAAGGCCTTTGGCTCTAGGGCCTTGCAGGATGGGCAGGAAGATGCATGTCTGAGATATTTAGGAGGTAAATTGATGGAGCTTTGATGACTGGGATGATTCAATGGAGGAGTCTGTAGAAATTCAGAACTTGTTTTTAACCTATAAATCTTTATTTTCATGCCATAAACTTCTTAATCTCTTTCTGATACTTAGAATGACATTTCAAAATAGAATGACGATTCCCTTTAGTTTCATAATTGTTAGGGAAAATGCAGTCAAATACATCCTCCCCATTATAGTAAGTTTCTCAAAAGTATGGGGTCAGTTCATCTAATTTACCTTTATAAATAATCTCATAAATTTGATGCAAATTTCAGCATTTTTATGAAATAACTGTGCCTAACCATTAATGTTTATCTGTTCTTTTATTACTTTAAGCTTATTTGAACAATTCCTGTACTTAAAAAAAATTGATAAACCCCTTGCCAGTTTCCACCAAAATTAATCTGTCAGCAAGTACTTGGAAACTGGGTGGCCCCTCATTTGTTTTTCCTGGCGGTGACACACATGAGCTGGGGCTGGGCAGGTACAAGGTGACAAGAAGCATGGGCGGAGCCTCTGTTGCAGGGTTAGTGAGTCATGGGTGGGTGTTACCAGCACACCCAGAAATAAATGCTTATTTCCTAACTCCTTGGTCATAACCTACTCATGAGAGAAGACCTGCTAGAATTTAGGAAAGATTAGGGTGTTGGCTCTGGCTGAAAGAATCTAATTATATTTTCCTTCTCCCTTTCTCCTGCTCACATTAGGAAAACAGGCCTGTATGCATGAGTGGAGTGGGGCGTTTATCTTTCTCTTTCAGATGGGCACTCCCTAATACTTCCCAATGAAATAAACTGTGCTGGAGCTAATTAGGCAAGGAGGAAATTAGCCCAAGCAAATTAATCATTGGTACTCAATATGGAATTTTGGTGCTGTGTGGCTCAGAGATTATTTAGTGGATTCTGGTTTTCAGTTCAAATGAATTCACCCGTGAAGATAAGGATGGCTTGTTAAAGGCTTACAGGAAGTCTTCTTCCAGCCTCCACCCTTTGCTACAGCAAGCTCAACACATGGCCCAGAGAACACTTGTGCTGAGCTGATGAGTTGACACAGTGCCTCCTTCCCCCTCCTTCCGGTATTTCCTACAGGTGGGCTGTGAGGAAAGGAAAGTGCTTCGTAGGCCACGGGCATCTTCAACAGCTTACTTTCTCTTTCCCTGTCTGTGTTAATGGATCAAGACTCTTAAAATATATTCATGTGTAAAAATGTTTCTTTTTTAAATTTTTTTAAAGGAAAGATGCTGGTAGAAGTGAAGGTGAGCAGGAAGGGAGAGGAAGAAGAAATATTTATTTTTATGTAGTTGTTCATTTTGGTTGTTCCCCCTGTTCCAAGGTGTCAAATCTGGGTCCTCAAGAATGTATGTGGACTATGTCTGGTGACCTTACCCATCCACAGAACACACAGTAAAAATATTTCTTAAATGACATAATGGTAAACTATGAAAACAGAAGCTGTGACAGTGTCTTTTTTCCTGCTTCCAAAGTCATAATGTGCAGGCAGGAATAGGAACAGGACAATTGTCAAAAATCAGGCTCCGGGATGGCCAGGCTGTTAGGGGGTGTGGACATGAGGTCATGACCCTGATGTTTACCAGGAGGCAAAAGATTAGGTATGGAACCACTTGGCAGAGATAACACTTTACAGTTTGTAATGTCTTTTCACATACATTCTTTTAGTTACTCTCAATCACATTCTGTGCGGTGAGCTCAAATTATGACTAGTTACAAATAAGAAACTAATGATATTGGAGTCTCCCAAAACCACATAGCTAGAAAATGGCAGCATCAGGCCTCAAATTCAGGTGCTCTGATCTTATCATGTACTCTTCCTAGTGCCATGTCTGTCTCCTCTATACCTAGAGATGTTTCCAGGCTAAAAGTTTCACCTGATAAATGGAAGTTTCAGACCATGAGACCAGAATTTTCTTCTAGTGTTGTTCTAGCATACAAAAGTTGGAAAGTGAACTGCCATTATAAGCCACTATATTCCATTTTGGGGAAGAGAATGGAAAGCAAACTGTGTAGTAAACAGAGCATTGCCTGAAGAGGCAAGGAGACATTAAAATCTTTTAGGATGTTTTCCTGTGTGACTTACCGCTCAGCCTCTCCGTGCCTTGATTTCCCCCACTACAAAATGATGTAATAATTCTTATCTTGTAACATTATTCAATACAAATAATATAGTAAAGTACTTAGACGATTGTTTAGCACATAGCAGGTTTTCAATGAAAACTGCTGTTATTCTTAATTATATCTTGATCTGGAATATAGCCAAATATACATTTTGGATGCATGCATGTACTTCTTTGAGGAATTTCCTTCTATAGTCCTAAAAACTGCAAGATTAGAGTAAGTATGACTAAAAAGTATATTCTCACACACATATGTATAGACTGTAGCAAAGAATAAGGAAATCTAGAAGTTGATTTAGGATCCTTTAACAAAATGTATTTAAACATCTCTCTCCAGATCCCATTTTATAGATGATTTCTGTAGACTTGGATGGTCAATTTTTCAAAGCAGTATTATATGATACATATAATAACACTTCATTCTTTGGGATAAATGTACTTTCATATATCACCTGTCTCATAAATGTCTACTTGAAATTGCGTATTTTCCATTTTTTGTTTTTGGAAAAAAGAAATGTTCTTGAAATGTCCTCTCTTTTGGCATTTTCCTTTACTTATGTCTCATGCCTTTTTTTTTGTAATTGGTATCTTAGTTATTTCTTAATTTTTAAAATTTCCCTCAGTTTATAAGTTTACAAATTTTCAAACATGTCTGGTTCATTCTCTATTTATAGACTATATTGTACTAAGTGGATATTTAATAAATATGACTAAGAGATTATTTAATAAGGGAAACTTCAAGATTCAAAATGAAAGAGTAGAAAAAACAGACTTTTTTGCGTATGCTAGTAATAGAAGACACCAACTGTCTCCAACGATGCAGGGATGTAGTAGCTGGTGTAAAGAGTCTAAATGCAAAGCTCACATGGGATGGGAACTGACTGAGAAGCTGCATGCCTTTAAGTTTATTTCTCAATGATTTCCTAAGCTCTGCCTTCCTATTAGTTTGTTTTATCCTCAGGCTGGCTTTTTGTAGCAAAATGATAATAAGAAAATTACCTGAGTTGCTTTCTTTCCACATCAAAGTTGGAGACAGTATGTTCTTAACTTCAAACAGTCATCAAAATGTATTCCTTAGTAAGAAAATTCTTACTGGACAAATTTATGTTCCTGTCTATGTATGAACCAATCCCCATAGGTTTAGGAATAGTGGTGATGGACACGGTCCTGAAACAAAATGCTACACCAAGGAGAAGGAGTTAATCCTAAGTGTAAGTCGAGTTATAATATAAACCAAACCACAAAAATGCATGAGTGGTGCAGAGACTGGATGGAGCATGGGTGATTCAGTGAATTTTGGGGAAGCAATTGCAACAAGTGCTATAATTGTGCTTTAAAAGTAGTTTGAACTTCCATGGAATGCTCCAGTGTTACTCTTATATTCATGAGGTATCTGAAATAAGTGATAAACACACAGTTCTAGGTGCACCTGGTGGCTTAACAGGTAAGTCTGTCCAAAGCAGTCCAGATACCTCCTACACAGCCTGGGACAATAACCAAGATGCACTCACTATGAAAATTTAACTTCTAAAATAATTATGTCACTATCTGGTATTCTTGAAATTAAAACAGAACAAATAAGCATCCTATTTAGATTGAGACATCTTAGTTTTAGCACAGGTATTATATAATGTGTGTGACCTTTATAGATGATTTTGGATTACATATAAAGTAAAATCATAATTACATTCAGCCTTGTTTAGCTGAATACATAAACTAGCTAAAAGATTACATAAAAAGGTTACTGTAGTCCTAATTAAGTATTTAAGAAAATAATTTGAATCCCAGTGCCCTGTTCTTTTAAGCACCTTATTCTTGGCATCAAACTCCCACACCCACCCCCAAAAGCCACCCATTTCCCCAGAGCTGTGCTTTGAATGCCCCACTTGGACTGGTTTTCTCCAATTGACCTCTTCCTGGACGAGCACAGCGGGCTCTTACCAACATCTCATCCACCTTCCCTCTCTTGTGTCTCCCCAAAGACCCTTCATCCTTCACTCCCCAAAACTATTAAAACACCAGCATGCTGCTCCTAGAAAACAAGCATCTTTGTATTATTTCTTGGGGATTAGATATTCTCTTATATTTCATTTATTATGCCACTATTGCTGACCTGCTCATGAGAAATGCATAGTTGAGTGAGATAACTAAGTTTCCCTAGCTAGGTTACATGTGAAAAAATAATAGAGAAAATGAAGTCTTTTTAAAACATCTTAATGGTTTTTAATAGAGATTTATAATGGCCTTGGAGGAATTGAGACCACCAAATTGTAGTTAGAGAAGACAAGATTTTCTCTTTTCCCTTCCTGTTCTCAGGCCACAGAGGGATGGGACAAGAGAAAGTCCTTTCACTGAGGTTGCTCCAAGGATGTGTGGAACTTCGATAAGCCCTTCTAGTTAGTATATGGATATTGCTGCTGTCAGTATACAAGTGTTGAGGACTTACCGTGTTCCAGGCAATTTTAATGGAGTCCAAGGATCAGACTGCCACAATTCAGTGAACAATGAATGATTATAGAAGAAATTTAATCAGATGAAGAAAAATGAAAATGTATGTCAAATGTTATTTGCTTCTTTGTACAACCCAACAAATGTTATTTTCCTTACTCCTCCTCACTATCCATCTTACAGATTGGGGCAAAGATGGAAGGAAAAGAGCTCCCACAAAATGATTGAACTAGAAGTGTCTGTTTTCGCTCATTTCTGAAAATTAAATGTCTGTATGAGTTGCTTGTGAAGACACCTAATCTTAAGGAAGTCCATGATGCTTTGTGGAGAGTAAAAGACAGTCACAGATGTAGATGCTTCTATTATAAGACACACACAAAATCCCCATGCATTCATGTTTGTGTAAGTGTGTGTTCTATAAGAAAGCTAAAGAAGTGGAAGGAACATAAATGACTGTTTATGCTATTTTCATCAGGAAGATGGACTGGCATATTAAAATGAAGGGTTGTATTTTAACATATTTTTCATATAATTTTGCATATTAATTTAGCATGTATTATATTTAATATGATGAACATCAAGTGACTTGAAGGAAATGGGTATTTGGGAATCAAGTTGATGTGGAGATTGAAACTTACCTCAAGAAACAATTCATTTCTATTCAGATTTATTGACTAGAACATTTGAATGATAGATTTTACTGTGTAGTTTTAAAATTGCAGTAAATTTTACTATATTTTAAAATCAATTGAAACCTATTAAAATTTGCAGAAATTAAACCCTCTTAAAAATACATATGAAACATGTTTTATTTCAAAACAACAGACTGGTGCACAAAATATACTTAAGCAGAATCCTTTTGGGCCAGTATGGTCAAATACTCAATATTCTCTAAAATAATAAACTTCTTGGAAGGAAATGCCTAACTAAAAAACGTATCAGACCTTTTAAAATCAAAATTTCCTTCATCAATAGTAGCAACAATTTAGCATATTTTAAAACTAATTTTGACCCTTAAACTATGTTTCTTCTTTTTATGAATTAGATTATGTCCCTTGGATCTATTCTGTAATATTATTTTTCTTTAGTAAAAATTGCTTAATTAAAGTTTAGGGATATGCATTTATGTATCTATTGGAAAGATTATATCCTGTTATTTTTATTTTTACAGGTAGATTATTCAAATCTAAAAATGAATTACTATCTTTACTTTTCCTTTTATGCATAATATCTATACCGTTTTCTGTAAAATTAGCAGTAAATATTTTTCAGTATACCTAACTCCCCAAAGAACTGTCAAAAGAAAAGACCACTTAACATTCTATTTGTTTACTGCCAAGAGATTATCAATAGATGATAATTATATCTAGATAGATATATGTGTAAGACATATATAATATATAAAACATATATGCAGATATATAAAGAGATAATCTTTAGTATCATATTGTTTCTCCATATGGTTTGGGTTTCCCACTCATTAATTATTAGCTAATATTCCAAGATGCTTTCTATTAGAATTTATTTTAACTGGCACATTCAAACATCTGCAATTTACCTAAAGTGAAGATTATAATCGTCCTGATTCCAATGAAGTGCAGCTTCTGAAAACTAAAGGAGTCAATACAGCCCAGAATGAAAATTGTTCCTTAGCCCTAGACCACAATGAAAAGCCTGACAGGTAGAGTCACACTACATGTGAATTCACATGAGAACTGACTAGGACTCTGTCTTAAGGGTTGTGGGGGAAAAAACAAACAAACTCCAATATTTACCAGTTCCAATTTATTTTAATTTAATTTTAGGGGCATCAAAGAATCAAATTGCCTTAAATTGTTCCTTTTAAAAACTTATTTTTTGCTAAGGAAAGAAGGCATTCTTATGGACTTCCTTGAACCTCTAAGATGTTTATATTTAAAGAAGCTTTTGTTTTTGTGAAGGAATTGCTACTGAACATTCAAATTTTCAAATTCAAAAGGGAGATTGAGAAAAATACAATTATGTGTGTGTTGAGGAAGCATTTCCTCTAACACAGAGCTTTATAAATACACCTATTCAAAAGCTAGTTTTTAATCCTATTTTGTAACATGTACTATGAAACTTGGCAGGAAATTCAACCAAACTCTTCTTAAATTGTCTCCAGTTATTTCTGGTAAACACGAATGTGTACATAAGCTTTCACACTCATATGGAAACACATACTACCAGAAAAATTCTGGGACCTGTGCTGCTTGGATATAAACCACTTTTCTCTTTGAGGCACAAGCTGGTCCCCATTTATGAAGTTTCTGATAATCATTCCTATCTAAGGAGACGCTCCCAGTATTTCAAATTTTATCATATATTTCCCTAAATAAAGCAAATGTCATGAAAACCTAGTAGGGTTGCTGGAATATCCAATGAGAGATTATTAATCTGATTACAAATTCATGGACTCAGATCAGTCCTTTGTGGTAAGAAACAAATCTGCTTTTGGCTTTATATTTATGTTAATGTATTACTTGAATATTCTCTACTGGCATCAGAAAGAACTTCAAGCCATTCACTCTTGAAAAATATGCTAGCTTTTACATTTGAGACAAGATAAATTAATACTGGATACTAGTGAAAAATAAGACAATTTTTGAAAACAAGAAAGCCTATAGGAACAAAATCCAACCTTAGAGGTAAAGCTATGAAGGGAACAAATATTGGGGGGAAAAAGAAAAAAAAGCATTTTCTTCCACAAAACTGTCAAATTAAAATCTAATGTGGGAGGATTTTTTTGTTCTTTAATATTTTTGGTCTGTCATCAAAATGACCTATCTTCATGGTATTCTCATTTTCTATTGACTTTCATCATTCCACTCTATGACAACACTATTGTTCCCACTTCTATATGTTTTTCCCAATGATCACATTTTATCTCATTTCCAGATGTGGGCAGGGATGGAAAGGAAATCGATGCCACATCAAGTTTGACTCTCCTACGGAAGATTTCTCCTACATTCAGAATAGTAAGTGACATTGGAATCAAACAAAACGCTTAACTTTTGAGTCCCTAGTGTTTTTTCAAGGCATATTTATCTTTTTCATTGGTTTGAAATTCCAGATATTTGGACTCTCTTGGGCATTGGATTGGCTTTCCTGATGACTCATGTTACAGTCGCAGTCTTGTGTTTTCTTGCGAACAGAAAAGCACCGGTGAGGTAAGTGATGCCTTTGACTGCTGAGTAAAATATGCTGCAGCAGACCCATTTCCTGAAACATGTCATTTGTCATATTTTCCTTTTGCCCCATTTAACACACAGGTAGCTTTAGTATTTCCATATTTTATGGATTTATTTTTCTGGGCAGAAAGTTGGAGCTACATAATGATAATCATTCTTCTCTTTTGAGTGAAAATAGCTTAGCTCACTTTTCAGATTATTTTCGGAGCATTTTTGATAACCCCAACTCTCCCCCCAAAAAAATGGAAGAAGAGAGAAAGAACATGATATTCCCCACGGATTAAAAATATGTGAAGGCAGGATGGGCATCTCTCTTTCTGGAGGTGATATTCTCAGCATGTCCAGGAAGGCTAATCTCTGAGCACCAGTGTTTCAGGCCAAGACTCCTGAGATTGCTGCATCTGGAAGGGCTCTGCAGGGTGGTCCTACATCTCTAAGAAGGCCTTACAATCTACAGTGCTGCTTAGGATCCTGGGAGCTTCCTGCCCATCTCCCATCTCCCCATTCTGTGTAGGATGCAGGTCACCCCTGTAGCACAAGTGATTGACTTTTCCATGATAAAGACTTAGAATAAGATTTAAAGAAACTTTAAAAATGGAAAGAAGTGCACCCTCTCTTTCACAGCTGTTTGTGGTCAGAGATTTAGACCCGCTGCACCATCGTATCACAGAGCACTGTTTAACTGGGTCCTCCCCCTGCTCCCCGTGCCCTTGTATGTGCCTCCCACTTGATGAATTCACCTCAGTACTTCAGCCAGCAATCACGTTAATTAGCAGCCACCAAACTTGATATCATCAATTAAGGCAAAGTTATTACAGAAACATGTTGTTCATTAGGGGAAAAAAATACGACATTTAAATTCATTACTATTAAGAAGAGCTTTCTCATCTATTAATTATTTAATTATTTGTTGCCTGCCTAAAATAGGTCAGACAACGTGGATACAGACAGGAATGAGAAGAAGTCTGGATTTAAAGGAGTTTATTCTGGGAGAAACAGACACAGTTTCCAAGTGAAACATTGATTCTGTGCTATCATGCACGCATGTGTTAGCCCAAGTTCTCCAAAGAAACATAGATAACATGATATCTATATGATATAGATATGATATATTGATATAGATATGATATAGATAAATATATAAATAGATAAATAATCCTCTCTGTCATTCTCTATGTCTGCCCATCTATTTTTCATGTTTTAAATATATTTATATATTAATATGCTAAAATAATGTTATATATTGCACATATTATATAGCATGTTAATATATTGTTAATTGTACTTAAATCAAATTTTAGTAATATGTGGTATTATACAAAAATGCATAATATACTATATTAGTATATAAGATCTTATATACTTATGATTTTTATAATTAGTATGTAAGTTATCAAATATTAATATATATTTCTATTAAAATGAGTTATATTAACATTGCACATATAATACTAACTATAAATCTATATTATTAATAAAATAATTGACTTGATGAAATTATATTAATGCCATTAATATTAAGATATAAAGATATAGAGACCTACTTTAAGGAATTGGCTTATACCATGGTGAGTATTGGCAAACTTGAAACTTGTAGGGCAGGTTGACAAGCTAGAATGCAAGTCAGAGTTGATGGTGCAGGCTTGAGTCCAAAATCTTCTAGGCAAGCTATCAAGCTAGAAAGACAGGTAGGGTTTCTGTGTTGCAGTCTTGAGGTAGAATTAATTCTTTCTTCAGGAAATCTCAACCGTCAAATGACTGAATGAGATCCACCCACATTATGGAAGGTAATCGGCTTTATTTAAAGTCGACTGATTATAAATATTAATCACATCTAAAAACACCTTCACAGCAACTTATAGACCAGTGTTCAAGCAAAACCTGAACACCACAGCCTAAATAACTGGACACAGAATCAATCATCACCTGTATATGCACAAGTTGTCCTACTAACACAACCAGTTAGAGTCAGAAAGAACCCTGCATGTCACACCTCTTCCAGGTTCACACTGGACAGTCTATACCTTGAAGGTTATGAACAGACCTTTCTGGCAAACATCAGTGGCACTTTGCAAGAACATCTTTCTTCCATCTGTCATTATACTTCAATTTTTGCACTTTCCCTTCCTTTTCGTTCCTAACCTTTTTTTCACTAAACTCTATTTCTGTTTTCCTTTCCCATTTCTTTGTCCCTATTCTCAAACCTGCTTCCATTTCTTTGATGTTAAAAAAAAAAATTGTCTACTCTCTTTCAATCCCTTTTCCCTTCCCTTACTGATGCTCCCCAGCTTTTACATCCATATCTACTTCCCTCACATGTTACTCATTTCTAAGATTTCAAATATGTAAGTTAATGGCTTCAAAGGATCCCTGTCGCTGAAATTCTGTCTCAAGCTCTATATCCAAATCATGGTTCAGATATTTGTTAGAGTTTACTGTAGAACTTTTTCTAGATACACTGAGGTATTAATGTCCATCATTTCTATTTTCTGAAACCTCCCTCTGGGGCCCTTTGAATAGAGGGTGAAGTCATTATTTGAGTTGGAAAGTTTAGATAGTAAGCTATTTTCACTACACTGGAACACACCAGAAGGACTTTGACAATAACAACCTCTCTTGTACAAATACTGTAGGAATTGAGTGAAATTGACTACACTCCTCGAATAAGAGGCTCCAAGTACCCACACTTCTTGGTAAACTGCCAAACACTGCCAATAATTGGGGTCAGACCCAGTCTCCTGAGACTTACTAAAAGGAAGCAGAACTATTGGTATCACTCAATTTTTCATCTCTCCAGTCTATCTAAGGAAAGAATTGGGAAAGAAAAAAGAAGGAATTCTTGAGGCCATAATCCTTGGAGTTGTGTGGGTTTTGTGGTGAGAAGTTTTTACCTCTTTCGTAACAATGAAGATAATTGAGAAAGGTACTGGCAATATCCAAATTTGAATTATAGAAGGAACCCAAGAGGATCGATCATGGAGATTAGCTATGCCTAGAAAAAGTGACACATCTGCTAAAGGTGTTTCCAGGTGCTATGTCAGAGCAGGGCATATGTGACATGTTTCTTTGATTGACAGTCATAAGGATGATTTCATTAATGTTCTGAAAGTGGATGACCATGGAAGCATCCAGTACCATCTTGGCGTAAAAGACTGTACAATGTACCTTGGAGCAGTGAGAAGGCTGGAATGGGAGGAGGAATTATACTGTATCCCAATTATGCAACACCCTCCAAAGACATGAAACAGAGCCCAGAATTTCTGTTTCAGTCCGTGTGATGAAGCACAAAAGATAAAAATGATATGGAGTTGTTGGGCAGCTGCCTGATCCAATTAAGCAATGCTCCTCCTGAAAAGGGTGTTAAGGACAAAACTGAGTTGAAAGATCATAAAGTTGCCTTTATTTTAAAAGATATTTAGTATTAGAGGGGGCTCAAGTGAAGTTGATTTACACATACACACACACACACGCACAAAATCCTTATGCTATCACCATGGAGGTCCTGAGAGAAAAACCTACCTTCAAAAAAGTCAGAGTGACACTAACCCACTGGGCAATGGGAAGGGGCCTTCCATAGTTGTCACCTCCCATGAGTGACAAGTGCTTGTTATCAGCCTCATATTTCTGCCTCTCCTCTGTGTGGAAGCCTAGCTCGGCCTTGAAAAGAAGGTGGAGAGCAGGTGTTACAGAGCCAGATCAGGAGTTTTACTCTCTTTCTTGCTCAAAAACATCAGCCAAGGTCAACTGTAGTCTGAAAAGGGGAAAGGCAGGAGACAAATCCAGATTAGAATCTGATATCCTCTGACAGTTTTCCAATGGATTCCATTTTTAATCTTTAAAAGTTACCAAAAAGTTACAAACTTGTCCAAGTTATATGAATAAGTCTAGGAAGGAAGGACGGTTGATAGATAAAAGATAGTGAAAAAAATGTAGAAGCACCTTCATGTTTCTAAGTTACTGGCTCAAGTACTGCGGTTATCCATGAACCATAATTTCTTCAACTCATAGAGGCAAATGAGGTCCAAGGTTTGAGAGCCAACCCAGGATTTCTACCTCTGACCCTCAAAATCATTTTCTGGCCATTTTCTTCTCCCTGATAACCTCTCTTCTGATTTCTAAAAATCTGAAAAGAAAAAGTTGTATGTCCCATTACTGCCCCAAAGAATGATCAGTCAAGACTGTTTTCTCAGTCCTGGTAGGGATCTCCTAAATGGCTCATCCACACACTGCCCCCAGGCCACTGCTGGGAAGTTCCCACAAGTGGGACAGAAGAGAGAATTCCTCAGAGGCATCAGATCGGCCTCAGCCCAACAGGGGACAGATCCAAACCAGAGCTTCCACTGTCCCTCTACTGGGGGTCTTCAGACTGGAGGATGGTAACCCTGAGGTCTCAGAGATTTCTTTATTTTGTGGTGCAAAGAATTCTAAAGGCATCATTGTTCAGATGCTGAAATGTCATATACAAGAGATCCTTGAATAAATTTAACTGGTTCAGTGTTGTTTCTTTATAACATTTATGATAAAAGTGAATCCCTGCCCACATTGAACTAAATAATTTATTGGAGGAACTGGTTTGCTTACATTAGACATTGTTTTGCTAAAAGTTACAGTTTACAAGAACCTATCCAAGATGTTAAGTGAGGACTTACTGTATTCTCTTCTGATTGAGCAAGTGAATTTGCTTCTACCATCTCCTGTCTTCTTTCACAAGCACCCTCTCTTTACTCACTCCTATTCTGAATCTTACTAAAATAAATCAGTTGGAAAAGTCAGGAAAATAGCTCTTGGGAAACTCAAAAGAGGAATAATATGAGAGTGAAGGCCCCTAAAAAAAACTTATGTAGCAAAAGAATAGCTTTGAAATAAGCAATATCAAAAGAAGAACAGAGACAGAATGAGGCTTAATTCTTCTCCTTACTTCTCTTCCGCCTTCTCTCTTACTTTCCCTCCCTCCTTTCCCAATTAGCATCTTATATCACAGTTAATTAAAATGTTTCCACTAGGGTATGTTTTAATATACCTGATGAACTATGAAGTCAAACTTTTTCTGAAAATCGAGTTTGATTTGATTGATTGTATAGATAGTTTTGTCATTTAGGTCAGATCATGTTAAAGATCAATAATTATAAAGAATTCAATATAAAATATTTCAGAAATCATATCCTTTACAACCATGAAATAAAAAAATTTTAGATGTTAGCTAAAATATCTAAATTTTTCCAGGTTATTTTAGGGAAAACTCAAGTGACACTGTTCAAAGACCAGAGCACTAACTTTAATTTTTCATCATCCAACCTTTCACACCCTACATTTGGAAAATGTCTCACCACTCCCCTAAAATATATGGCTTTTCACTCCCTCTGACTGGCAGAGATACCCAAACCCAGATATTTTTAATATAAGCAAAATTTTCCTGGAATGCCTTTAAGGTTAGTCACTGAGTTCTCAAAACATTATTCTTAAGAAAACTGTTACATTGTTATTTTCATGTTATTACTTATCTTCATATCCTCAGTATCTAGCATCAGTACACATCTGCCGTTAATACATGAAAACTGAAGAGTATCATCATTGAATATTATCAATACTTCTGAGACCATGAAACACATTGCTTATTCCTGCTGATTACATTTAAATAAAATGTTACCTATCACATTTTAAATCATTTTTCATGAAATCATCTAAATGCTAAAGAAAGTTAAACGTAGTCCAAGAGGTGGTTAAATGAAATAGCAGTGACTCACCTTGAAAATAAGAACAAAACTTGGAGATAAAAAAAATTAATATAAGCAGGAAATGCACCATGTTCTCTAAAGAAACCTTAGTCTTATGATTTTTCATTAGATTTTGTAAAAAAAAAAAAGGATCTGTAGCATAAGAAGCCCTTCAGAGACTTGAAAGAGCATTGATTATTAATTTTTTTAAAAACATGGAATGGAGCACTGAATGGGGTACATTCTAAGAACAGAAAAAAGTTGCTTAATGGTTGTTTTCAGAGATTTGGCTTCCTGGATTTTATTATATATTCTGTGACCCTTCTGTTAGCTAATTGCCACCTAATGTGTTAGTGAGGACAGTTTGATTGTAGGGGAAGAAAGCAACTCAAGCTGGTTTAATCAAAATAAGGAATTTAATATAAAAATGCACGTATGTCCCAAGCAAGGGGCAGGAATGAATGAGGTGAGACCTCAGCAAGGCAGAAACCCAGCCATATACTTCATCTGCATCTTATCTCTGCTTGTTTTTCCTTCTCTGTCTGTTGGTTCTCTGAAAACATAATTCCTCTATTTCTGTCCATGTAATAAAATGCTGTCACCTAGAGGATGCATTTTAATTATTATGTCTCCAGATAAGAAAAGACTAAATCTTTCTCTTTTTGTCACCGTTTCATATCTAAGGGAAGACTTTCTATTAGCCCGGTTAGGTCAAGATCCCATTTCTCTGGCCAAATCAACAATGGTGAGATATGGGGTGAAGTCAATAGTACAAATATGGTGCAGGGACAAAATACAAGGCAATGTGATGGCGAGGATGGGGGTCATGGCGAAATATCTTTGAAAGTTATTCACTACACCTGTTCCTGGTTTCAAAACCCACCAGATTTTTATTCAGAACATTTTATAAGAAGGAGCAAATGTGACAGCCATCCAGAGTTGCTTATATTAACAAAACATAGATATAAGAACTAAATCTAGACCTAGAAATCAAGACTAAAGGTGGCAAATAGTGGGTAAAAAAATCTAATTTACCAAACTTATAGCTTCTTCATACCCAATGCTTTCCTACTTTAGATTGTATTATCTTTGGGGGAATCTGGACAACAAATATCTGTTTATTACCCTGCACCATGGCTCTTACTCCTAAATGATTGCGTTTCTTTATGAAACAAACAAAAGTTTAAGGTAAATATTGCATTCAGTTTTGCTTGAAAAATGAAATTTGTTTGTATGAGAATTGGATAGAAGTATAGATATGGAAATTTCTAAATTTTATAGGATTCTAAGAGTATGCAACAATAGAAATATTGCTGAGTAGGAAATGTAAAGGTTGCCTATGATCTTGAAAGAACTTCGTGATTCAATTCTACAATTATTTATTTTATTGTTTGCAACATTTATTAAGACTTTCTATGTACTAGTCTTGAGAGGCTTCATAGATATGTAAAATGACACCCTTGTTTCCTGGCTCAGACATATTTATATGGTTGACAATGAAGAATGTATGTAATGGTAGAAACATAAACCAAAATACTTTGTAGGTAAAATAGAATGGCTGATTAAGAGGATGACTGTTGTTTATAGTCCTGATAAGAAAGAAAGGCAATTAGGATCCCTGAAGCTGGACCATCGTCCTGTAACCCCATGGGAAGTAGAGATGCTCATGTGGATAGAGATTTTTAAGTGAGTGACCCTGGCCACCAAATAAAATACCTGTTTTACAAAATATTCACTCCACCAGATGCCTTCCTACTGCTAATATCTGATAATGTGGAGCTTTGGAGGTCGGAGTTTAGTTATTCTTCTTCACTGAGATCCATGCATAGGCCTAACCTGGACCAAGCATTGAATATTTATCCTTAGCAGAAATCAAATCTTGCTTACTTTATGACTCACGGAATTCAGCTGTATTTACAACTAGCGTGTCACTCATGAGCCTGCCCTAGGCCCAGAAGTGAATGCTTAGCTCTAACAAACTAGAATTCCATTAGCAACAATGACCAAGGTCATTTCACGCTTGCATTTGCATTTCCTCTTGTGCATTTGCTCACAAGAAGAATAGCTGTTAAGAACCTAATTCTCCAATCTCAATCTCTTAAGTATAGATCAATGATGATCTGCCAATCCAGCTAAATATTTACTTTGGGCAAAAAAAGAGACGAGAACAAGGTTTCAATATTCTCGGCAGAATTGGACTACCTGTGATGAAACCTCCACCCCTTCTTTTTTGCCTCCTCTATTTAAAAAAGAAACCTATGCAGTCTGTTCCCTAATGCTTTCACCTTAATCCTTACCATCATTCACTTGCCCTGAAATGGTGGAACAGGCCTATGAGAGAGGCCTCAAAAAAAAAATAAATAAATAAAAAGAATATTTGGTCTCAAGCCGGAGTCACATTTCTATTTGTCTCACAAGAATCCCACTCCCTGTCGTGTGGTCAGGGATTTAATGAAGTCAGAGCCTCTCCTGTTCAGAGTAGAGTGAATGGTGCACAGTAAGCCTGATATATCACATGTATGCTATATATTCTGGGATCCAGCAATTTGGATGAATTGGTGGAGAGAAGATGCCATTTGTATTGAAACTTGAATTACATTGAAGCAGGGAGGAGGAAAGGAGTTCAAGAAAATAAACTAAATATGGAAACTTGTAATATCAAAAATTGCTCATATAGCTATAGAATACAGGAGGGAAAATCAACAGATCACACTCAGGAAAAAATGTTGTAAAGAAGTTTTTAAGGCTTTCGATGACCTACTGAGATTTTAATTCATTAAATAAAACAGAGCTGAGTGTTGGTTATCTTGTCTGTCCCCTAGATCCACCCTCCTCCACTTAACAAGATGGACAAGAGAAGGTGAATTTGGCAACCTGTCTTTATGGATTGAATTTATGTTATGTTTAGCCAAAGTGGAACACCTTGAAGGAGGGAAGAGAATAGTTGAGTACTGATAATCCTGATTCCTTCCAGTAGTGTAGTTCTGGCTGCCTAGACATTATGGGTCTGTCCAGAGACTTGACAGAAACAAGCCAATTTCTCTAATTCTACTACCACTACTTCTTCTCTTCCTCCCCCCTCCCCACCTCCTCCTCCTCCTTCCCCGTCCCCTCCTCCTTTACTTCCTCCTCCATACTTAGGGTGGTAACAGCATTAATGTCATTGCTTAGTCTGCTGCACTGTCTAGTATGGTTTCTCTACATTCTGGTAATACTTTTGCAAATTGTCACTCCAATTTTCCAGTTTGAATGTATCAGCTGTTTTCTACAAGGGCCTTAACTAATATAAGCCAAGGAAGTGTTTTGAGCTGCAAAATGACATGATGATTTCTGTTGTTATTTTTGTTTGTTTAAAGAATGCAGAGCATGGGAGTAGATTAGAAAAGACTGAGAAAAAAATTGGCAGTCTCGAGAACATAAATATGTTCAGTAGATTTAGATGAGACATGAAGATTTGAATGTGAGCAGTGGTGACTGACTAAGCACAGCAGGTTAAAAAGAATGTGAATGAAGAAGTGTCTGTGATGATTCTAGGCTATGACACTTAGGCAGCTCATGGTTGACAATGTTACTGACAGATATTAAAGAATGGGGAGAAAACTTTTGATATTCTAAATGAAGAAGCTGAATAAAAACCAGTCTTTCTCAAACTCCTACCATACTTAGGCTAGCTCCATGATTTTAGACATAACTATGTTTTTTTAATGTGTTAGGTAACTTGTATTCATTGATTAAATTTTCAGATAGACTTGTGTTTAACTTAACCCTTTCCTAAGTAATAATATTTATGAAATAAAAGTTTTGATTGCCATCTGTATATTTCATTATACCTTTGGTATAAAACATTATTATACAATTTAAATATTTATATTTCCTAAATTACTCTTTTTTATAACCAACAGTGTACCTCATACATAGTGTGGAGTGACAAATTAAGTTTAAAGGTGTCTAACTTAATTTATATTCGATCAGATACTAGTATATTTTTGTTTGTTTTTTTATTGTTTTTTTTTTTTCTTTAAGAAAAGGCACAGGCAAGAATGAAGGCAAGCAGAGGCAAGTAGGTAGGAAGAGAGAGAGTGAGAGAAAGAAGAACACTTTCTTATTTTATTTAGTTGTTCAACAACTTTAGTTGTTCTTGGTTGTTCTCCCAGGCCTTAGTCACTAACTCAGGGATATATGTGGACTGTGTCCAGTGACAGTGTGTATGGTGATCTTGATCACACAACTGATTGATGTTTTAAAACAACAATACATTCTAGAGCAATAGGACCAAGTAAAGTGTTGTTGGGACAGTTATAATTTGATTTCTGGTAAGTCATGGAAAACAGGGACAAAATCATTTCTCTTTCCCTTTAGCTAATATGTGGTGTAACTAATATATAGGCCAGATAAAAATCAGATGACTGAGATATGTAGCTTCATAATAATATAGCAAAGTCATGGAATTCAAACTTTGTAGACTTAAGCCCAGGTCAGAATGAGTCGTGCCAACTGCCTTGTCTTCACATCATAATGGTGAAGGATTTATTAGTTGAAAAAGAAAGAATAAATTTCCAGGAATGTTGGATTTACTTCCTTTTTCATATGAAAGTAAAACAAATAGCAAAGTCTTTTCTAAAAGTCCAACTCTGAAGAAGTGTCCTTTGCAAATCTTCTGGAGTTGTTTTAGGGAGAAGTAGCTACTCCTAACTTTGAGCTTACAAAGTACTTCATTCTTACCCTTGATTTTCATTCATCACATTGACTTTTTATTTGGTGTCTCTAATAAAAGATTGTGAACCTCTTGATGGCAGTATCCATGTTCTATTCATTTTTATATCCCTAGTCTCGACAAACAACAAGAATTAATCTCAGTGAATAATTGTTAAATCCAATTTCTCAGCCTGTCTACAATAGGATATTGGAGCCAAAATTAATATTTTATATTCCGACTCAACACTTTACTTGGCCCTATTGCTCCAGAATTTATTCATCCAATCTTTGCAGATGACTCCAAAAGTGAGAACGTAATTATTAGGTATTACTGGAGAGTGTCCATCTAACCTGAATGAACTTCATTCTGTGGCATCTTAAAGCGCATAAAAGAGCACCAAATAAAGAGCACACATTTGACCCTTGTCAGAGTTCCCTTTGTGGAGTCCATGATGGGCTGCAAAATCAATCCACAATTAAAAGCTTAAAGTCTAGAATAATAGTGAGGGACAGCAGAGAGTACCAAAACCCTACATTTATAGGCATAATCTGTTGAAGAAACTGAGTATCAAAAAACCTGGGCATTTCAGGGAAGCAGGAAATTGAATTGAGTAAAAAGATTGACTGTGTTCACTCTTGTCAATATTGTTCTCACACTAGACCATGTAATTTGGGCATCCATATGTTTCAGAGATTCCGCACTGTAGTTTCTGAAAACAATAACCAGCATCTGACAACCTAATTATCAATTATACTCATAAGGATTGTATTGCCCATTCCATTTTTCTTAGACAAGCCATGCCAAATGTGTGTGTGTGAAAATAATACTCATAGTTATAAAATGAACAAAGCTAGGAATTTCACATTTATTTCAGCATGCTCTGCTGTTTTTACTAAATATCTAGTAGTTCTTTGAACAACCAATTTCCCGGATCATTAGACTATACAAAATGAGTTTACATGCAATATGTCAGGAATCTAAAATAATGCAAGCTTCATTGGTGTGTACCTGTGTTGTCATTACTATCCCAAGTTGTCTCAAGCTATTACCATTGGTCACAGACTCCAAATAGTATAAGAAATATAATATGTATCAAAATTAATAAGTGCTCATTACTGTGAACAGGCCCATGTTCTAATCACTTGCTCTTAAGATTGCCCTTTTGCCATTTGAATACAGCTGCTGGTAGAACTAGTTCCCAGTTCTGTTCAGCACCTTTTCTCTGTTCACTATAAATCTAACACAGCAAAAAGACAACATATCAGTCCTTGATATATTTGTATGTTGCATTTGTTTCCTTGTATCCAAGCAATAAGAGTAGATGAATGTGTTGTAGCAAAAGGAGTTTCCCCTTGAAAGAAAAAACCTGTTCAAATGAGGAAACACAGGAAGGCAGTAAGACAAGTGAGGTGTGTACCACTATTAAATCATACGGTCCTATCATAGCTTGTAGCAAATACAGACAGTGTTTTTGACTAGAGACAGAATTCTAAATGGTACTTTATTAATGTTACTAGAGAATAGGGAATTTGGAAAGATGGGGCAGAGGGGACTGACTTCATAATTTTTCTTCAATACCTGCTTTGCTATACTCCTGATAGAGTCTTTTTGCTTTCAAATTGCCTTTTACACAATTTATCCTTAAAAGCATCCTTAGGGACGCTCCTACAAGTTGAACAATCTGTAACGGTGTTGGGATTTCCAGCTCACTAATGAATCAAAAGACAGAATGACAGTAGACTTAAAAGAACATGTTATCTTCATCTTTGTAAAAAGAAACTCATAAATCAGAAACTCTTAGCAATTCATTCATGCATTTGTTGGCAAACACGTATTAAACACCTATTATGTGTTAGGGATTGTGAAAGGGATTGGTAATATAAAAATAAATTTATAGTCTAGTTGAGTAGGCACTTAGGAAAGCAAATAATAAAAGTTCTGTAATAAGTATATAGGAACATAATGTTGCTTTCTACAAAATGCTGAAGAAACAACAATAAAGGAAAGGCTGACTTTTCTTTAGAGGTGAGAATAACAGGGGACATAAAGTAGGATTTAGTGAGAATGCACATCAAATCTGAAGCTGAATTCATGGAACACAATCCATGAAACAATACAAGAGTATCACATGACGACAGACTACTTGGTAAAGGCACAGACTGAGATAAAGAACAACATGGTCAGTGTGAACAAATCACAGATCAGATAAGAAGCAATAGTGATGTATTTACTGGGAATAAACAGGAAAATGTTATTTTTTAATATGCATATAATGCATATATGTGCATGCATAGTTACAATTTGTCTTTATATTTTAAAGTGGGTTGCTATAATAAAATGTAATTTTGTTGCTTTTTAAAAATATTTAATATTGTACTGGAATTCCAAGAGAGGTTCAGATAAAGGTGTTAATACATCCAAAGTTGGCTACATTTAAAAATTTGTGGCTGTTGTGAATCATAATGAAATAAATCCATTTTTTCTATGTAGAGTCTCATATAGCGTTGTCAGGTTTAAGTTGTCCAAAAAAGATCTAGAAAGAAGAAAGTAGCTAGGTGATTACTAAGGGAAACCATGAAGGTTTATAATTAGCTTCAACATTGCAATCAGTTTCAATTAAATAGATTATATGTCTAAGAGAATTCAATAAAGAGATTAGGGTGAGTTTTCATATTGAGCAATTTACATAAAAATATTTCATTCTAAGCACAGAAATTTATATAGTACTTGACTCTCTCCAGCTGTGGGACTTTGAGGTGTCACATTCATAAGGAAAAAGGAAGATACAACAATATTTTTAGAAGATGTAGCTGGCAAAAAGTTATTGAATGGAAAGTAGAAGTTAATCAGGCAAATTAGTATTTGTTTTTATTTGAATACACAAAAGTAGAAGAGAACCATTCAAATTATGCTTTGTGAAAGACCTGCTCTAGATGTGTTTTTTTAAATTATTTTTTCTTGAAATCAATTGTATATCAATGAAAACATAATAAAACATAATAAAAAAGAATGATTAGAAAAATAAATTTAAAAACACAAAATACTAGTCCAATTTTTTCTTCTTTGAATCAACAGATAAAAAATAACCTGTCAAATGACTGCAAATGTTTTTAAACATGTATTCCCAATTTTTGCATTTGTCTCATCATGGAATGATAAACAGACTAAGATCAGAACCATATATAAGTCACACTGAATAGCTTCGTAATAGAGTACATTGCACATATTTGGGACTCACATAATGTTTCTTGAATAAATTGTAAAGTAAGAGCTTATAAAAAACATAAATGCAACTAAGTCTATTTATCTAGAGAGATAAATGGATTCTTATATCAAGCTGTCAACTTTAAATTCTTGGAAAGACTTAGAAAGAATCAAGTAGCTGGGTGATTGCTATGGGAAATCACAAAAATTGATGATTAACTTCAGTATTGCAATCAGTTTTCAACCAAAGTGATTTTGTGTCTAAGAGAATTCAATAAAGAACTTAGAATGAGTTTGCATATACAGAAATTAATGTAGAAAAATATTTCTTTCCCATTAAAGAAAATATTACATGGTCTTAGAGTGAAATGCACAGTGCCCAGTGGAGTACAAAGAAGAAAAATGCTTCCTCTGGTTCCCGAGCTATCCAAGGTTCTAGCTAATAAGGAGGGCATTTTAAGAACAAAGCAGAAGTTATCAAAAAATAGGAACCATTCAGTAACTGAAAGCGCAGTAATATTGGCAACTACACTTGAGAAGAAATGCTAAGAAGGTATCAGGAAAGAAGAGAAATGAAAACCCTGAGGGATATGAATCCTAAGTTTTAGGCAAATGACTTACAAGGTGCAGGGACAAGGGGGAGGTATGTGTTTTTTTCTCCTTTACTGGAAGATCCTGATGCATACCAACATAATGACTAGAACTTAGGAGATGTAACAAAATGTTAGAAAATAATTTAAAATTACATTTGATGTCACCACCCAGAGATACATGCTGTTATTATTTTGATGTGTCTTCTCCCAATTTTTATTAATGTGCATACACATGCACACACTTTTCACCTTGAAATCTCAATTGCCTATGAAACTTTTTATCCTTTCCTTATTCTGATTATCAAATTGTTTACTCTCAAAGTGCTTTTACATTTTTTAAAAATTAATGAGAGCCCCAAAGAGCTTTTTAATGGGATTTACATCTCTATGTTTAGCATATTAAGATTAAAACTAAGAAATATGTAAATTATGTTGATTAATTAGTTTAACTTATACATGCCAATAAAATAATGTATTATTAAAAGATAACTTTTTACTATAAATTTCTATATATAATATAAATAACACTTTATGACAAATGACCTTTATCAACTATAAGATTCAGTCATCACATTCCTAGGGGAAAATATTTGCAGAAGAGATAGCTAGCAAAAGCTTATCAAAGGAAAAGTACATATTAATCAGGTAAATAAGTGTTTGCTCATATGTGAAGCCAAAGGACTTAGGACTGAAATACTAAAATTAAAATGAAATTTTAGTGAGCACTTTGAATCAGTTACCCATGTGTGATTTTGTAACATGAATTTTTCATTTAGAAATATTGGGTCTATAAGTTACACAGCTTGTCAAATGTTGAAATACTTTATTATGTAATACAACAAAAAAATTCATCTGGCAAGTCTTTGAAGTAAGCTGTTGTGCTTATGGTAGAAAACAGGAGCTTTCCAAAATTCTGAATTTTCTTTGAAGTTGAAGTTTTCTCATTGTCACATGATTGTGTCAGGTGTTTTCTTTGATATTATTAGCTTTGTTTCATTCATTTTTAAGAAAAGCTCTATGCTAGTATGAACAACCATAACCAGACAGTCATTCTTTCAAATGAAAATGTTGCTCTATGAAAAAACTGGTTAGTTCAGCATGTTATTCAACCTCATGGTGCTTTTCCACAAAACAATGTCTACCTCAGCATGGCACAAAAGCCCCTTCATGCATGCTTCAGAATGATCAAAAAGAAATCAGATCAAAACATTTAGATGTAATATAATGAATAACGTTTCTGCTTCATCGAGGTCATTTTGAAGTGAGGCTAACTTCTCAGAAAATTTAATGCAGGCACATGACGGTGAATAATGCAATATAAACTTGGTAATTCTCTCTTGATTCTCACTCAGTATTCCAGCAGTTTAAACCACCATTGCATGTGCACCATCATTGCAAGTATCAACACAGTGAAAACATCTGTTAAAATAAAAATTTGGCACACTCTGGTAGAATAGGAATTAGGCTCAGTCCACATACATTTCAAGGTTCCAGGTTCATGCCCTGGGACGGCGGAACAAACAAGATGTACAGCTAAATAAAATAAAGTGCTTCTTTCCCTTCTCTCTTCCTGCCTGCCTGCCTACTTGCCTGCATTCCTGCCTACACCTTTTCATTAAAAAATAAAAATTAATGGATCTAGCTTGTACTTTGAATGAATCTTTTGTGTGTGGACCATATTATTAAGAAAATACTTTTGAATTTCTACACCCTCTGAAGAAGTCTTAGAAGCTCTAATGATATCCAGACCTCACGTTGAGAAACCTTGCCCTATATCACTAAGTAGACTTTAAGGCTTTACATGAAAAGGCTATCTAATGCTCTGTCAAGTAGGTGCATCTTCTGGCAATTTTCCAGCTATTGGATATCGAGGTTATATCTAGTTTTTCACTATTTTCAAAATAATTTGTGATGTACTTATTTTAATATGCAATTCAATCTTCCTCTCTGTTTCCTAAATATTGACTCCTAGTAATTTTACTAGTACAAGAAAGATTTTCAAAGTGTTCAATCAAAGTTATTTCCAAAGGGACTTTCCCACTCTACATCTGGTTCAGGTCAGATGGTTATGAGTCTGCTAACACTGTATTCAGAGGAGGAGACATGGAGTGGAGTTTGAACTTCCATTGGCAGCATGAGATTTCTTTTAAGGCTAGTCTACAGGAGCCTGAGTCAGCTTTATTCCTACTAATTGTATCCATATTCTTGGGCATAGTCCCATTAAAGTGTTCCACCACAGTAAGATCACACTAAACATGACAGGTTTTGTGGTCAGTGATAGTTATTTCCTGCCTGAAGAGTACAAGAAAAATTATGGCAGGGGCAGCTGTATCATGTGAATGAGTTTAGTGAAATTTGGTGTCCTGACTGCTTGGTTTTGTGACCTCAGATGATTAATCCTTTCCTCTCCCTTTTGTGGCATTTCTGGTTATATTTGCAAACTCAATTCTTTCTGAACTTTTTCACCCAACATTTGGTTCCGATTCTTCCTTAAAGATTGAGAAATGAAAACTTGAAACCATGGACATTCCCCCCGCTGCTTATTCCTCTAAATTGACTTGCTTCTCTTCTTCTTTTATTTTCCCCTTCAGATTGCTTTACTTCTTAAAAAATCATCTTGCTAAAAGTCAAGACCATTATATAAATATTTCCACTTACTTCTCAAGATTTCCTCCACTTTTTTCTTTAGTAGTAGTCAGATAATACAATATTTTACAGGAATATACACCCAAAGAAGAGCCTGGCTTAATAGAATCGACTTATTCTTTCTTAGCATGCCTCATGATGTTATGTAATTTTATTGTACCTATAGAGTCTTACGGCAGATATAATATGTCATGCTGTAATTATGTACTGGAAATTGTAATCTTGGTGTTGACTTTTTTATAATAAACACACAAATATGAAAATACTCTCAAAATCAAATTTTCTAAGGCACCATTGTGTTTCAAGGGCTCCATGAAATTCATCCTCCTCCTTGTCACAATCTTATAGAGAGCTCTTTACTGAAGCAAATTTTAGCATATTTTCATTCTGATATTTTAAAAGATATTGGTTGAAGCAATGTGGTGGAATCCATTGCTGCTTCTCCTAAAATAATATCCTGGGGACTCCTTGCTTCATTAGTCTATGACAGTAATAGGGCACGCACAAAAATGTCTTCTCTGACAAATCAGAGAAGTGCTTCTAAGCACATGGTCTAATTTTGTTGTTTTTTTTTTCTTTTCTTTTTTTTTTTTTATGTGTCCTGTCTAACTGATGGCTTGTCCTGCTGAAATTTGAATTTGAGTAACTTAAAGTTGTATCTTACATTTAATATCTAAGTAAAGTTTCATGATGCCCTTTTCGTGTACTGCCCACCTACTTCTGCTGACTCAGCTCTGATTCTCAGAGCCCCTTTCTCCACTTCCTACACACATCTTATTTTGTTATATTCTTCTATTGTGCTTATCTCTGCAAACTACCCTAAACACAGCCCTATGCAAAGAGGACAAAATGGTGTCTACATTTTGAAATTTAGTTTTCATTTCAATATATTTTAACAAACCAGAATTTGAACTGGAAATTGTCAGAGACCACTTATAAAATAAAATTTGTTTAAGGGTTTGAGAAATAAAAGGTAATACATGTGAATCGAGTAGTACTGACAATTGCATAGTAAATCCAGTGTACCATATCTTCCTCTTACCCAAAAGCTTATTTCACTGGGTTCTAAGACTAGGAAGCAAAAACATATAGAGAAAGAGCTTCACTCATTAATTTTTAAGATAAGACAGAGAAAAATATAATGAATAACCTGATTAAGATACAAGCATGCATTTTAAGAAAAATCTCTTCTTGAGAGAGTGTAATATTTAATTAATATTGAAAATAGATGAGTAAATATAAAACCCATATATTTTTTATTTTATTAGTATCTTGTAGCATATTTTCCTTTTATTTGAAAGATTAACACATTCAGAAAGGCTTCATACAAAATCTTAGGACTAGAAACATTGAAACACCTAACTGAAGAGTTAAAAATGACAGAAATAAGGAGAGTAGAGTTGAAATTTACTTCTCTGAGGTAACCCAGACCCACCATTAGTCGGGCTACACAAAGTTTGTTGTAATATATATGAATCCCAGAACAAATTAGCTCCATTTCCACCAGTGAAATTATGACATTTCAAAATTTAGATGAATCTTTTTTAAAAAAAAGTCACATGTACTTTGATGGTTAGAAAAAATTTTTCCCAAGGGGTAACAAACTCCAAAAGCTTTATAGCCTGAAAATTCAAGACCCTGGTTCTTTGTACAACATTATTTTTTTCTCCCGTCATTTGCCTTTTTCAGTTTCTGTGTAATGGAAAGAGATAAGGGCCATGCCTAATCTAGCTACACTGTTCACCCTCAGGGAAGTCTCCAAGCTCTCCTCTGGCCTGGCGCTTAGCCAGCTAAAAAAAAATTAGACACAGAAGGAAAAATTAGCCTACCCTACCAAAAATCCTGACCCACTTAAAGTCTTGGCTAAGTGGAACAGAAAGCTAAATACAAATGTGACTCCATGATAACAATTGAAAAAAATGAGTGCTTTTTCTCTTTGATGGAGCATATTGTTGATAATCATCATAGAGAAACAGTAGAGAGATGATTAGAGGATTGTGTTCCATTCCTAAGCTGTCAAATCGCATGTACTCATTGATTTTTCCCTCCTGTAAACATTCAGTTGATTCCTACTGTATTTCTGGTTCTGTACTCAGTGCTGGAATACAAAGAAAGATAAACTAGAAAAGGGCCGTGTTCTTCAGAGGATGTATATTCTAGAAAATATCAGTTGCTCCCGCTCTAAAAATGTAATGATTGCAAAAGTCCTTGTTGTTTCTAAATTAATACATTTTTAAAAATAAAATTTATGGAGCAGCGGTTAGGTCAGTCACCTCCGAAGAAGCAAGTCATATACGTTTGGGTTCAAGTCCTAGACCCAGGCGAAAGCAACCAGTGTGAACAACTGAATAAAATTATTGTTTAAATTAAAGATGCATCTTCCTCTTCTCTCTTTCTGCCTTCTTGCCTACTTGCCTCCATTCCTGACTACACTTTTCCTTTAAAAAGTAGGTAAATAAAAATAAAAATTACCATTATGACTTTTATTAGCAATTTTTTCACCTCCTTAATCTTTTTCTTTATCCCAATGTCTCTTGATAGATCCCAGACTTTGGGGACAGGAAAAATAAGTAAGAAGCTTTTAAAAAGAAGCAAATAACAAAAGGAGAAGTAAATAGAATAGTACATAGCTTTTTATGGTAGACATTTTATAAACATTTAATTGTATCTAAGAGAGAGAAAGATACAATAACTGCCACCCTCTAAAAGTTCAAGAGGCAGGAGCCATATACTCATTAACTTTCTAAGTCCAGGACCTCACACCGTCTTTAGTACATAATGTGTGTCCTAGAAATGTTGGATACATTTATATAAATAAATATGAAAGCTGATAAATAACAACCAACACTGTATTCCACCATCTTAAGGAGTGAGTCCTCTTTTTCTTTAGGAACCTAACTTAGGACAATTATTTCTTGAATTTTAAAATATTCTATAGCTTTTAGAAACCACACTTAGAAATCACTTAATTAGTGGAAGCATGAGCTCAAATTCCTGCACATACAAATACATTGCAAATATTTTGGTAGATAAAATATTATTTTTATCCCCTCAGATCACCTTGAGAGCTACAATATGATTACCTCAACTTTAGAAAGTGAGGTTCTCCTCACTTTTGAGTAGATAGGTTTTACAGTCATTTTACAATACACTCTACTTAGATGTAATAGAAATCATTCATGACCTTCTCAAATGGTGTTCCCTCATGCTTTTATAATTACTAATACTTTATAAGTACTAATATTTGAAGATTGTTTTTCCTTAAACGCTTTCTAAAGCTCTTTTTAAAATATGAACTACATTGTGACAGCTTTACTCTCATGAGGTGGTAGTGGGATCAGGTATTTGGAGTATTTGATTAAGAAGCTTGACCAAATTCTCAGACACACTGATGGCGTTCTAAAAGTAAAAGAAAAGCACTTCTGTTGTTAGAAGATATTCAACTATCCATTGAAAAATAAAGCTGCAATTAATTTAGTAAATAGATTTAATAGAACATACTCAGTAAAATGCATTATAAAAGAGGATATAAATCATTAAATAACTAATAAATTTACAATGTATTTTAATGTTTGTATATATGTGTATATATATATATATATGTTGTGTGTCTATAGAACATCTTGTCATTTTTTCCTTGTCACCTCCTTATAGCCATTCTTCAATATTCAGAGTGACACCTATGCTCACTGTTACCTTGTTTTCTTTTCAACCTAGATAAAATTTCATTTACTTATCTAAAGTTGTTCACATTGGCTAGCGAGCAGACACTACCCTAAAACTGTCCAAATATTGCCTTAATTTTCTTCATACATTACAATACAGTTTTATTAATAAAGGTTTATTGCCCCACTAAGTTAGAGATGAATGTACTTATCAATAAGAAACCTTAACTAAAGAAATTAGAAAATAAATAAAAGCTATAAAAATTTTAAAGAAAAAACAAAACTATATTCAGAAATGACAAAATCAAGAGCATATAGATGATCCCAAATAATCTATAAGAAAACTGCTAGAATTTATACAATTAATTCAGTAAATTTGCAAGATGCAAGATCTATACACAAAAATTAGCTATGCTTCTAAATACTAGAAATGAACAATCAGAAAAAGAAATTGGGGAAAAATTGCATGACAATGGCATCTAAAAGAATAAAATGCCTGGAAATAAATTTAAACAAGGAGGTAAAACATTGGTAAAACTACACTTAATATTGCAAGCATTACTAAGCAAAATTTAAGAAAATTTAAATGGACACACATCTCAAGTTCATGGATAGAAAGACAATATTGTTAAGATATCAATGCCACCCAAAAAGATCTATAGATTCAGTGCAATCCCTATTAAAACTTCAACAGCCTTTTTATGCAGAACTGGAAGACATGTTCAAATTCATATGGAATTGCAAGGTCATAAAATAGCTGAAATAACCTTGAAAAAAAAACAAATATGAAGAAATTACACATCCTTATATGAAGCTGCTTTTTAAAAAGCTACAGCAAACAAAACAGTGTGATACTGACATATGAATACTCATACAGATCAATAGAATAGAATTAAGAATTGAAAACTAAATCCATGTATCTATTGTCAATTGATTTTTGACAAATGTATTAAGTTTAGTCAATAGGGAAATAATAATCTTTTCAACAGATGCTGAGACAATGGGATTTCCACATGAGACAGCATGAAGTCAAACTCATTCTTTAGACTCTACATAGAAAGAAACTCAAAACTTATCAAAACCCTAACAATAAGGCTAAAATAATAAAACATTTATAAGAAAACATAGGAGTAAATTTTCATATCCTTGGATTCTAGATATGACAACAAAAACACATGAGACAAAAGAAAAATTAGATTAATTGGACTTCATCAAAAACCTTCATGAAAGTCATGCCTTTGTGGCTCAGGTGACTGAGATGAGATGGCTGGGGTGTGGACCATGTAAAACCCAGGACTGTGTTTGTGATCCAGGGCCAGGTCATTATCCCCTCTAGTTCCATCCGTGTTCTAGTTCCATCCGTGTTCTCCCAAATGTCAAGATTTTTTTTTTTTTCAGTGCTGGTATTTCATTATAAACACTGCATTTTTAGCCTAATATCAGTGCACATAGTGTTAGAACTGCCAGAAAACTTTATAATCAAATATTTTGTTTTCCTTATATAAGGATCCATAATTTTAAACTAAGTTGTTTTTGTTGGAATATCAAACTTCTAGAATTGATGAAGACAGAAAATTATATTAGAGAACTTGAAATAACAAATGTCTGGAGTTGACATCAGAAATGTACTTAATTGAAGTATATGTGAGTGGTGTCTAATACAAATACGAAGTACATTAAGAATTAAGACTGGCTCATCCTGATAGAATAGCATTTGGATCAATCACCTTCGAAGGAGCAAACCACATAAACCCAAGGTCTGAGTCCCGGGCCCCGGCAGGGAGGCAACCAGTGTGAACAACCAAGTAAGGATAAAATAAAAAACTAAAGGTGCTTCTTCATCCTCTGTCTTCCTCCTTGCTGTCTGAGTGCTTTCATTCCTGCCTTTTCCTCAAAAAAAAAAAAAAAAAAAAAAAAGAATAAGACTAAATTCAGTGATACCTGGTGTTGGGAGACATATCTTTTGATCTGGGGAAAAAGTCATGAGATGATTAATCACCATAGTTTAAAGTAGGAAAGATTTGCCACTGATTACTTTCCACTACTCACAGTGGGACATTTTCATGTTTTGTTAAAGTTTCACATTCTGGCTCTCATCGTCACACCATCATTGTCACACTTCCTCCTTTGCAGTCACCCAATCAATCCCTGATTGACTACCTGAAGATTTTTTTTTATTTTAATAGAAAATTATTTAAGATTTAAAATCCTTTCAGAAGAAAAAAATATCTTTGATAACTGAATTAAGCGGTCTGGAAATTCAATCAGTTTACCTCGAATCTGCCTGCCAATCTTGCTCTAGGCCATCTGGGGTCAAAAATAATTCTGAAGCCAAAAATAATTGCCTCTTTTTGTGTTGCTGTACCTCATTCTAGACAGCTGACTGCCAAGCCTGTCCTTTCAGTTCTTGGTTGCCTGTCTGCCCTTTGGACCATCTGTTCTGTCTATCCCTATATTTTGAGTTTCCTCCTGCTTCCTTATTTCATGCCTGATCTCAGCCAAGATTAATTTCTCTGAGCTGCGGGTGTCTGCAGCTATCTCCTCTTGCCTTAGTTCCTAATTTCCACTTTGTTTTGATACTCCCTGTTTCCCTCCATGTTTCTCTCTCCATACCAGCCCTAGCTTTGGCATTTGGCCACGTTTCAAAATTCCCCTTTATTACACACCTAGTCTCAACTTTGAGAGCTGTTCTGCCTAAGCCCATGCCCGAGTCATACCATTTGCTGAGCTTACTGCTCAGAGGATTAATCATTCACTAGTCTTGAAGACAGTAAAGTCAGAAAATCAGCCACTATTTCAACAGTTTAATTGGAGCAAGTCATAAGTGTTTAATCAGTGGTTAGGGAATTAAAAATATCTGTTGCTCTGTCATAAAGGTGTTTTGCTCAAATTCTTCACACACACACACACACACACACACACACACACACACACACACACACACACAACCCGGCTATGGCCCTATTCTTTGATAACCAAATGTAGTCTCAGTGAAGGTGACCTGGTTAAACTACTGAATTTTTAAGCCAATTGCATAGAAACAGTAGCTGTAAGAATGCTTAGAAGATACTGAATTTTCAGGGAAAAAGTTTTCACAGTCAAACATGCCCAGATTAGGCTGTTAGACTGTTAAATTTTAGAAGAGGACCATGTGGTAAATAACAAGAGGTTTTAATTTTGACAACTTCTTTTCAAAAAACAAATGTGTAGGAGCTTCCCCTTTATCATCTTTTATTTCAGGATTTAAGGATATATGATTGACAAATATTGTCATTTACTCTGATTGGCCAAAATATTCATGCATTACATGATTTTTTTCCCTCCTCCTAATTCCCCGAAGATACTGGCAATCATCCTGGAAGTGGTCTTCCATTCTCCATTGTGTCTATGCATGTATGCATGTATACATGTGTGCGCATTTGCGAGAGCCTTCCTTCTAAGGTGTGTTAGTTAATTGGTTATTATTTTGTTGTTCCTATGACGGGCATTATTTTCTTCTTCACTTATGGCCAACAACTCCAGGACTTGCTCTCTTTTAGTAAATCTTTTGACTGTTAGGCAATCAAAGTTTCTAAAAAAAATCATAGCCCAGTTTTCATAATAAATTATTCAGATCTAGACCAATATGTGAGATTACCATGGACATGTACCTTTTTGATTTATGAGAGAAAATACTAATATAACACTCATATTTAAATTTGCTATTTTAAATATCAAAACTTATGACAAGTGCTATATAGATCTTTATGACAGACACACACATGGAAAATTGTCCTCAGGTTGAAGTGATTTGGGACCTCAAGGTAGCCTTTTCTCATACCAGTTCAACTTTATATTGCATTGTTCTTTCTAATGTTGTGCTCTTTGTATTATTTGAGTAGTATTTTAAGAAATCAGTGCTAAGACCAACCTTAGTCCCTTTTTTTATTTGCCTGGGTTTATTTGGATCTAAATATTCAGGGGTCAATTACATTTGTTTTCAGGAATGTGGTTGCCTCGGCGCCCTGCAAAAAAATGTATGGTGATACATTTATAAAAAATAAGCTGGCTAGACAAGGTGTCTCTCAAAGATTTTTACCAGATAATACCTTGAAAGTGTGCTGTAGTACATTTCACTATTAAATTTTGTTTGATCCTGTGTGTTTTAAGGAAAACCAAAGGAAGTGTTAACTGTGCATTTGTTAATCCAGTTTATGGGAATTGGAGTGACCCAGAGAATACAGAGGTAAGTGGCAATGAACTGCATTTTTTCAGAAGCAGAGAAACACACACACACACACACACACACACACACAGTGTTGTTTGGACATATTTCTACATCATGGCTAAGAGAAATGTTTTTAGTGGAGTTTTTCACTTGGGGGTGGATGGAGTTTCCATCTCCAAATGTACAGTAATGATTTCTCATTCCAGGACAGTTTCAGTCTGATTATAAAATCAGTTCACTGTTAAATGGTTTTGTGGTCACTGTTCATACTCAAAAAGAGCTGACAAATTGGGAAAATATCAGCTTAACCACAGGTATTAGTCAGCTACTTACAGTAACTATTCATTGACTGTTCACATTTTATTCTCAAAGATAGAAGGGAAGATAATGTTCTGTGCTCTCTTTAAATATATGTGTGAGAGTAGGGGCCATTACCTTTCACTTAGAAGAGGAAAAGAGAAATTAAAATGCATTCTATCTTTCTTGGTCCTTTTTTAGGCCTTTTTCTTATCAGCGTAATAAGTAGGTTACAGAGAAAGTAGCAAGGAAAATCTTGCTCATCCTTTTTTGATTAGGTAACATGAACAGCCATTTGGATATAAAATAGGATTAACTGTGACACAGCACTTCCTATCTATGAAAACTTCCTTCATCTAATTTTTAAAATATTGTATCTAATTAATTATCTTGCCAAAGTAACCATTTAGAAAACTAAAGTTTCAATTTTCCCTATTTTAAATGAAAGTAGGCCATAAATAATTGTTACTGTTATGGAAAATAGGTAGCAAGATGTCATATGAGAATGAAACCTTAGGAAGATGTGATTACAGTGTAACTCAATCCTTTCCTTTTTTATTCTGTATTACCTTCAGTAATGATGTCATATGCATTTTTGATACATAAAGTTTTGATAGGAATAAAAACAAGGAGAATATTTTCCAGAGCACAGAGAAAATCAGTGTAAAGGATTTGTCAAGTCAATCATTTAATAGTCTAAAAATGAAAACATAGGCTTACTTAATGGATAATAAATAAATGTACTTTTAAGAACCCACATGTATATTTTCAACACAGTAGGAGGGTGCAGATTAAACTTGCTTTTATTTTTACTAAGGAACAGTCTATCTTTTTAATCCTTAGCTTATTTCAACTTTTAGTATCTGAAAAGTATTAATAATATAATTAAAAGGAGATTGTAGATTTGTTTTGTTTTTTTCATATCTGTCCCACAAACTTGTATTCTTGAAAACATTGCTAAGAAGGGATGTGCATCCTTTGCTCTTGGGGACGAGAGTTCTTCACACACGCAGGAGAGTGTCCACGTCAAAGACTCTACCTTTCCAATGTGTGTGCACGTGGCAGTGCGAAGGCAGACTCTAGAGACTCTTGGAAGTGTTTTCTTTTTATTTCTCATTCTAATAAAAGAAAATACATTCCTCTTTCACATACCTTTTTCCTTTCAGTAAGAATTATGAGAGAAGAAATCTTAATCTTACCATCCTCCTGATCTTTGTTTTGATTTCTATTATTTCAGAAACAATGATATATGTGAATCACACTGAGCATAACTTCCCTGACATGACAGAGAAATAATAAGCTTCTCCAAATGTTCTTCTAAACACTCTTAGATTCTCATGATCTTGATATAGAAAATGAAAAGAATATGATAATGAACCACCATGTACCCATCAACACAATTATCAATACATGATGACCTTGTTTCATCTCCATTACTACTCATTCTCTCCATCCACCAGAGCAGTTTTGCATTTTGTTCTTAAAGAAACTTTATTTTCTATAAGAGAATTTTTAGTTTCACAACAAAATTGTGCAGTTTCCATATGTACTCTGCCCCCACAGCATGCACACTCTCCCCATTTTCAGACTCTTTAACCGGAGTGGTACTTGTATCAACTGATACAAGTGATAAACCTGTAGTGACACATCCAGAGTCCATAGTTTACATTAAGTTGCACTCAGAGAGGAGGAAGAAGCAATGAAGGAAGAAAAGAACAAACAAATGAAGCAAAAAATGAAGTGAGAGAGGGGAGAAAGAGAAGCACTTTTATTTCTTTATTTTTGATTGTTCCCTTTGCCCCAGATCATGAACTCAGTTCCTTGGGCTTTACATGGTCCATATGCCAGCCATAAGCTTATGGCCTGAGCCACCAGAAGGAGCCCCACTGAAGTGTTTTTAAGCAAATCCCAGATATTTAATGTCACCTGTTAAGACCTCAATTATATCATTAAGGACATTTAAAAATACAACTGCAATAGTATATACATATATAATACATACAAACGTGTATAATTTAGTTACATTATTTATGTCTTTCAGATACTAAAAGTTAGAAAGCAATGTAACATCTAGACATTTAACAATAATTCCATTAATACCATCAAATATTTAGTCAATATTCAGTCTACTCCAGTTGTCTCATAGAAGGTTTTATGTTGATTTTTGTTTTGTTGTTGTTGTTATGTTTATAAAATCAGGATCCATATAAGGTCTATGCATCCAAATTAATAGACATGCCTTTGAAGTCTCTTTTAATCTCTTAGGTTCCATTTTCTTTTACTTGATTTTTCCCTTGCAAAGTCTTTGTTGAATAAATCAGGTTTCGGGGTCCTCTGGAACACCCTACATTTAAAATCATTTAATATACTCTGTAAACTCTAATTCTCAACTTAAAGTTGGTTATTTTCATTCATATTTTTATTTGTTTTAGTGAATTGAAATAATGAACACAGCAGGTTTAGAGAAATCAGCAGACTTAGAGAGGTAGTAGAGATACTGACTACCTCATCTCCCATCCCACTCAAGGTGAGGATGAGCCAGTAGCTCCTTTGTCCAGAAGACCTGGAGCACATACCACCCGGGAACAGGCCTGCATCTGCAGTTCAAGCAGTGAGATTGGGGATGTTCTACTTACTACCCCAATGGGAATCCTTTAGACTTTTGCTGCATTCTGTATGATCCGATAAAAAGTCTCTTACTTTAATGCCTAATGTATTAAACTTTTCTATGTATTTGTTCTTTAGAACTCTGTATACTCCTTCTCAAATCCATTATATGGCAGATCATCAGGAAGCCTGGAGACCATATCTAACCATCTCAGATAACATCACCAAGATCAAGCTTAATCTAGTATGTGTAGTTTATAGAAAATTCCAATCTCCAAAATCTGATAGAAACTCAAGCAATGATAAAAATAAAATGAATTCCAAATGCTAGCATAATCTTTTACATTTATGAATATATTGTCTTATCGAATATATTGAATGTTTCCATGGAATCTGAATTAGAAACTTGTTTTCATTGTATAACTGAATATTTTAATAAAATTTTCTGCTTAACCTTCTTGTTTTCCTTTCACTTTAATATGGTTATTTTTCTGTGATGAGTCAAATTATTTCAGATCCTAAATATAAAGAAGTTTTAAAATGCATATTTCTATGCCCTATAGCTTCAAATCAAAGCTGAAATGAAAGCATACAACTAGCAGATATAGGAAAAGCACAATCCTATCAATGTAAACATAAATAAAAGTTATTGCTTTATTTTGGAAGAAGTGTGATAAATTTTCACCCTATGCTTACCTTAATTTCAAATAATAATTAGCACCTAACTTTATATAGGTAAAATATTAGTTATCTAGATATTTATATAGATATTAAATATGAGTTATAAAGTTTTGAGCTGCGAAAAATCGGAAAATGCTACTCAAATAGTTTAAATATTGTGGCAAATATTATTTTGTAAATCAGGAAATTGGGAGATGGGGTACATCTTAGTTTGGATTTGTGATATCCATGACCTCAGCAAGGATATTAGTTGTTTACAAATTTCAGTTACTAGGTCAGGTTCTAAGGCTAGCTCCCCTCACAGGTTAAATGAACACACCAGCTGCAGCCTTAGCATGTTCACAATACATTTTAGAGACAGAGAAGGGCCCGTTTCTTCTTGCATATCACTTTTTTCTACCATGAAGTCTCCCCTAGCCTGCACAGCAGTCTTATTAATTGGTCAGGCTATGAGTGGAACCCATGCCAGGTCAATCAACCCTTCAAAGGCAATTGGACCATGGTGGCTGAGATCCTTCACAAACTCCTGTGAAGCTCATTGTCAAGTAGATGAGGGTAGAAAAGTGAACAAAATTAGAGTACAGGTAGGAAGGAGATGGGGCAGATATTAGAACATTGTCAACATCTGTTCCAAATAATAAAAAGGAAACTTCCCTCCCTCCTGTAGTAAATTTCCATATAATCTAGCGAATTCAGATAGAATGTGATTAACAATCTCCCAGCCTCTGTTCACAAGAGGTTGGAGAGAAGGAGGAAAAGGTTCAAAGTCACTACCACACAATCATTTGGGAGTATTTCTGAGTTCAGTGTAAGGTCAGTTGTATACAATATAAGTTTTGTTGCCATTATAGTAATACCTTTTGTGAGAGTACAGACTGTAAAACATACTATTCTTCATTAGTTAGTCTTACAATAGATTAATCTCAAATTTTATCTGAGGTAATTTTTGAAAACCAATTAACTGCTTCATAGTTTTTCCTCTCTATAATTGCTTTTTTTTCTAATTGCTCATTCATATTGACTGACATCAGAATTTCTGGTTCTAGAAAACATACAAGCAAGGATCAATCGTTGTTAAAGTCTGACTCCTCGCACTATGAACTTATGCGTTTTCAGAGGTTATACTTACTTTAGCCTAAAATTATTATCCACATATACTCAGGCTATTTGCCTAAGCTTACAGGACTCTTACAGAATCAGCCAGTTAAAATTCAGATGTCTTGGATAAGATGTCAAAGATGATACATGAAAAATATTGGAGAAGTATAACTTTTTAGAAAATAAATAGTAAAATTTATTATTAAATTTAAACTGGCTTTGAGGGAGTTAATGACACAGAGTAATGACAGAAAATTAATAGAAACTCAAAGTTAGGGTACTCTGAAAATTTTCTTCAGGTGCAAGTTAAGTTTCAGGCACCCAGAATGTTTGAATTTAGCAGTGAGGTCTTATAAATTCACATTGCAATTCTATGAAAGAAAAGATATGAAAATGATTTTTTTTACCCATTAAGTAGAAGAGGTGTCTATATTGTTTTAATAATTTAATATAAGGTTCATAAATGAAGAGTTTATTTTTATTTGCATCTTTCTCCTTCTTAAAACTTTTAAAAACACACCCAAGTTTACACCACTGATTTCTAAAAAAGTCAAAGGAGGATGGAGAGACAAGATGTGGACAGAGTACAAAAGTTTCGTAACATTTGAAATCATGAAATCATCCCAGATTTTATACTAGGCAGATAATTCATTGAAGGTAAGTTTTAAAAAATCTGGTTTGATGTCAACTGAATGAATTCTACTGAGCAGAGCTGACAGGTTCTTCAACATCTTATTGTTATCTGGATCCATGTGAGTAAGCTGCTGTTTCCAAAAATACACATTAGTTATAGAATAATAATAACAGAAACAATAAACTTTAACAATTACTAATTGTCTACCCAGTCTATTTTATATAGTTAAATCACATATAGAGTGCTGTATACTATGACAGTCAGCCACATGTGAATATTTGACATCATATTTAAATTTGATTAAGTATAAATAAAAAATACAATCCTCAGTTACACTAACCCCATTCCAAGTCTCTGTACCCACGTGTGGCTAGTGCCTAGTTTTACATCTAACACAGAGAACATTTCCATCATAATATGAATTTCTCTCAAACAGCACTGCACTGGTTTACAGCAAACTTGAAATATTATGCTATAAAAATAACACAGTAGTAATCTCTATAAATGTAATGAGTACTAAAATATTTACCTATTATGTATATTTTAATTAGAATCAGACAATTTTAGCATAAGAAAAAATTACAAATAAAACAAGGCATATTTAGCTGTAAGCAAACCAGTAGATATATATTTAATAAGGAAATATGTTGCAGTTTTCTTATACTTTTTAATTGGTGTACCATTGTATTGTAACATATATTTTAGGTGTGCATCAATGCAAATCAACATCTGCGTATACTACATTAATCTTACCACTAAAATATCAGTTCTAACCTTCATCATGAAATTGACCCTTTTTTCCAATCAAACCTACTCCTATCTTCTTCACTTATGGCAACCATTAATTTTTCCTGATACTCTACAATTCATTTTTATTTTATTTAGTTAATTCTTTTTTCCTTTATGAACGATATATGAATGAAATCATATGGTGTGTGCTTTTCTCAGTCTGATTTATTTCACTAAGCAAAATTCCCTCCAAGTCCATCTATGCTGTTATAAATGTAAGGATTTCATATATATATATATTTTAAAATAGCTTAATAGTGACTGTTATGTATATAGACTTCATCTTTATCCAATCAGCTATCAATGGGAATTTAGACTGTATAATTTGAAGATATATGCACCCTCATGCTTATTACAGCATTATTTCAATATTCAAGAACTAGAAACAACCTAAGTATATTTTTAAAGTGTCTTTTTATAAAATATATAATTCTATTCTATTGTATTATACCCAAATCATCTGTACCTATTCCTTTTTCTACATTTATATGGCATCTTGAAAAGAATTGTCTAAGAATCTACTTTTCTCTTTTTATCTTTGTGACTGTCACTCATTTTTCACAATTATTACACCAAGAATGAAAGATTCCTCAGTGTTTTCAATGATAACTGCTTTGTGGTCAGCACTTAAAGACGTGCTTTTGGTAAACCAACTGCAATAATCATGGCAATGCCTTTTGCAGTAAGTAGTATTAAACTTTATTCTTAAAAATAAAACCCAGGGAATACCCATAAAAGACCTGTGATAGTTCTTCCAAAAATCTTTTTAAAAATAAGATTTCAAGTATGTATTTCACAGTCTAATAACAGCTTTGTGATGTTTAAACCTATAAAATTTTTTGCATTGCAATGTAAGGAATAATAGCTAAGTAACCATCAAACTCAAGACCTTGCTTTTTAAATAATTACAAGTGGAAAGGAATCACTTTCAACATGTGCCCACTTTATGAAATTTTAATGAAACTTGATACATGTCATACCTGGAATTATAGGATGTTATGACTACAAATCTGTTAAAGTATGCATGAAAATAAATAAATGATGATAATACTTAAGGACTCACTTAAAATTCATACTGATACATGTCATTATACATTCTGAGAGAGTGAAGTGCTCTACATTTTCTTTTCTAGACTGTGGAAGCAATAGTAAAGAGATTTATATAGTTCCAATTTTTTAAATATTTATTTGCTTAAGTTGGTTCTGGACTTAATTGAAACAACTCCCTTGGAGTTTTATGAAGTTTATCCAGAGTTGTGTTATGAAGATACCAGCTCAGGAAATTAGCAAAATTAACTGCAGCTAGCATAATGTAATTTGGGGCTAAAAAAAAAAGAAATGCCATCATAATAGATAGAAATAACAAACCTAGCTTCTCTACCCAGTTTGTTTGTGTTTTCACAAATATCAGTGAATCATTTGATCTATTTGATCTATTGCTAATCATAAGCTAATGATTAAATTCAAAAACTAAACACGCCAGGGTAGTGATACTTGACATTAATTTATTCAACAACTATTTGTAAGTAATGTACAGTGAAAGAAGTGAGACAAGGCAGTGAGACATTGAGTGGAAAGCTGAATAACAAACATTGTATATAATGTGGCTGTTTCCCATCTGAGATTTTTAACCTTCCTGAGATACTGATCCCTTTATTTTTCTCTATCTTGTTAGTCCTCCAGTTTCTTCAAGTATATATAGCAATAAAATAATAAAATCTAAGACATATGTAAAATGAAGTGGATCAATAAAATTAACTGTGGATTATTTGAAAAGAGTAAATATACTCCTGATGAAACAAAAAATAATATACCTCTAATAAACTTAATCAACATCTAAAGAAACAAATCAAAGAAAAAGAGACAATACACAAATAGCTCATGCTTGGGTTAGAAAGGGAAATGGTGATCACTACTGAGATTATAAACATTAGGTGAATAATATATTTAAGAAAACTTAAAAACAAAACTATCAAAATATCAAACTTTAGAAGAAATAAATTCCTGGAAAATACAGTTTTCTATAACGAACATAGGAAGAAGTAGAAAACCTTAGTAGTCCTATAACAAAATATTTGAGCCATACTTTAAAAATCTTCCTTCAAAAATGCTAGCTTCATAAGATATACTAGCAAATTTTATAATACATTCAAAGAAACAGATAATGACAAACATATTCAAATACTTCCATAGAACTGAAAAAGAAGTAATACTTCCCAACACATTTTATGAAGATAGCATAATTTTGACACAAACCCTAAAAAAGATACATTAATGAAAGAAAATAGTAGATCATGGTACTCTGAACATAGATGTAAAACAATAAAAATATGTTACATATAATATATTATGAATATAATATACTACAGATTTCATATTTATTCCATGAATGAAAGTTTGGTTTTATTTTAAAAGTCAGCCACTTAGTGAATAAAGGTAAAAAGGGTCATGACTATTTTAATAGATGCATAAATATAATTTGGTGAATACTTGGTCAATAATAAAAATATCTTAGAAAACTAGGAAGCAAAAGTAACTCTCCTAATGTGATCAAAGACAGGTACAGAAATTCACAATACTTAATGATTGAAGGTTGATTTCATTTTGATAGTAGGAATGAATGCCCAATATTGCTATTTCCTTTGAAATATTTGAAATGTTACTGGAGATGCCATGAGAAGATAAAATATGAAAAAGAAATAAATGTAAGTATTGAAAAAGAAAATAAGTTATTATTTACAGATAGTAAGTTTGATTACCCAGAAAATTTAGAATAATCTTAAATTATTAAAATTAATCTTTGACTTCAAAAGACTTGTATACTAATTAATATGTAATGTTCAACTGAATTTTCTACATGTCTTGAACAAACAATAAATTATTTTAAATGAAATGATAGCGCATTTAAAAATATATTGCAATAAGTCTTATAAAAGATATATTTATGGCCTGAAATGTTGAGAAATATTAAAGAAGAGATAGAAATAGAAAGATATAAAATGTTCAGTTTGTTCCAAATTTTTCTGTGAAGACAATTAAATTCCTACCAGTTGTTAAAAACCTAAGAAACTTATTATAAAATTTATCTGGAATTGCAATGGGACAATTTCGTCAAGAAACTGCTAGAAAAGGTTGTATGGGGACTTTCTTATTGGTTATTTGTACTAAGTTAGACTAATTAGTACACTGTGGTATTGATGTAAAGAAATACAAATAGACCAAGGAAAACAGAATAAAGTGCCCAGAAGCATATATACACTTACATAGGTACCTGATTTACCCATGTGCCACTGAGAAACCTTGCAAAAGTAAGGCATTTTCAATGATGGACTGAAAATTTTGTTTCCATTTAGAAAAATAAGTGAAACCTGACTTCCATTATGTGATTGGTTTACATTAAAATAAATTCAAGGTAAATTTTAGTGTATAATTAAAGGCGAAAATCACAACAATAATCCTCCTAGACTGACCTAGAATATAATCTTTTAAAAAATGTTACTATTCTCTCATGAAAGACTTCTTTAATGAGTACAAAATTGACAATTTAAGAAAGGATTAATAAATTGGACTACATTAAATTTAAAAACTTCTGTTCAAAATATATCACTAACTTGAAAATATATATGCACCCTTATGGTCACTCTAACATTGTACATATTAAACAAGTATGAAAACAGCCTGTGTCCATCAATGGAGGAATGAACAAAGAAATTATAAGAAATTACATATATGAATATTATTCCATCATAAAAAAGAATAAAATCTTGCCATTTGCAACAACATGGATGGACATTGAGGGCATTACACTAATGAAAAAAGTCAGAAAAACACAAATACCATACGATCTCACTTATATGTGGAATTTTAAAAAACCTACCTCACATAAACAGTTTATTTGTGGTTGCCAGAGGCAGGGGTGAGGGAATTGAGTGAAGATGGTCAAAAGGTATAAACTTCCAATTATAGGATAAATACATCCTGGGGAGTATTGTTGAGAATGGTAACTATATTTGTTTGTAAGTTATTAAGAGAGTAAATCTTAAATGTTTTCACAAGAAAAAAATATAACTATGTAAGGTAATGGAAGTCAGTTAAACTTATTGTGATCATCTCACCAGTAATATACACACAAAATCATTATGTTGTCTATTTTAAACAAATACAAATTGTATGTCGATTTTATGCCAATAAACTGGGATAATTATAATTCTTCACTATAAAACTGATTTATATTATTGAAGATGAAAAATTTGAAAATCTAGATAAAATTGATAACTTTTGGTAAATATCAATTATAAAAAATGATTCAAGACAAGAAAGAAAACATGGAGTAATTACCATAGACAAATTGAGAAATCACAAAAGCACAGATGATTGCTAAGGAAATTATTTAGTATCTTCTAGGAACAGATTTTTATGTTATTTAAACTATTCTAAACCATCTTTTTTCTTTTCAATTATTATATCTGCATTATGCTATTAATGAAACTAAAAGATAATGATGAAAAATATAATTTGATTCACATGAAAAAAATGATTTTAGAAAATTCTGGATTAAACTTTGCCAACACCCAGGTAAGCCAATTAAGTTCTTTCTGATGAGAAAATGCCTCTTTAATGAAGGCACATGAGAACAGAAGTTGGTTATGCTGAAGGTTATAGGAGTAGTGACAGCCGATGGCAATGCCTGGAAAGATGGTGAACTTGTTCCTGTTATTATGATAATAAAAGTATCTCTACTTCAAGTTTTTCACAAGATCTGTATGATCTGCTTTTTCTTGAATTCCTTGGTATGTTGCTGATGTATCCTTGTGTCTTGTTCACATCTGTCAGGGTCAGTTTCAGTTGTTACCAACCAAAGAAAACCACCTGAAGCATGAAATTGGAGATTACTTTAGCTTGAGCTTCCATAATGAAAATACTTATACTTGGTGTCTTAAAGAACACAAATGTATTATTTGCAGTTCTGGAGTCTGGGAAGTTCCAAAGGAAGGTGTGGACAAGATGTGTTTCATTCTGAGGCCTCTTCTCTTAGGTTCTAAGAGGTCACCATATTTTCACAGGGAGAAAGAAGGGGACATAAACTCTCTACTATCTTTTATAAAGGCATTCATGCCATCATGAGGGCTCTATTTTCATGACCTCATGTTAACCTAATTACTTCTCAAAGGCCTCATCTCCACATACCGTCATATAGTGGGTTGGAACTTCAGCATGTGAATTTTGGAAGATACAAATATTCAGTCCAAAACAGTACTGTTATGTGAAACCTGTGGTAATTTTTCCCCTCATGATTAGTTCATAAGTAACAGTTGTGGGAAATACATGCAGAATTGTCAGAGAATATGAAAGATTACAAATGTGAAATTTAGATCCTGATTTAGCCAGTGACTTATAAATGTAGACCAAAAATGGATTTGAAAATCTACTGTTTGAGATTTCTAATAATTCCTTCACTCTTCTTTACAGATGCATTCTGCATTATCTATTATTAGGGCTTATCATATAAATAAATTATAATTGATTTTTAATCATTAAATTAACAAAACATAATTTTAATAGATTTTCAAAATCTATTCTATGTTATGAGAACAGACTTATGAGCAGGATGAATAAAAGCAATTTTCTTTAGAAACTGTTTTGAAAATTAAAATTCATGGAAGATTAACAGTGAGTTAGAAAGTTATTAAAATTTCTCTTAAAATAAAGAATGAAGATCTCACTAAATACTATTTTTCCAAAGGTTATATGCGTTTGATCTTGTGGAATACAATTTCATTTAACTTTGCAAGGTCGTATCTGTTTCCAATGAGCACAATTCCACTTAACTTTGACATTCCAATAAAAGATTCTCTAGTGAAGATTTCATGATACGTTATTCTTCACAAATCAATTTGTGAGGTCAACATTTATTTCAGATGCAAATGTATTGAACTGTATGAAATTTTTTACATAAATAAAATTTAATTGTCAATATTATTCACCTGCATGTGGCAACAATTTTTAGGCAGTATAAGTAGTCAATGCCAAATTAAATTAGATTTGTGATAGAACTCAACATTATAATCACATTAATATCAGCAATGATAACTTATATCAGTGTGCCCACAAAAGTCCCCCTCTCCTAGTTCTTCATAACTCTGTACATCCTTCTACAAAATGAATCCTCTGGAGGGAAATTTATTAGAAAAGACTTGAAATTTCACTTTTTGAAGGATGCTTAATGAAGTGTAGCATAATCAGACATATTTTATTGCAAAAATAAATAGACTATTGGACATTTTCATTTAAAACTATAAATGTTAGCAGAAGAAAGTGGTGCAAAACAGCCTGAGCCCTAAATATGGAGACACATTATACATGAGCCAAATAGGATTTTTGTGACCAAGAGATTTCAAAAACAAATTTCAAGATTCTCCAAAACACTGGACATTCCGCTCTTAATGGATACCTACTTGGCAGATACCCATTTTCAGGGGCCCTGAAGCTTTTACATTTTCCATACTTTAACTGCTTGCTAGATATAAACATGAACAGAGAGAATTACTAATCCAAAGGACTGGCAGTTCAGTGCTTGGCATTACACATTTCAATGCCTGATCATTTAGTATTGCCACAGTAATTAAAACCAATTCTTTCAAATTGAATTACTCATTTCATGTGCCTTCCATTCTCTGCAAAACCATCTACCACACTGAAAACATGCGTCCAAAAGAGAGAGGATATCTTTCCCAGGAAAGCCTGCCTCAGAATGATTATTTCTATCTGATGTTACAGAAAAAGCTTCAACAATAAGTGCATATCAATTCCAAATAGTTCAGCTAGTCCTTCTAAGATTGATGCATAATAGATACTATTGTAACTGTTCCAAACATTCTTGTTCCTCTTCGTCACTCCCTATCACACCATGACTTGAAAGACAATGAGCACATAGCTGCTTTTGAAAAGCTTTGATTTACTGCAGCATCTAGAGGCAGAACTGAAAAGAAAGAAAGGGGTTGATACGAGAGCTCAGAAAACCAGCCCAAGTCACTGCTCATTCCCATGCAGAACATAAAACCATCATCAAGTAAAAGATTAAAATGAAGGTACATCAATTAATGCAAGAATATGCCCATGTCAGATGTGTTTTTATCAATCAAATGATAGCAATAACTATAATTTGGAAGTTGAAAAAAATAGCAAAGCTTCTCTCGGATTACTTTTTAATGCTTAGTGACACTAACTGTGTTTTGTGTCTATGTTTATTTTAAAGAAAAGTGTTCTATATTTTCATATGTCTTTTGGATCCAAAATATCAGTGTAAGTAAAAATTAAATAAAAAATATTAGGAACCTGTAAACAGTGTTCTTTCTTCCCATTAAAGTCTCTACATTTAAAATTCTTCCGAATGCTTGAGACTTTTTGCACTGTAGATTTTTGATGTTATATTTTGAAACATGATGCCCTGGAAGGTGATTTTATAATGCAAGTTTATTATTTTTTCTCATGTTAAAGAATAGGAAATTAAACTTATTATTTACTGTTTAAACAAAATACTTTTAAACTTCCACTATTATGGTTGATAGTTCTGAGTATATAACTTAGAACAAAATATCGTCCAGCTTTTCCACTAGGTTCTTCATTACATTTATCGTAGTTAATGCATATGTTATGTAGCGAGAATACAGCATAAAAAAGATAAAATTTACTGATTTCAATTTATAGCAAATATTTTATAAGAAGAGAACACCTGGTCTTCATTAATTAAAGAGTCATACTACATTTTATTCTAGAGATTTTCAGTATTGTAAGTTGTTATATTATTTTAAGTGATCATTGTAGAGTTTACAATATACTCCATTAATCTTTAATCATCAATCTTCACATATCATTTCATGTATAAGACTTATAACAGTATCCTCCTAGTTCCTTCCTCTTAATCTTATATTCTATTTTTGTCACGTTTTATGTCTATATATGTTAAAACTCCATAATGCATTGTTACTACTGTATTACCTTTAAAGCAATTTAAATTATTAAAAACACCTGTTTTATTTTTGCCTTTACATTACCCTACTCTTCTGGGTCAATCTCAAGTTCCATCTGATATCCAGTTTCTCTAAAGAACTTGCTTTCACATTTTTCTTAGCACAGACTTGAAAACAAAGTTTCTTCCATGATACAATATTTTTTGAAAATCTGCTCTTCTAGTGGCAATATTGCTCCTTACTGTCATGTGAATAGTTTCACCTTCTGTAAAACAGAGCTGATTTTTACATACATTAATAGTAGCATTTGGAAGGTTCCTGTCTTTGAGGAACCTCAAAGCATTCCTGAAGTGTCACTTTTACTATTATAAGAGCAATTTCTCCTCAAACTAGTTTCTATTTCACTCTCATCTTTCATGAGATAATATCCCATGACACAAGATGACGGGCACTTAATTCTGTTCAGGCACATAACTGCTCCAGTCCATGGAAAATAGCAGCAATATATCTGGGAATTCATCAAAAATGTATAATTATATGTGAAGTGATCCGGTGTATGCTGGACATCTGCACCATATCATTGTAATTAATTAAGAATGGGTAAGTGTAAAAATATTAAGTATGAAGATAAGCACACAATCTTTCCTTTTTCCCCTTCCACTAAAAAAGAAAACAAACATCCTAAAAGTATGAGTACATTATGAAAAGCTTTACATGAAAGAAAATTTTGACTCTATTGTGATTAAGAGAAGAAACAGAAAAAAGAATAGGGAGGCAATTATGGAAAGTATTAGGCTGGCCATCATCCTTTGAAGAAGGATCATCAAGTTTGAAGTTAAATGATTAAAAATGATGCTGACATTATGTAGCTATCCAATTCCAGGAAAAATTGCAAATTATGCAAAAAGATCCAGAGAAAACATTCTAGAATAAGCTCCATTATTGCATATCTAGGATGTATATATGCAGACCTCATGAAAAAAAAGACAAAATTGTACTAGTAGATTTTCAGATGCTCTAGTGTCTGCACAGAAAAGGAAACTGATTAGTAAATAAAAGTGTGTCACCTACCATGCTATCTCACTATTTTCAGTACTTGAAATACAGAGAAGAGTAATATGTGGTCCCTGCCCTTGATAAGTTAAGAAGACAGGCGTTATGTTAAAGCATATCAAAGAGTAAACATATAAACAATAAAAAACTGCAATAAACTACTGCTACAACAGTAATGTGAACCAACTATAATCATGACACAGGGAAATGAGTGCTTTCCTCTTCAGTCTTTAGAAAACAGTAATGCAGCTCAATAAACAGTCTCTCTGTGGCGCTTTGGTTGACATTTGATAGATGAATAGTTGTCTCCAGGTAGATTCACAAAAGAGGTCCTTCCTGAGTTCAAGACACTCTTTGAAGTACTTAATGTCATGCCAAACATGTTTAAAATGACCCATATGAACCATTAAAGTATACGCTAAAATTTATGCATAAACATGAGTTGGATTACATTTGATAAGATGCTGTAATACTATATTTTGTAGATAGTATTTGTTGGCTTAATTTTGTGATTATCTTTCATATATTTGTCCCATTTTCCTTCATTTCTGAGACTTTCAGAAATGTCATAGTCTCCGAGAACTATTTCTGTGTGGGGCCTAATGGAAAATAATGACCCAGGAGAAATCATGTCAGTCATATAGCTTGAGCAGAGGTTGTGGGAAGATTGATTTGTTCAGCATGGAAATAACTCAAATCATAACATCACTGACTAACCGTAGAAAACTTATATTCATATATGCATAAGCTATATTCTCTACCCTGTGGTCAGAGGTCATCAGCAAAATGTCTGGGTGGGGGTCCACTTGGAAATTCTTATTCTACGATCACAAGTAAGTTTTTTCATGTCTTCTGACTTTGCTTCCTTAGTCATAAAAGAAAGACAACAATATAATACTATAAATTTAACGAAATGTAATATACTTGAAATTTCATATGAAGACTTTTCAAGAGATATCAGGAATTATAGCAGACAAAACAACAAAGTATTTTTGATTTAGCACTTTATATTTAATTCAGGAATGGCGAAAGTACTTAAAACATTTTCTTGTTTATATAAGCAATACAAAAGGAGGACTTCCCCCTTCATTATAAAGTCTTGAATGAAAACTATTTTTATAACAATTTTAAATTGAAGTAACATTGTCTATATGACAGGATATAAATTTCAGTTATGTATCATTATATATGAACATTCAGCAATAACAGAAAAGTCCTACCCTTCACCATTTAGTTGACCCCTTTTACCTGATTTTTAAAATAGAAAACACTTGGAAATGTCAGTGTTTGAATTTAATAATTTTTATTGAAGTAACATTGCATTATAGAAGTTTAAGGCATGCATCAGAAAATAATCAACAACTGCATATACTATATTAACTTCACCACTAACAGTCCAATTTTCTTCGTAGATTATCATATGTAAAACCATACTTGGCTGATATATGGAAGCTCTTGACTTTCAAACACTTTTTTTCTCATTATTCATTCAGGTAGGTTTTGAAACTTTAAGCAACTTTATAAAGTTCAGGCAGGGCAGCAGGAAGGCGAGCCTGTCAGTGCAGAGAAGCATATGACTTTTTCAGATGACAGTCGTGACTGCTGGCCCCATCGGGTGCTGCAGTGCTCAGAATAAGATCAGGCTGCCCTTCTGTACTGAAACTCACCTGTCCTCCTGGTGTAAAGAGTGTGTAAAAAATAATCTACAAATATCTTCACACTGGATCACAGCATAAGTTCTACTTGACATCTTTTGATCGAGGAAACTTGGTGGCTGTGCATGCAGGGTTCGTCAGTTTCTGTTCACATGCCAGGCATCACCAGCTGCCTCTGCCCTGCCAGCCCAGTCTTCATAGGAATATCTCCTCTGCCACCTTCTCCTGGAGTCCAGCCGCCAGTGCAAACTGCAGGCTGGTCTCAGACACCCATTTCCTGGTGCTGGAGGCACAAGCTTTTTGGTTGGTCCTTGTGGGCATGGAGTAGAGCAGCATTTATGTGGGAGGAGTCACTGCAGGAGTGGAGATGATGAGAGATGAGAATAGTGAAGAAGCAGACACGTAGGGAGGCCAGGATGGTGGACAGGCAAGAATGGTGGGGAAGCAAGGATGGTGAGGATGTACAGATGGTAGTGGGGTTAAGCAGGGGAAAGGTAAGCATGGTGAGGAGGTGAGGATGATGAGAGGCCAGTACACTAGAGAGGTGAGGATGGTGAGAAGGTGGTGATGGTAGGGAGGCCAGACTGGTGAGGAAGTGAGGATGGGAGAGAGGCCAGGATGGTAGGGAGGTGAAGATGGTGAGGAGGCCAGGAAGCTCAGGAGGTGAGGATGCTGATTCTGGGGAGGTCAAACTGATGAGGCAGTGAGGATAGTGGAGCTATGAGAACACAAGCGCTAGAAACCTTCTGGGAGGTGGACATGGATCCCGAGCCCACAGCCTACTGCCAGGTGACCTTTGATGACAAACTAAATCTCAACATGTGGCAGTACAGCATCCCCTTCTCTGTCCAAGGCCCTAGGGTCCTCAGACAGTATGTTAGGGACAGGAGCTGCTTCTCTACCGCTAAACCCCTGGGTATGGCTGGCAGCAGATGGAGTGGGACTAGGAAAATCACTTCTTAGCTCTTGTGCAAGCACCCATGCCTGTACAACCACATGAGAAGACAAGTTGACCCCAGAGATCCACCAAAGGGACCATTTGTCTATTACCTGGATGCAGCTGAAAAAGGCAGGCAATTCTTTGAAGTCACCTGAACCATGTACCAGGGTGACTTCCACCATGTTGGAATGCAGAGTTGCCATCGTTTGGCCACAGAGTGCTGGTGTCCTCAGAGTCCAAGACCCATGATCCCAAGAAATCAATCACAGCCAAGCAGGATCCTCGGCTCACCCCAGCATGGTCCCCACCTCCCAGTCCCAGTGTGTGGAATTGGCCTTTGTCCCCAGTTCAAGCTTCCCGCTGCATCCAGACCCCAGGTAAGCAGCAGTGATATATGACCTTGGTTCTGGTCATGAAGAATTGGATCCCTGCTCTTCAAGTCTTCACGTCAATATAGAGTTACAGCAGCATGACTAGAGGTATTTGGCATGGAGAAAGATAGCCAGTGTTGTTAACATGGCAAGTAAGAAAATATTTAAAATCAAGATGAGCGAAATTCTTATAAAGTTTGTTAGCTAAATATTTTATGAAAGAGACCTTAATTGAAATACCTTTTTTAATTTGTTTTTTATTGTAGTAATTATTCTACACAGTGAAATAATTTCCTATGTATAGGTTCCCCATTTCTTGGATATATTTCAACACACCATGCCCTTCACCAAATCACCAAGTGTTCTTCCCCATTGTCCAGTTGGCTCCACGACCATTGGCCCCTACCCACCCCATTCCCTTCTGGTAACCTCACTTCTATTGCAAATGTTTCAGGGTTGATTATGCTTAATTTGTTTCTTTGTTTTTTCTATGAGTGAGGTCATCTGATATCTACCTTTGTTTTGACTTGTTTCACTTAGCATAATCCACATCAGTTCCATCCATGCTGATTCAAATGACAGAGCTCCATCTTTTCTAAGAGCTGCGTAGCCATTGTATATATGTACCACATCTTCTTTATCCATTCATCCGATGTTGGGCACTTACATAATTCTAGTTCTTAGCTATTGTGAATAGGTCTGCACTAAACATGGGGATTCACACATCTCTGCAGATGGGTGCTTTTGTATCTTTTGGGTAGATTCCTAGAAGTGGAATGATGGGATCATATGGGATTTCCATCTTCAGTTTTTTGAGAAATCTCAAAACTGTTTTCCATAGGACTCGTACCAATTTGCACTCCCACCAACAGTACGAAAGTGTTCCCTTTTGTCCACACCCTCGCCAACATTTGTTGTTTCCAGACTTTTGGATAATAGTCAATCTTTCAGGTGTAAGGTTATATTTCATTGCTGTTTTTATTTGCATTTCCCTGAAGATAGGGTGTAGGAACATAATTTTATATGCCTGTTGGCCATCTGTATACCCTCTTCAGAAAAGAGTCTCTCCAATTCCTCCTACCAGTTTTTTGATTGGATTGCCTGTTCTTCTGTTGTTGAGTTTTATGAGTTCTTTGTATATTTTAGATATTAAGCCTTTTGTCAGAAATATCGAAAGCAACTTTTCCCAATTAGTAGATTTCCTTTTAGCTTTGGTGATATTTTCTTTTGTTTTGAAGAAGTTCCATAGTTTGATGTAGTCCCAGTTGTTTATTTTTTTTTTAATTTCCCTTGATGAGAGAGTCCCCAAAGGCTTCTCTAAGACTGATGTCATGGGAAGTCTTTCTGATGTTGTCTTCTAAGAGCATTATGGTTTCTGGTCTTATGTCCAAGTCTCTAGGGCATTTTGAATTAATTTCTGTGAATGGTGTTAGTGATCTAGCTTCATTCTTTTGCATGTGGCTGTCCAGTTTTCCCAATACCACTTGTTGAAGAGATTTTCCTTTTTCCATCTAATACTTTTGGTTCCTTTGTTCTGGATTAACTGACTGTATGTGAGTGGGTCAGTTTCTGGTAATTCACTTCCCTTCCACTGATCTGTTCCTCTGTTATTATTCCAGTAACATACTGTTTTGATCACTATTGCTATGTAATTTAGTTTGAAGTCTGGAATTATAATCCCTCCAGACTTGTTCTTTTTTCTCATGATTGCTTTGGCTATTTGGGGGTCTTTTGTTGGTTCCATACAAAATTTAAGATTTTTTTTGTTCTATTTCCTGGAAATAAGCCTTGGAATTTTAATGGGGATTACATTAAACCTATACATTTCTTTGGGTAAGATGATCATTTTAATGCTATTGGTTCTTCCCAGCCACGAGCAGGAGATGTCTTTCCATTTCTTTGGCTCCTCCTCTATTTCTTTTAAGAAGGACTTGTAGTTTTCGTTGTACAGATCTTTTACTTCCTTTGTTAGGCATATGTCTAGGTATTTCATTCGTTTAAATTCTATTTTAAATGGTGTGATTTTCATGATTTCATTTTCTTCTAGCATGTTGTTTGCATATAAAAGTGAAACAAATTTTTGTGTATTGATTTTGTAGCCTGCCACTTTACTATATTCATTGATGAGTTCTAGAAGATTTTTGATAGTTTTTGGGATTTTCAATATATATATAATCATGTCATCTGCAAATAATGTGAGTTTTACTTCCTCCTTTCCGATTTGGATTTCTTTTATTTCCTTCCCTTGCCTAATTGCTCTGGCTAAGACCTCCAGTACAATATTAAATAGCAGTAGTGAGCATGGACAAACTTGCCTTGGTCCTGACCTAAGAGGAAATGCTTTCAGCTTTTCGCCATTGACTATGATGATGGCTGTAGGCTTTTCACATATGACCTTTATTCTGCTGATGTATAAACCTTCTACTCCCATTTTATGTCAATGTATGAACCTTCTATTCCCATTTTACAGAAGGTTTCTGTCATAAATGGCTGTTGGATCTTGTCAAAAGCTTTCTCTGCATCTTTTGATATGATCATGTGGTTTTTCTCTTTGCTCATGTTAATACGACGTATGACATTAATAGATTTACGTATGTTGAACCCTCCTTGCATCCCTGGGATGAATCCCACTTGGTCATGATGGATGATCTTTTCGATGCATTGTTGAATTGAGTTTGCTAATATTTTGTTGAGAATTTTTGCATCTATGTTCATTAGAGATATTGGTCTGTAATTTTCTTTCTTGGTGACATCACAGTCAGGTTTTGCTAATGCTGTAATGTTAGCCTCATAAAAAGTATTTAGGAGACTTCCCTGTTTTTCAATATTTTGAAAGACCTTGAGAAGAATAGGTGTTAATTCTTCTCTGAAGGTTTGGTAGACTTCATTGGAGAAGGCATCTGTTCCTGAAATTTTATTTTGGGAATAATATTGCTTCCTCAATTTCTTTGCTAGTGACCGTTCTATTCAAGTTTTCCAATTCTTCTGGGTTCAGTCTTGGTAGACTATACTTTTCTAGAACTCTGTCCATGTCCCCAAGATTGTCCATTTTGGTGGTATAGAGCTGTTCATAGTAGTCCCTTATGAAGTTCTGAATTTCTGTGGTATCTGTTATAACTTCTCCCATTCATTTACGATTCTAGTTATGAGAGTTTTCTCCCTTTTTTTTTATGTGTGTCTAGCCAATGGCTTGTCAATTTCATTTATTTTTTCAAAGCACCAACTTTTCATTTCATTGATCTGGATTATATTTTTGTTTTCTATTTTGTTTATTTCTGCTTGAATTTTGATTACTTCCTTTTTCTGCTGATTTTTGGCTTTAATTGTTCTTTCTCTAATTATTTTAAACATAGAGTTTATTTGTTTTGTTTTGTTTTGAAATTTTTCTTGTTTCTTGAGATAGGCCTGCATTGTTATGTACTTCCCCTTTAGTCCCTCTTTTGCTGCATCCCATAGATTCTGGCATCTCATATCTTCATTCTCATTTGTCTCTAATTATTTTTTAAGTTCCCTTTTGATTTATTCTTTTACCTAAGAGTACTTCAGGAGCATATTGTTGAGTTTCCAATTGGTTTGGGGTCTTTCAGCTTTCTTTTTATGGTTGATTTCCAGTTTTAGGCCATTGTGGTCACAGAAGATACTTGGTGTGATTTCAATCTTTGTAAATTTGTTGAGAGATGTTTTGCGTCCCAGCATATGATCTATCCTTGAGGATGTTCCATGAACACTTGAGAAGAAAGTAAAATCTGTAGTCATTGGGTGAAGTGTTGGGTATATGTCTATTAGACCTTTTGTTCCAGATGATCATTTAAAGTGGCTGTTTCCCTGTTAATTTTCTGCCTGGTTGATTTGTCCACTGTTGTAAGTGGGGTGTTGAAGTCCCCCACTATTAATGTGTTGCTGTCGATGCCTCTCTTCAGGTTTCATAATACTTGCTTGATATGTTTTGATGCTCCTTCATTTGGTGCACATATGTTAATAAGCATTACATCATCCTGCTGGATTGATCCTTTAATTATATATGGTGTTCATCTCTTTCTTTTGTCATACTTTTTAGAAGGAAGTCTGTTTTATTTGATATGAGTATAGCTGTTCCTGCTCTTTTGTGGTTTGCCATTCGACTGTAGGACTGTCTTCCAACCATTAACTTTGAGTCTTTGTTTATCTTTTAGAAGAAGATGAGTTTCTTGAATTCAACAGAAGGTCGGGTTATGCTTTTTAATGCATACAGACACTGTGTCATTGGACTGGTGAGTTTCGTCCATTAACGTTTGGGGTGATTATTGAGATACAGCTGCTTAGCTTCATTTTATAATCTGTCTTTTGTTTTTTTGCTCCAGTGATGACTGTTCTCTCTCTTTTTAGGTTGGATGGGTGAAGTTGTCTTTTGATTGATTTCACCTTTTGTTTTCTTATTCGCTTTCTCCCTGGGGATGTATTTTGAAGTTACCCTGAAGTTAACATTCACAGTTCTATGTTTACTACATAATTTTATTTAAAAGCTTACTAGTCTTCTACTCATTCTAACTATAACTATCCGCATTTTTGTTGTCTTCTCTTCCTCCCCACTGTGAGTATTTGCTGCCATATGTTTTTTCTGTGTGATTTCTTTATGCTTTATAGAGCATCCTTTAATATTTTTGCACATGTTTCTGTGGTGATGGAATCTTTTAATTTTTGCTTGTCAGAAAAGGTTTTTTTATGGTACTTTCAGTTCTGAATGACAATCTTTCCAGATATAGTATCCTAGGTTGAAAATCCTTTTTTTTTCAGCACTCTGAATATATTACTCCATTCCCTTCTAGTATCCAGCGTCTCATTTGAGAAGTCCGCTGACAATTTATTGGGGGTTCCTCTGTATGTGACACATTTTTTTCTCTGACTGCTTTTAATAGCCTTTACTTACCTTGTATTTTTGACATTTTTATGATGATGTTCCTAGGTGTATTTCTATTTGAGTTTCTTTTATTAGGACTCTTTGAGCTTCCTGGATTTGGAGGCTTGCTTCATTCTTCAAATTTGGTGGGTTCTCATCTATTATTTCTTCAAATATGGTTTTTGCCCCCTTTCTCTCTCTTCCTCTGGGACACCCCTGTGATGTGAAAGTTGTCCCTTTTGATGTTATCCCAGAGGTGTCGAATGCTGTCTTTGATTCTTTGAATTGTTTTATCTGTTTACTGGTTTGCTTGAGTTCCCCTGTCCTATCTTCCAGATCACTGATATTTTTGGAAGCTTCATCCATCCTATTGTTGACTCTTTCTATTGAGGTCTTTAATTCAGCCATCGAGTTTCTTACCTGTTTTATGTCTTGTTTCAAATCTTCTCTTTGCTCCCTGACATTCTCATTTACTGCCTCTACTGATTTCTGGATTCCCACGAGTATGTTAATCACTGTTACCCTCAATTTCTCTTCAGGTAATTTATATACATCTGCTGTATTCAGATTTTCCTCTGGGTTTTTGATAATCCAACGTTTCAAGTATATTTCTCCGTGCCTTTGCTGTATTCAGCATTCTGTTTATATTTCTAAGGGTTTGGTTTCCCTGGTATTGCATAGGTTTGGTGTGCCCAGGATTGGCAATCAGGTTTCAGTTTCACCTCTAACTACTAGGTGACACTAAAAGGTAGAGTTGAAGTTTCAGGCTGCCTTCTCACTGTAATCCAGGGGGGTGGGGTAACCTATGGGCAGGATTTCTGGTGGACAGATTTGTGGTGGGCAGAATTTCAGCTCAGTGGACCTCAGGCTCTGTTGTGAAATGGTTGTGGGAGGAGTTTGAGCTTGTGATTTCTTTTGCTGATTGCTGGTTATGGCTGCTCCCAGTGCAATTTCACCACATGGGTTCCAGCTCAGCTCCTGTCTCTTTAGGTCTCCTTTCATGCCCCCACCCCACATCAACCCTCAGTGTTAGCTTTGTGTGCAATTTTAGTTTTTACAAGGAAAATCCAAATGCTCTGAAACTGCCAATTTCACAATAAACATTTTTCTCATAGAAAATAATGTGAATTCCATTACCAACATTTTGTTTTGTAAATGAAAGAAAAAGAATTCATAGACAATTATGCCAAAGCTTTTATTCTTTTCATTTTCATAAATGTATATTTTAAAATGGTTACATGATAAACTTGATCACCTCTATAAGCTATGAATAGTCAATATAATTTAAATATTCTGCATTGAAAATTAGAATATGTATTTCTTAAATTGAATTAACGGATTTATATAGAAAGACAGATTCCATGTTAATAAATCAAGGTGTAATTTTTTTTTTCAGATTTCTTTGGTATAAAGTACATATACAATGCAACAGTCTTCATCAGAAAAATCTTCTAATATTATTTTATTAGCTGAGCTATTTTTGGTTCCAAAACTCAGAGAACATTTATTATTTGTATCTGGCCCAGCACCAATCATGGATGTTACACATTGCAATAATATATTAAAATATTTTAGTTATTTTTCATTTGATATTTAATATTATAAAACCTTTAACTGGATTCATTAATACAAAATTAGCATTTGTTTACTATATGAAAATGATCCAAAATGAAGTGCTATGTTTCAGTTTTTTATTCTATTGAATACATAATATAATTAAAAAATTGCAAAAATAAGCTATTAATTCCATTGCCAAATGGGTCTGTTCTGCAGAGTACTGCATGTTTCTTTTTTTATATAGAAAATGAAGATTGTTGAATCAAAGCCAAACTGCCACTTATTTCTCCAAACTTATCTTGTCCTTTCTAACTCTGAACATAATTTTCTTTACATTTTATTGCATCCAGTCCTTATCACCCACAACCACTCCATTCTGTTTACCAATGAAAACTATCCTTTCCTCACGTTCAGTTCCTACATTGGCTTTGATATCACCTGAAGTCCTCTCTCCTCCAGGACGCCTTCTCTCCAATGCTAAACCTGCAGCAGATACTCCTATGAACTCTCAGAGTAGGTTTTACACTCCTTACACCCTTAACTTTGTTTGAAGATTGGCATTATGGGGATTATTTATTGTGCACTGATTCTTTTAACCTCTTTAGCTTTTTTTTTCCCCAATGAAAATGTATGCCACAATGAAGGCGAACAGGCAGGCAGGCAAGAAGACAGAGAACTTTCATTTATTTGTATTCAGTCATTCAACTTGGTTGCTCTCCCCGCCCTGAGAGTGAATCTGGATCCTTGATATGTATGTGGGCTATGCTCATCGGGAGGCAGCAGACCTAACCGCTGCACTACCAGAGCATTCCTCAATTGATTTTAAGAGTAGAAATAAGCACAGAATTATATCAATTCAAACCTTTTGTATGAAAGAAACTAAAACCAAGCAAGATGAATTAATCAGTGGTCCAAATTCACAGCTTTACAGAGTGGGAATGAAAACACATAGGGACTGCCAAATTTTCGGCTACATTACTACATACCTGGAAAAGGCAGGCCTTTGTGTCCAGTGACATGAAGCATGAACACTTGTGGGTAATACATTCAGGGTTTTATGGTTGTTTTGTTGTAAACTTGATGCAAACCTTGCATGTCACTATAAATTTTTAGAATATTTGCTCAATGATTTGATGACGAGATGTGTGTGCCAATGCACTTTTGTGTGGTAAACACTGTCTTTTCAAGACTGTGTGGTAACTGTCTATTCAGCTAGTTCAACAGTGTCAGGAAAACAAGCTCACCTCGCAAAACAGGTTATATGGTGAAACAAATAGAAAAGGGGGTACCTAGAAAATGGAGTTAATTTACAGAATTTTACAAAAGATAGAGACACATTATTTTTAACCCATGCCTTACCTCTCTACCCCAAGTCATTTTGTTCAAACTTGTTTGTATTAATGTTGATAAGGAGGAAAACAACAACAACATTGATACCCAGCTGGAGTAACTGTGTGGAGTTTCTACATTTTCCTCATATCTGCATGGGTTTTCTCAAATATCCTACCTTCTTCTCATCCCAAAGATGCTCACTTTAGGTTGATTGCCTTATCTGAATTGCCCCAGCCTGAGTGAGTGAGTGAGTGTGTGTGTGTGTTACTCTATGTTGAAAGGGACTCATGTCCAGAATTGCTACTTCCTTTTTGTTTTGTTTTGTTTTTAAAGGAAAAGTGCAGGCAGGATTGAAGACAATTAGGCAAACAGAAAGGAAGAGCAAGGAAGAAGCATTTTCTTTAGTTGTTCATCCTGGTTGTTCCCTTGACCCCAGGACTGGTCCTTGAGATGGGTGTGGACTGTGCTTAGCTGGAGACTGCGGACCTAACCACTACTTCCCTGAGCATACCTTGGTGCCTCCTTTTGTGCTGAACCACAGAGGTGGGGTCCAGTCCTTCAGTGACCCTGAACTGAAGAAAATGAATGAATGAATGCAAATGACTGCTTAATATTACAAGTGTTTTGCATCCTTATTTAGAAGATTGGCGATGTTTTTGTGGTCAGGAATTTGTGGTTTGAACTTATCTCCTGCTTGTATTAATTATCCTATGGTAACTTGGTTTCATTATATATCATTTCGCTTTGTCACTCTTTTCAAGTTTGACAGAATGTTGTCAAAACTCCTGAAAGTTGTGAGAGGCAAGGCGGACATTGAATATGTAGCTCATTTCTCCTCCACTGGGCTCCACAGAGTCTTCTACCCCATTGTTCACTCATCATCATATATCTCTCAAAGTGTGGCACTCTCAGCCTTCCTTCTTTATGTGTGTAGTTGATAGAGACATCTCTGAGATTTCACATTTCTTCTCCCATTGCACATGAAAGAGTTGGGATCGGCTCTCTGCTAGTACAATATCTTCCATAAAATCTAGGAAGCCATGAAGAAATTCTTTCTGGAATCAAATTATTTCTTCCATACTTAGCTCTTACTACAGCCCTAGTTTCCAGGATATGGTTTGATTATTTGAATCTATTCCTTTATGACCTACGTGCCCTTTCTTAGGGCAAAGTTCCTAAGTCTTTGAGCTGTTTCTGCTCTCTGAATTACATAGTTACACAGTAATAGTAATAAGCACAGCAATGAAAATAACATTTCGTGAGAACTTTCTAGATGCTAGATACTAAGCACTTTATAACATATATTAACTCATTAATCCCCTATGTTATATATCTGTTTGCATGCATATGCGTAATTATACATAATAAATATATGTAAGGAATTGGATCATAAGGTTATGAAATTCTATGACTTGTTGTCTATTAAGAACAGACCTAAGGAAATTGATGGCATAATTCAGTTGAGTGCGAAGATCTAAGAACCAGAGATGCCAGTGGTATAAATCCCCATTCAAAAGCACAGATGAGATGAAGTCTTATGAAGCCATGAGACGAGAGTGGTGATTTCCTCTTTCCTCTCTCTTTTGGTCTACTAAGATATTCAGTGTGTTAGACGGTGCCCAACCACCCTGGGAAGGACAATCTACTGAGTCAACCTTTTCAAATATGAATCTGATCCTGACACACCCTCACAGGCATACCCAAGTGATGTTGATATATAAAAATAGCTATTACATTCTTCATAGATCTAAGAGATAGATACCTTATTATGCCCACTTCAGAGTTAATGACTGAGATTTCAAGGGGTTGAACAGATTACCTAATATTGCAGATTATAAAAGTTGATCACAAGAGTTCAACTCAGTCTGACTCTGGAAATTATTTTCTGAATCATGAGGTGCCTCTCACAATGGAAGTAATATAAAGAGTAATAAATGACCTCATAGATACCTATTGATAAAGCATGTGCTTTGAGTTATTTTCTAATGAGTTAATGATTATAATAAACTAAATCATTTATAGTCTTTTCTGTGGTTCCTTTGGATAGAAGCCCCCTCACGAAGGTGGCTGCCTGAGCTGGAAAAGTGGTCGAAAGCTATGGAGCAATAGGTTGTTTTGTTAAATCTCAGGCAATTATTTAGTAATAGCTTCTTTCAATGTTTGAATGTTAAGTGTTATTATAATCAGAGTTTACTTCAAAGTATAACTGAATGTTCAGATGATTCCCATTTTTCTCAACCCTTCTTACAATACGGGAGAGAATCCATTCTTTACTTGAAAGCAGAAAACCTTTAATAAAGGAGAGCATAAAAAAATTCCCCCATCTTTAATATTTCATAAATTTCAAATGTTCTGAAATTTATGGCTTATTAATTCTTGGGGAAGTATTTCTCTTTTTTATTGTTTTTCTGAGAGTATTTAAAAGAAGGAAATATTTTAACTCTCATTTGTTATGTTGTAACAGTTCCTCAGCTTTCAATTTATTCTTTAGAAACTATTAGTATGAAGTTGGAAGCCTTATTATTTTAGGGACATTTTTAAGTTTTCCTGTTCTCTCTCAGTACTTTCTAAAACTTTCAAAGTTAAATTTAATATTGCATTTCTGAAATTCATTGAAAATTATTTAGGGTTTGGTTATCATTACTCAAAAAATATTTAATGACCAAATGTATATGTTTTCTCTTCCACTACCTAATCTATCTGGAAACTTCAGAAAAGAAATAAACAGAATAAGAAATGCTTTGTAAATTATGAATTTACAAAAATAAATATTTGAAATTTGAAATATGTATAATAATATACATGATCTCTTTGATAAGCCTTCCCCCTCTCACTTTAAATTAAAACTTTAAAAAAACAAAATTTTGAAGTAATATTGGTTTGCAACTATATCCAGGTTTTATATGTAGCACAGCATAGTTAGACATCTATACATGCAGCAAGATGATCTCCACCCATTTTATCTGCCCGCAAGCCTCTTCCCATCTGGTAACCACTATTCTGTTGTCAGGATCCAAGAGTTTGCTTTTAATGTTTGCTTGTTTTATCTTCCTCACATGACAGAAAACATATGGGATATTTGTCTTTCTCTCTTTGACTTTCTTCATGTAATGTAATCCTCCCAAACCCAAGTCGTGGTGTCACAGATGGCAAGATTTCATCTTTTTTTTTAATACATGGATACTATTCCATTGAGTATATGTTATATATACCACATTTTTATCTAATCATCCATCAATAGACACTAGATTGTTTCCATAGCTTGGCCATTATAACTAGTGCTATAATGAAATTAGTGTTGCATATATCTTTTCGAATTAGTGTTTTCATGTTCAGGTATATATCAGTAGTGGAGTAACTGGATCATATGAAATTTCAATGCTTAATTATTTGAGAAATAGTATCTTTCATTGCGGCTGCACCAATCTATGTTCCCACCAACAATGCACAAGTGTTAGTTTTCTACATATCCTTGCTAACATTTTTTGCTTCTTGTTTTTTCAATAATGCTAATTCTAACTGGGTGCAGTAATAGTTCATTATGGTTTTGATTTCCATTTCCCTAATAATAAGTGATGATGAACGTTTTCCCATGTGTCTGTTGGCCATTTGTATAAATCATTGGGTAAAATGTATATTTAGGTTCTCTGCCCATTTCTTAATCAGGTTGCTTTTTAGTTTATTGTCATTGTTGAGTTGAATGAGTTCTTCGAATTTATTCAACAAACCTATTAATCTATACCTTTAGTGCTTGGCTCTATTCTAAATTGATAGTATTGCACAAATGAGTAAACTACATGTGTAAATAACACTCAAATAAAAATATACAATGTTGCCATCATCTTAGAAACCTCCCTCATGGTTTCTCCCATTTACCCCTTCCTCTTTTCCCGTAAATGACAACTTTTTAACTTCTCATAACTTACGCTAATTATTGTATTATTTGAACAAATAGTATCATGTGTTTATTTTTCTGTGTTTTGTGTTCTGTTCCATATGAAATCCAATCATTTTGTTGCATTTTTGCAGCTGTTTTCAATGTTGTAAAACATTGACTATTTTTGTATACCAAAAATTATTTATCCATTCTATTGTCTGTGGACATTTTGGTCTGTTTCTAGTTTGTAGTCATATGAATAATGCTGCTATGAACATTCTTGGATATGCCTCATATACATAGATCCATTTTTGGTAGGTAAGTAGGTAAGTACTACAGGTGGGAATGCTATATATTAGGATAAATAAATATATGCTTAACTTAAAGTGCTAGTGAGATTTCCAGCATGTCTATTCATTTTTTTATCCTGTTAGTACATCTTAGTTTTTCCGCATCTTCTTCAACATTTGAAATTGTCATTTAAAATACTAGTCATTCTATGGTGTACCTAACATGGGTTTTTTGTTTTTGTCTTTGTTTTAAAGAAAAGATGTAGGCAAGAATGAAGACAAGTAGGTAGGCAGGCAGGAAGAGAGAGGAGGAAGAGGCACTATATTTTCTTTCCATTTAGTTGCTCACACTGGTTGTTTGCTCTGGTTCCCAGGACTCAAAACCAGGCGCATGTGGCTTTGTCCTTTGGAGGCGATTGACATAACCACTACTCCACCAGGGTATGTCTTTACATAGTTTACTTTACCTTTGCCTGATGACTAATGAGGTCAATACTTTTTCTATTAATTTTTGGCGAGTTAAACTTTCTTGTAAAACTCTTAATCAGATTATTGCTAATTTTTCTGTTGGGTTGTCATAATCTTATTGGCTGGCAAAAATTATTTGAATATTCTTCATATAAATCTCTTCGTGGGATTTTTGTGTTGCAAATACTTTATCCACTCTTAGTGATCTTTTGGTGAATAAAAATTACAAATTTGTTATTCTCATTATCAACCTTTATTCTATGTCTAGTGATTTTTGCATCTGATTGAAGAAATATACTATCCCAATGTCATGAAGTTTGTCTCTGGTAGTTCTCTAGATCTTTGATTGTTTTATCTTCTACATTTAGCTCTCAATTCCACCATTCTAATTTATGTGAGTTGGATGAAGTAGGGGTTCAGTTTTATTTTTACTTTCCAATTGACTTGCATGTTTATTGACAAACCATCTTTCTTCCATGACTCTGAAGTTTTACCTTTGTCATCAGGTTAAAACTGTTAAGCATGATTTGCTTGGGTTACAACTTTGGTGAACCTATAAAAAAAGTGAAATTAGTAACAAAATGCTCAGGATGAGGTTAACTCTGAGCAGGGAAGGAAAAGGGCAGTATATAAGGGGCATGGAGGAGATCACAAAGGTTTTTATTGATTTATTGATGTGCATTTCGTCATGATTCTTTTCATACGTTTTTATAGATGACAAATACTTAACAGGCATTTATGCATCTAGTCAATGTTTAAGAAAAAAATTAAATAGTAATTGGAAAATTACCCAAGAGCAATTATGCAGTTTTTAGCTTGTCCTTCTGGTTTTTATGTCCCTCTTTTCACCCCTCTTCATTATCTACCCTTTGGGATTCTTATTACTTCCTTGTAGACTAACTGTATATTTATGACAGTGTTTGTTATTCTTCGTTGCACATTTCTGAGCTTTCTTTTGGGAGGTTTCCAGGATATGTATTTTTCCACACTGCAGGAAAGTAAAGGCCCCCATTCACTCCTTTCCCTCTCTGAGCTCTAGTCCACTTCCCCCACCCAACTGACACTGCTTCCGTAAAACATAAAAATTATTCCCATGTTAGCAAATCCTACAGCTATTTTTTGTCTCTACTCAATTTATTCAATTTCATTCCCCACTTATTTCATTCTGTACATCTGATATCTCCCTAATCTTGGTATACTGCCCTTTCCTTGCTGCTATGAAACCATACTATCTGAGTTTTCTTACTCCTTCACTCAGTCTCATTCACTGGCTCCTTCTCTTGCACTGATACCTGAATGTGGATGCCCCCCCAGGGCTTAGTGCTGGGGCTTTTTCTCTTTTCTAACTTCACTTTTTTCCAAAGTGATCTCATTAGTTTATGACTTTAATTCTCCCAGTATCTCCCAAATTTATGTCCTCAGCTCTAGGCTCCCATTTTAGGACTAGATCTCTATATTCAATTGCTTACTTGACACTCTCATTTTAGTGTCCAATAAACATTCCAAATGAGTATTTAAAGCATAGTTCTTGATTTTCCATCCCTCTTCTCAAGTCAACACATATAGGTGGATAGTAAACTCAACTGTAAGTAAAAGAAAGAATCAAGAATAGTTACTTAAAAACATACATTTCATTTATCTCTTATATGAAAGAGATCCAAATGTCAGCATTCAGAACTACTATGAAGCTCATTGCTCACCATATTTCTTTTTGTTTCTTTTTGCATTTACCGTCTTAGCTGATGCTTCCATCTTTCAAATCATTTCAAGATCTATGATGGTCTTGGCATGCCACCCATCATATCCAGATTTCAGGAAACATGTCAGGGGAAAGATAAAAGGACAAAGGGATATGTTAGTAGATTGAAACAACCTTTGCAGAAATCTCACATAGTATTTTTTATTTTATCTCTTTATCCTACTCAATGGGCACACACCTTGCTTAAAGGAAAGGAACACAACAATGCCTCTTAGCTGAACTTCTTTCTATCTATAATAAAATACGAATTCTGGCACCAAGGAAGGAGAGAATTGGTATGTGTGGCAAGGGGAGATAAAATGCCAGAGTCATTCTTGATTCCTCCTCACTTCCAATATATGAGCAAGTCTTATTTTTATTTCCAAAATGTATCTTTAAGACATACCTTTATGGTTTAGTCATTTGGCACACTGAAAATAGTCCACATGCATCCCAAGGACCTGGGTTCATAACTGAGGGAATGACAAATGTGAGCAATAAATAAAAATAATAAGTGATATTCTTCCTCTCTCTACCTGCCTGCCTGCCTAGCAACTCACCTTCATTCCTGTTTATGCTTTTCTTGAAAAAACAAATAAACATGTATCTTTGATCTAGCATCTTGTCCCTTCTCTCTACCCCTACCAACGTCCACTATTGGGTAGACGTATTATTGCCATGGACTCTCTTAATGGGTCTCTTTAATGCCAGTTTTGACTTCTATTAAATTTTATAACAGCCAGTATGATCTGATTTGTTATGGCTTTGCAGTTGTTTGTTTTTTCCTCCAATAAAGCCATATCAGCTCCCTACCTAAAGGCCGTCAGTGGCTTCTTATTAAACATCAAGTAAACTCAGCGTGAACAAATGCCAGTCTGAGCATCTGCATACCTTACTCCCACCTTCTCACCTTCTCCACAACAAATGCTTCATTCACATCCATTTCTAACCACTGTACCTAGGACCTTTATGCCAGAACACATTCCTTCCAGATGCTTTAGGTTTTGCATTTTTTGTTCGTTTTCTTTGTAATTTGTCTCCCATCCCTGTGACAGACTCCCTGAAACCAGGGGCTTCTCAGAAGTCTTCTCTCATTCTACCCCACACCAGGAGTAGGACCTTCTGACCCATGGTGGTACCCAGTAATGTCAAAATAAATCTCTTATTTGTGAAGCTATGAGAAAATGCTCAATATTCTGATTATTCTGTTACAAACATGCATTGTATGGGGATGTTAAAAAGGTTTGTGTTTAGTGACAACATTAATTTTCAGTATGTAATTATGTATAAAGCTAACTAATATGGTAAAATCTACTATTATTTTGCAGCAGCAGCAAATATGTAAGATAAGGATGAAAAAATTGGGGCAATGAACAAATCAGGCATCTGTTAGACCAAGGAGCTTATCTAGAAATGGGAACTAAGAGCAAGCATTATCCATCTATCTTCTAACCCAGATTTTGACGGATACCAGAAAAGATATATTAATTAGATGTAACTTATTACTATATTATCCCTACCTACTTCGCCTCATGCAGTTCTTACATAGACAAATTCAAGTTGGTACTTTTCTTATAGCCAGAAGTTTCTTCCATCCTGACTCACATTTTTGTCATCACTTATTCCAAAAGCAAATCAAAATAAAAAATAACAAAAGAACCAACATCAATAACAACAAAAAAAGAAGAACAAATATCAACATAAAAAAGAACCAAAGCATCACTCTGTAAACAGGTATCTAAGTATACCTGCCGTTACTGTCCGGATATTGGGAAAGTTCTTTTTTAGCACTTGGCCTAACGTAGAGATGCTACTTAGCTAACTTCAGAGAAAGTGAGCAGCATATTTGATATATGCTAATTAATATGCCATTTTTTTTAGCAGAATAGCCTCAGGGAAAGGCACCATTAGAAAATCAAAGCAGAAAACTTTTCAGCCGTCCAAAGAGCTCGAGAGATAAGGTATAAGTGAATTGAAATGGGAAATATTTAAGACTTTGAGTTTATCTTAAAGAATAAATGCCTCATGACATTGAAAGATGTTTAGTAAGCTGTTTATTTATAAGAACATTATAAACATTACAAAATTTAGAAATCTTATGGTGCTGTTTTAAATTCACTTTGATAGTTCTTTACTTTTGTTTTCTTAGTTACATCTTGAGAGGTATCTATAGATACAGTTTTATTAATATGAGGCATCCTCAGATTTCAGTTACTTAATGATAATAATAATAGGTACCATTTATTGTACAAACACTATACTGTGATTAAATGATATTTAGTATCTTATTTTTCCTATATCCTTTGTAAATACTAATCCTGGCTGGGTGCATCTAAAATATTTAATATACGTTTGTCTATTTTACTACAGTGCTGAGAAAATGCTGCGTTGGGAATTATAAATGAAGATACTATTTTCAAATCTATCACTTAGTAAATGGAATAAACTGGCTGGTTTTCATAAACTACATAATAGCTAAGGTTCCTCTTCACTGTAAGTCCTCTAGTGTTTCTCTCTCTCTCTCTCTCCCCTCCCTCCCTCCCTCGCTCCCTTCCTCCTTCTTTTCTGTATCTATGAGCACTTGTTACCATTTTTGATATATGTATCAATTTAACAATGGGTTGAATGCCAAGTGCTGAAATACCAGCCACTGCCCCACTTAGTGGAATTTAGCAGTGGACAAGATCAGAATAAGCAGTGAACGACCATGTTCTTGAATTCTTAGGAGTTGAGAATTTGTAGTCCCTTCAGGAAAGGCTCACTCTGTCTGATACATTGATATGATTTTCCATGGTGCCTAGAGAATGGCATTTCCTCTGTTGATATTTTAAGGGAAAAAGCTTTAATGAAACAGAACACAATGAATGAATGAATAAAGTGAACTTTTGACCCCTGAGTGTTTAAAAAGTAGCCCTGTCCTTGATGAATTGTATTGAAAGGAATACTAGATAGCTTCAGAGATAGCAAACCAAGGAAATAAAATGTAGGTAATTACAGGCAGTTTCTGTTATTTTATGTGTTCATCTTTCAGAGAAGTTTCGTTTTCAGAAATTTATACATCGGTGTCCCCAAATGACCTTCAGTACTCTGACATTCAGAAGCAGCTGACAAGCATTTCAAACTGTCATGGAAAAGCACTTTTCCCAGGCTACAGTTCAATTTCAGTAACATCATTTATGTGCAACAGTTTTTGTAATTATTTTAATATATACTTCATTTTGTCCTTATCCCTTTATGAAAAATATGAAAGCTGAAAAACAAAACATGCTGATTCAACGGGAAAGAGATAGGACTCTCACAAATCAAATATATTTTAAATAATAGTGGAAAAAAATTTTAAAGGAAAGTTGCAGGCAGGAATGAAAGTGAGTAGTCAGGCAGTCAGGGAGAGAGAGGAGCAAACATTTATTTTATTTAGTTGTTCATCTGGTGTCTTGGTGGTTTCCCCAGCTCCAGGTCTTGAACTGGGAACCTTGAAATGTATGTGGACGGTGCCTGGTTTAAACCACTAGGCCACCAGGACATGCCCAACATTGGAAATTTTTAAAGTTTAAGCAAGTCATATAGGAACCAGATTCTCAGATTTAAGTAAGTCTACCACTTTTATTATCTTAAATTTAAACAAAGCAAACACATTCAAGAACACATATGGAATATTGGAATTTTTATTATTGAAGATTAGGTCTAACAAAAAATAATTTTTTTTCCTTTATACTCTGGGAGGAGAAACTCCATGTTTCATTATCATTTGAATGCTATTGTACATGAGACTTTCACACTTTTTCAGAAATACTCTAAGTATGAAAATAGAGCTAAAAGTGGAGTTTTTTTGGTAGCCAGTTGATAATATTTGCACTCCTCACTAAAAGTATTTCTACCATTTCTTTCTTTCTTTTTTCTTTTATCATCTTTGTTCTGTGTATTTTCAGTTTATACGTTAGTCCTGCTAGTGCCACCTAGAGGTTACTTCAGGCATTGTACACCTCAAGATAGAGTTGGAGATGCCAGAGACGGTTGACCTCAGTTTGAATTTTAAGTACTTGGAAGTTCTGCAACGTATATGTTTTTATCTCTCACTTTTAAAAAGAGTTTGAAGACATTTGCTAACCTTATAAATGCTTGACACAGCATGACATAGAGAAAAAAATGTGTGGGCTTTCACTGAATTAAAAACTTGACTCTGTCATGGATTAGTCACATAGTCTTGAGCAAGTTTCATATTCACTTTGAAAGTCACTTTTAGTGAACCCTTGTGACTCAGGTGGCTGAGACGACTGAGGTGTAGACAATGACGAGTCCAAGGACCCGTGTTCAAGATCCAGGGTCAATGATTAAAAAAAAAAGGAGTCATTTTCCTTGTTTATGATATGTTCATTGCAATCTTTATCATTCAGTGTTTATCTGAAGATTTTATACATGCACACACACATAGCATCTGACATATAATAGACATTCAACAAATGGTATTATCATGATAAATCTAGTGACTATTTTTCTATTGTAGTAAAATACTGTTGTATTTAAAACATGGATAAAATTTAATGACTCGCTTCAAAAATTATTAAAAATTAAAATCAAAATTGACTTCTTTTCCATATTTTTACCTTATCTTTAAGAAAGTTTTAATTGCTAAATGTTCAAAAATGGAGACTTGGGAATCAATGACAAATGCTCTAATTATTAAGACTGAATAAGTTGTGAGAGTGGGTCTCTCTCTTAAAAATATGACAATGATATGATAATTATAGTTTTTCTTATAACATAGATAACATTTTTTTTGCCAAATGACCACTCTCATTATCCTTATTCAGTGAAACAAGAAAGCTCCCCAGAAAGAATGGAACTCAAAAAAAGTATATCTGAAAATGAAGCAACAAAAGGTATTGAAGGTCTGCTTCTTTCACTTATCCAGCACTGTCAGAACTTTCAAGTACTCCAGAGAGCATACAGGATAGTCATTAAAACAAAAACCAACTGTTAAGGGAATAATAGTGAACCATTTTAATACTTTAATATATTTGTGCTTTCTTCAATGTATTTCCTCCAAAAAATTGTTTTTCCTCTTCTGTCTTGATAATGACTTCTTTTCCCAACATGTCAAAACTCTTTCATCCACTCTTTCTTTGTATTCTCCTCATAATTCCTTTCATTTGTAGTTAGTCTACTGATTCTGCATTGCAAGGTATAAAGACACTTCAGAAATACCCTGAGCTTAGTGCCAGCATTGTTAAACAGAAAAAATATGGGCTGTGAAAAGCAAATCATAGACATGCAAACTGTAGGTCTTTTGAAAAGTAATTGGCATAAAGAGGAAATGTCACAATCTATATTGGAATTTCTACCATAAAGTTGATGAGTTGGGTCTTTAGTAATGGCTAGGATAAGAAATGAAGATGCTGGCCTACCCTGGTGAAGTGGAGCTTGGGTACAACCCACATATACCCCAAGATCCCAGGTTCATGTACCGGGGTTGGGAGGAACAACCAAATGACCAACTACATAAAATTAATAAAGTGCTTCTTCCTTCTTTCTCTTCCTGTCTACTTTCTTCTGTTCTTCTTCATTCCTGTCTTCACCTTTTCTTTAAAAAAAAAAACAGAAATTAAAGGAAGATGCAATAAGATATTGGCTATAGATTTGGGGGAATGTTGATGGCATGAACAAACAAAGCAAGACAGAAAAGTTGCAGGTCTACTGAATGATAAATCTAGACACGTGGACAATGCTGAGAATAACATGAATGAGTCTGGACACTAGTGAAGATCAATGAGAAGAGGAAGAGCATAACACCTCCAATAAGTTACTGACAACCGAGCAAAGGATCATAGACAGAAGTGTAATTTTCCAATTATTGTAAACAACCCAGGCCCAAGGTTTTAAATCACTAAAATAAGTCACTTGTAAAGTGGAGAACTATGTTAGTGATAGAACAGAAAGAAGAGGAATTATTCAGCCACAGACACAAAATTCAAACTAGGAACCCTGGAGAATTATATAGGCATTAATAGTAATGGTGAAGTCAAAGGAGGAGCTTAGGGCTGGGAAATGGAGATAAGGAATGCCATGTGAGTTATGCTGGTGTTGAGATGTCGATAGAATAACCAGGTGGAACTGTAGACCTTGGGAGTATTATGATAAAATCTAGTATTTCTTTTGTGGTGAATGTGTGTTTCATAGTTAGTGCGGCTTTCTCCACTGTAAAAATTAATGATGAAAATAAAACAAGAAATAGGTGAAGGCATAGATCTTGATTTTTAAAAATCATTAACACAGAGACAATATCAAATTAAGAAGTTCTTGACTTTACACTAAAGTTTGAAGAATTTGTGACTCACTTCCAACTTAAACATCTGCAATCTATCTGCATTCTCAATTCTGGAAAACAATAGCCATTTAGGGAATCATTAAAACAAAGCCAGCTCAGAATTGACAAGTGTAATCATACATTTTTTATGTTTTTGTGTCTCAGAGGTCCCAATTTTCTAAGGAAAAGTAATATGAATAAAGAAGTTTAGGGGATATTTAGACATAATATAAGAATGTTTATCCAAGCACTTAACATAGAAAATAGAAAATAATATGGTACTTCTAGTTGCTTTAGAGTTTACATACAATCTTTTCACATATTAATTCATTTTCACAATCCCCCCACCCCCACTTTATTATTTATATTACACAGATGAGAAAACTGATGTTTGGAAATGCTAGGTGGTTTGCTCCAGAACACATAACTAATAAATTATACTTATGTCTCAGATATTTTGATAGAGACATACTAGAAAGAAACAAACAAGCAAACAACAAATAAGAAAAAATCACTGCCAGCTATTTAGAGGTACCAATGACTTGGGATTAAAAAAATGTGGAATTCAGCATTTTTAACTTCAAGAAACACAGTTTCTATACGAAATTATAAAATATTGCAATGTAAAAAATATATATATATTTGATGAATGGTTAACATTCATGTTTTTATCTTGGAATATAACCTAAAGCTATGCACATTTGAAAATACTATTGATAGTGGAATGCACCAGTATTTACCAACATTTAAAAAATATAAATGTGCTTTCATATATTTGTTTTTTAAAGTCTTCTAAATAATGGAAAAACAATAGATTGTCATAGAGCAAACATAATGGATACCAAGATTTCATTGTTTTCAAATGTTTGGTGTCTGAGGAGGAAAAGGGCATTGCATACATTTTCTCAAAAATAGGAAGGAAAGTCACTGCAGGTATTTTAAATCACCAAGTGGACATGTTTGTCAATAGCACCTACTGTAGATTAATTTGATTAAATTTTATTTCTAATGAATCTTTGTTGTTGTTTTTTTAAGGTGGAAGAAATATTTATTTGTTTTTTCATTGAGTTGTTCACTTTGGTTGTTGCTCCTAGCCCAGGAACCCCAAACCTGGGTCCTTGGGATGTATGCAAATGATGGCTGGAGGCCTTATCCACTAGGCCACCAAAATGTGCCTCTAATGAATCTTTAAAATACAGCACTCTTTAACTCACTTACTAATTTCAATGAAATATTCATTGTAATAGAAAAAAGTGAAATAGTACATTAATTTTTTTGGTCTTTGAATTTCATGGGTGGGCAGTCTGATGTTTGAGATTAGTAGGCTGATGTTAATCATTTTGTATGTTTTGGCCGTATGTTATCCAATTTAGAAAAGACTGAATGATGAAACATCAGTGTTTCTTCTAAGATTTAAGAGTACTTGACACGCAGAGAGGAAATGGCCAAACACAAATCAACGGGATTAAAAAGTTTCCTTATGAATAACTGATTTTCCTTCTTGGCTTTATCTGTGTAGTGACCAGCAAAACAAACGGAAAAATACCAGCCTGTACTCACTGGATAACTGTGTCTGGGTTTCATGCAACATACTGAGCATTCATTTCAGAAAGAGGTTTATACTGTTGATGTTTTAAAAAATTATAGTCAATAAGATAATTTTTTGAAAAATGCTCATTTGCTTTATATTCACTTCCACCTTAGTATGTGCATGTTTCTCATATGTCTATGTGTAAAGTAAAATAATATTTAAAGATATATCCTAATTGCCCACTGTTTAGTTGATGACTCTTAGCTTGCCATGTTGCTATTTGTTTATTTTTCCTGGCACCCTCAATTAACAACTGCATCCATTTCAATTAATCTCCAAAACATCATTGAAATAATACCCAGTAATTGGGGCCAAATCATAGGAGTGGTAAGGGTGGGGATGAAGTGGAAGGGAAACAAAGTTAATGAATAATTTCCAGTCTTACAGCTTCTCATCTAGTGCTTTTTTTCATCAGGCAAATTGGAGAATTGGGGAAGTGGATTTTGGTCAACAGGAAAACTTGAAAGCAAGGCCCATAAACGAGAATCTCTCATGTTTGCCAATGTGGCTTCAGTGTGTAAGACAGAAATGAGCACATAACAGAATTTTTCTTGCTCATTCATTCAACAGCTGTTCATTGAATGCTGACTATGTGCTAGGTGTTATTCAAGGAAATGAAAATATATCATTAAACAGAAAACATACCATTTCTTGTCACTTGAAATTAATCTTTCACTCAGTAATGAGAAAATATAAGCATAATAAATGAAGCAGTTAAAATATTGAAAGGGGGATGTGCTATGGAAAATTAACAAAGACTGACAAAAATGGAATGATTCACAAATAGCTGTACCTTCATGGCCTATGTTTATCATCTCTGGGCTGTTCTAATTTTAGTATATATACTGACAAAGCAAGCACTTGGGTTTTTGCATAATCTTAAAAAATAAAAAAGGACTTGGAAAAATATAGACAAGGTTATAAAGTATAGACATTACATTTTTGACAATAATACTTTTAGACTAAAAATATGAATCTTCTTAGATAGGAAATGGCAAATGTAGCATTAAGAGAAGAAGAAAAAATAAGAAGGCTGAAATAAATAATGAACTATTATTATTTTCTAGATGTACATCTGATTTTCTGTTTATTATATGTCACATTCAAAGCATTAAAATGCAAGTTAAACATATGAAATCTTCAAATTATTCACTTACAAGACATTACTAATTTTGTCACAGTTCTCGAATTAGTAAGTTGGCCTGTGTTCTGAACTGGGAAGAAAAGGCAATAAAAAGGATATTGTTTCCGTTACTGTAACTCTACTGTTTTATTAGGATGTCACAGTGGCTACTATACAATCTAGTTTGAGAATAGGACCCTTTGTCAGGTTTGGTCATAATTTGAGCAAACCCTCAATTTAAGTAGAACACAACTCCATTATCAGGATAAAGATTCATATTCCTATTGTAGGATATTGCAAAGCTAGAAGTATGACTTAGTGGACTCACCAAATAAAAAATGTCTCCTATATAAGATGTTTTAAAGCCTGAAAAATGTTAATATCTTTTACATTCCAAATTGCACATATGACACCATCATTTTTTATCGTAATAATAATTTTGACTCATTTGGAGGAAAGATTTTTACCATTATCAATCTAAATATTCTAACACTTGAATTTTTAGCTATTATAATTTATGTAAAAGTTACAAGATACCATTAAAATGGTATACATTTTTAATTGAGTCCCAAAAATGCCTTAAATAAACAAAAGCCTGTAATAAGTTTAAAAACTAGTACCTGTACGGTACTTAACACACTATTTGACTTCTTACCATTCACAAGAAATCTAATATGCCCTATGGATTCTCTGATAAATCTATGAAGAACTTGGGTTTATTAATTTCAACAATAAAAAATTTTAAAGAGTGAATATGAGCAATTAAATAATAGATGTCTTTCTATACACAGCATACAATGTGAGATTATATCTGTAATTAAAGGGCTAGAGTTTTTCTCAGATAGAAATGATATTGATCTTAAAATACTAAAAACATGAATGTTCTATAGAGATATTTCTTTACTTCTTTTGATCAATGAAAGAAGAAAACAGAAAAGTTATCACAAATATCTCAAAAGCTTTTCAAATGAAACTATTGTTTATGAATCAAAATGATGTAACATCTGACTGAATTATAAACTTATAACCAAGGAGGAGTTCTTTAATGAGATGGGCTTGCCCTCAACTTGTCTATTACTTTCTAAATTCTGAATTACAACACCTCATTATATAAATGAATTTAATCATAGGAGAATATGCTTTATACTTAATTTATGCTTCTTTTAATCTGACTAATAAACCTGACTTCAGAAATTTATTTTATAGAGGTGCATTTTTCTTTACCGTTAAGCTTACTCTCATTTTCCATCAATGATAAGAGTAAAAAATAATGCATTTATATACACACATATGATGAAGGGATATTTATTGTCATGCTTTTGCTTTAGGACGGTATTCTCAAAGCGTGATGTTAGGGTGACTTACAACATTAAATCACTTAAAGAGCTTGTTAAGAATTAGTTTCCCACGTTCCATCCCAACATTGACTCAGAACTACCCAGCTGGGGTGTGGATCAGACGTGCATATAAAACAAGCATACTTGGCCATACTATTAGAGATAGCTCAAGGAATTATCTTAATGCAGATCAGCTTTAGGGACTAATGTCACATTTTTCTACAATTTATTCTACATGACTTTTTCAAAGTACACTTTAATGTCAGGTAAGTATTTATCATATGTTTGGTAAGGCTTAGTTTTAAACTGGTTTGTTAATTTACGGAACTACCCATAATGGCAATAATGGATTTTTAAATATCATTAAATTAAACCAATTCCTGTTTTGCTAATGGTCCAGCCAAGCTAGCCAAATGCTGACTGGTGCCCACACTTGAGTGACAACACTGGATAGTTATTAACTATGACTGCAACTATTTTTCCTTTATTTTATGTCTTCCTTTGATAAACATAAACAATTCACTCCTTTCTCATGAAGATTTTGATGACTCCAGCCTGCTGAACTCCACCTTGTCAAGGAGCATAGTCTTCTTCTTATCCCCATTAGTTGAGAAGATGTTATTTTTTGTTATTGACAGTTTAAAAAGTGAATTTTTCTTTTTTTTCCAAATACAAAACTACAGTACCCTTTTTTTTTCTATGGATACAGCCTCCATCTCCCTTCAAAATTCCCCGACCATGCAGAAACAATAGCAAGCTCATCCTGTTGACATTTAGATGACTACTCATGCTTATTAGGCAGAATAGTCAGCTACAGGAAAATGAACTTACAGCTGAAAGAGTGAGTTCCACCAAAAATATGTGAAAAAACAACAGCGGGATAATTGGTCTACAACCAACAGAAACAAAATTGTGTCTGAAATGCCTATGAGCTGACCTCAAGTAACCTCAAATCTCATTAGACTTTCATTTACATCTAGTTAATTAATTAGCATACCAGAAAGACTTCCTCTTTGAGAACCTGGACACTTCCGAGGAAAACCGTTTAAGATTTTAAATGCATGGTCTCCTTTAAGAAGGAAAGACCTTCCCTTCACAAAGGAAATCCCATTCTTTTCACAGGAATCTCATGAATGTTAATCAGTCTGATGCAATTGTTCCCCCAAAATTCCATAAAACTCCAGTTACTAGATTCCTCTATCTTGGAACAAGGACACATGCTTATTTCGGTCTGAATTGTTTCTTGACTTATCGATAAATTTCTTTTTTTCATACTCGAACTTTCTTCTGTCTGGGGAGGGGCTCACCTCAGAGATAGTTTTCATGGACATAGTCCTTACATGATTTTGGAAGATTGGGCGTTTGAGGAAAAAACTCCCTAGAGTCAAATCTAATGACGTAGAGCACACCCATAGCCACTCATAAGTGTGCAGTTTCCTTTTCTAATAGACCTATTATTGTGCCCATTTCTAACTCCCCTTGAATTCTTTCTTCAGAGGGTTAAGAACAGGAGGACATGTGCCCAGGTTTCCTGTTTATTCAACTCTGTGAAAAAAACCTGCCCTGAGTCTGACATCACTTAGAATAAACACTTACTGATTCAAGTTGCCATTATTATATCTTGGACCCAATATTTTACACTTTACATGACTGAAGCCACAAAATATGAAGTTAGTTGATGATGTCAGGGTATCACTTAGAATGGAGAAGGAGATCACCACATGGTTGTAGTTCATGACTGTCCTTTAATGTTTCTCTGCACATCTTTCTGTACTCTCTTTGGAATCACTCTTTGATACTGTCTCCAGAAACTATGTACCACTTCACATATCATTTATCCACGGTCATCATTTCTATGCAGATCATGCTTAATCCTCATAGCTTCTCAAAGATCTACTTCTTGGATTTAACCTTTCCATGCTCTTCTCTGCACCTAAGCACTAAGTTCATTTATTCCTCCTTTCTCCATACATTTTCCACCTTCCATATTCAGAGGCCACCAAGGTAACTATACTGTAGATCCCCTATCTTACAATGAAAATATTTCTTGTCTGGACTTGGATCTCGGTAGACCTTCATCAGGTACATTAAAAAGTTAATTCTCTCTCTATGTATAATTTTACTTTCCAGGCTATACAAAGCAAAAAATTTAAATGGTCTTTTCATGGTTAATATAAAGCATTTCTTAGTAAAACAGAAAATTATGTGTCTAACAGGATCATTTAATGCAACAGAAATCTCTTAACCTGACATGTCAGGATTTAGGGGATATGGAATATTTACTAACTATATAGTGACGATAGAATTCTGATTTGGGGAGCTTCTTATTTTATTAAAGATTTGGGGAGCTTCTTATTTTATTGAAGATAAGTAGATATAAAAATATAACATTTCCACATCTGATGAAAAAAATCTGAGAAGTTGAAGAATAAGAAATAGCAAAATGAAGTGAAACTGTAATACAGCTATTATTAGAACATTTAATATAAGAATGTCATTGAAATATTTTTGAAGTGACACATTGGGAAAAAGAAAGTAGCACATAGCTAAAACTAGTGAAGCAGTACCAAAAAACCAATAAGGAGAAAAATCTTCCTAAAAATGATGGATGATTTAATCAGAACAACTAGAATTAAATCAGAAGGAGAGAACACACACAGGTAGTAAAGTATGTCAGACCAAATTCTGTAGAACTAGAAAAAAATGGGCTATTGGATTCTTTAATAATAAATGGAATCTTCTAAGTATATATATAAAAAAAAAAAACACTAATAGACGTTTCCAGTTATGTGGAGAAGGCATTCATTAACAATAGCACATTAACACTCATTAAATTTTTTTGATGCTCTAAGAGGTTCTAAAGCTTTCATTTGCCTTTAATACACAAATTATACTGTGGTTTCAATGTCATTTTAAGTAGATCATAAAATATGTGGGTATTGAATGTTCCTTCATTTATTGTGTAGAATTTCAGTAAATACTCTGTATCTTAATAAATCAGCCAAAATTAAATAATATTAAGGTTCTACAAAAATATAAAATGACAACATAATCTTATGTTTGCAAGTTCCTTATCATGACAAACTCAAGAGGGAACTGTAGGGAAGTTCAAAGTAGATAATATTATATTAGTTAAATTACTTCTGTTGCTCTCATTATTATTTATTAGATCAACATAATGTTATTTAATGTAGCTATCCTTCACTTTTTTTCTATTTCTGGTTAATTAATAGGCTCTACTTAGTTATGCATTCAATATATAGTACTAAAATTGTAATGTTTTCTTTTTGTCAATATTTTTTCTAATAAAATTTCAGTGGTATTATGAACTTTTTAAAAAAGGCATTTTAGACTGTCCTGGCAACTTACTATTATTTTGCCGTCATACCATATATAACAATATACTTGCTACAGGAATATTTAAATGATACACTTAGACCTCTGAGTAAAATGTCTGCTAATCAGGAGTTTGCATCCTTTCCTCTTAAAAGATACTGACTAGACATAACTAGTTTCAAAACAATGCAGAGGCATCTTATAGCCACCTTGACCTTATAATCTCTCTCAACTCTACTTGAAAGCTATTTTGATCTACTTTCCATTGAATGGGGATTTCCCATCAGATTACTTCAGACTAATTTCCAGTGTATCTGTCTACTAATCCTCTTCTCATATAATAAAATCTATCTAAGGATGGTTGAAGAGAACAAAAAGGAAGAGAAGTACTGTATTTAACTGTAGAAATGTTACTTCAGGTCTGCTAAGGATCACATGTGAAGTGAATCTAATCTCTTAGGAAATTTTGACTTTTGCTTTTCATTTTGCCCAACAAGGGGGCACAGTTTAGAATCCCTATGATAGCTTATTATTATTAGCCTGTTTATGTGGGTGTGTAGAAACTGCTGGAGCCATCAAGTTTCAGTTGACTGAGTGTTCCACTGAGTTTTCACCACACCCTCTCTTGACTTTTCCAGCTTTTGCATCACCCTGAAGAAACAATCCTGCCTCTTTCCTTTTGATGTTAATCATCCAGTTTCCAATGAAGATTGACTTTCATTCCTTAAATAAATGTTGCTATAGTTGTGACAACCTATTATTATTTGTTACATTTAAACAGTACATATTTGTAACTGTGTTGATATTAATTTTCTTTCCTAGCCGTAATATAATGTTTACAGTAAATCAAGTCTATGGTATTTTTTCATTGGTAAAATAAGAAAAGAGAAACCAAAAGTGGGTATCTAGTCTCTATTAAATACTAATATTTAAGGAAACAAAAGGGCACTTCAGAGGCAAGCCAGATTGCCAGAGTAACTCTGAAACAAGTGACAGCGAAACTTAGGTTAGAAAAAAGGATGAAACCAGACTAACAGGATACAAAGCAAAACATGCTTATTGCAAATGCAGTGCCATAAAGAATTTGTTATCATGTAGGCCTTAGACTTAATGTGTTATGTTTTATGATTCCTAATGTGGAGAATAATTAGATTTTTACACAATGTATATTAGCATGAAACAAAATATCAGATAGAAGTTAAATTTCAGTCAGCTGCCAGTATTGTCTATAAATAACAGAGTTGAAGCTCGGCTTTACCTACAGATGTGGCATCATAAAATTTGCACATGTCATAAGGGATTTATATTTAATATGAGTTTTTTTACCTGCTGACCTAATTTTTGTTTTTCCAACTGACGTCTTAATTGTACATGTAAACTTATTATATATAATTGTCCTTGTTGAAACAATCTCAAACATCTGTCAGTAATTGGGTACTTAAAACATAATGGAGCTGTACAAGAGAATATCATTATATAAGTAACGATGAATATTATTTGCAACCTTAAAAAGGAATGAAATTGAAACCCTTGCTACAACATGAGTGAACCTTGAAGACATTATGCTATTGTTGCGAAAGAGTAATGTTTTTTATTTCATCTATATGATGAACAGAGAATAGTCACACTCCCAGACAAAAAACTGAATAGTGTTCACAAGCGGTAGGAAGAAGAAAGGGAATTATTGTCTGATAGATACAGAGATGACAAAAAGGACATTGGGTTGTGGTGTTGGCTGCACTACAATATGAATATATTTGATACCATGATTTGTACACTTAAAAAGGGTGAAGACAGAAAATTTTATTTTTATGTATAGTGCCACAATTTTTAGAAAAAAAGGACATCGAGAACTTGAAACCACTTGTTTCCACTTGGGATCTTAGAATCATGTCAGAGATTTAATGAAATCCACCTAGAAAGGGTGAGGAGACACATGAAAGAATGGGCTGAAGTCATCACAGCATTAAAATAACTGTCATTTGATAAAACTGATCATTTTCATGAACATTTGCATCTAATGAGATTTCCTTAATGGAGATTCTATCTCTTTTCAAAGGAAGTGTTAAAATACTATGTTGTGTTCTTTATCTGTTTACCTGTTGAAACTGGACTAATTAATAATAAACAGATTTTAATTTGTTTACGAAGATACGTTAGAAGTCAATTGTGGGAATAATTTTAACTGAATTATATGCTGAAATTTCTAATAACCCAGAAGTCAACTATCATATAAGTAGCTTATTTCTAGTTTAAAGTTTAAAAGTGAATGACTAATTAAAAATTATACAAGAGGAGGCTAAAGTAGGGGGCAAAGCATTGTGTGCACTGTGTGGGAGCAGACTTGATGAAGTTAATGAGTAGATCATTTTGTGCTCTGACATATATTAAAAATGTTAAAGCAAAGTGTATTAATGATAAGGTGGAGCCCGTGTATTTTTTGTAAATCTTTCAGCAAACTTCCTTAAATAAAAAATAGATAAATATCATGCTATTCTCTTCTCCCACATTTTAAAGAATTAACATACTTTAAAGTTGAAGCAGATATTTTAAACTTTGCATGGTATCCTTTGCCTGTGATACTAAAACAGGGGAATGTACAGTGGGTTTTACCCTCCTGTACCCAATAGCACTTCAGCTGACCGCCACTGTTAGTAGCATGAATGAGTGCTCAAGGGTCCTAAACCTTGAAGAAGCTACCAGAACAGGCCTAGTAATAATACTTTAAACTATTTCTTTCAGATTTATTTATGCAGACCCTTCTTAATCCCAAATAATTTGAGACAATTTACAAAAATATAAGGATGGGTGTCAGCAAAATCAGTGGAATAAGGTCCTCCAAAAATTACTCCTCCTTAATAGCAACAGATAAAATTATCAAAAGTATATTTTCAGAATTCTAGAAATTAAGCAAAGACTTTTAGCAACTCAGAAAGTATTTTTATGAGAAAAATGGTTGACTCTCAATAAAAATATGAGTTTTGCCATTGTATCATGTCCTAGTCTTAGTCCTTGCTCTCCAGATCAGTATCCATGAAAAATATTAGTCTGCATTTCTCGTACATCTTGGCAGTGATTAGAGTCAACATATAGAGCTGGAGCTCTTTGAAAACCTCATTTCCAAGAAACTGTCATTATCTTACCTGTATGAATGGTTCCTGAAGGATTCACTTACAAAGCTCATTTGTAACACACCAAATACCAAAAGTCTTCTTTGTTATGGTAGGGCGGAGGGTCAACAAGGGGACTCTTGTTGAAAACCATTGCAGGCAAGTGTTTTATCATTGCACCTGCCTGGCATGATTGATAATCGTTGGGACAAAGACAAATCAAAAATTTTAAAAGGAAAAATTGGAGAATATGTCTATTGTGGTTTTGAAAGTTTTGACATATTACTGGGAATCTAGAAGTCCACATACATGTATAGAGCTGTGTGTCTTTGAGGAAAGAACTCAGAAGGCAATAATGACTCACAGAAGTGAAGACTTAAGGTGGAGATGAATACTCCCTGAATGAGTGCTGAATGTATACACTGGATACCCGAAGGCCCCAGAAAAGGAGAAAATATTTGGTTCCAATCATTGAAGGAAATCTCTCTAACCAATAGCACTCAGTAGGCTAACCAAGTAGAGACAGAATGGCCACACATGATAAAGAACGAAGATTTTGCAGACTAAGTTCAGGAAACCATTAAACAACAAAGACTACAGGAAATAGCAGCAGCAACAGATGCCTGTTGGGGGCTTGGGGGTGTGGGGGAAGGTGAAGATAATCAATTCATAGAGTTGTCACATTACATTATTTAAAAACTATAAACCAACATCTGGATAAATGTACATGCAAAAATTCTCAACAAAAAAGTAGCAAGCTGATCGCAACTACACATTAAACATCACATTCAATGATCAAGTGGGATTTTTCCCTGGGACATAAGGATATGCAATAAATGTGAAACACCACATTAATAAAATGAAAAATAAAAATTACATGATCATCTTAATAGATGCAGTATAAGAATTTGATAAAATTCAACATCCTTTCATGATTAAAAGAACTCTCAACAAACTGGTTATAGAAAGGACATGCTTCAACATAGCAAAAACCATAAACTACAAGGCCACATCATACTCAGTAGGGTGAAGAATTGAAAGTTTTCCATCTAAGATGAGGATCGGGACAATGGTATTCACTGTTATAACTACTATTCAACATAATACTAAGAGAAATTAGGCAAGAAAAAGACAAAGGTCATTCAAATCATAAAACAAGTAAAATTATCTGTTTGCAGATGACACAATCTTGCATATAGAAAATCTTAAAGACCCCACCAAAAAACGGCTAGACCTAATGAATCAATAAAATTTTAGGACAAAAATTAACATAAAAATCAGCTGCCTTTCTCTACATTAATGATGAAATATCTGAAGAAAGAAGATGAAGAAAACAATTAATTTACAATGGCATTAAAAAAAATAAAATAATTAGGAATAAATTTAAGCAGGGAAGTGAAAGACCTATAGTGAAAACTATGACATGGATGAAAGAGATAAACATTTATGAAAAGATATACTGTGCTTATGGATCAGAAGAACTAATGTTTAAATGTTGATACTACCTAAAACATCATACAAAATTTCGATGGCATTTTTTACAGAAATAGAAAAAAAACGATAATACAACTTATGCAAGCCCAAATAAGACACCAAATGATGGAAGAATCATACTTCCTTGTTTAAACCATAATACTATATTACAGAGCTACTGCAATTTAAAACAGTGTGATACTGGCATAGAAACAGACACATAGACCAATGGAATGGAATCAAGAGTCTATAAATAAATTCACTGATAAATAGTCAACTAATACTTGACAAGGAAACAAGAATGGAGATGTTGGAAAAACTGTATATTCACATTCAAAACAGTTAATTAGATATCTATCTTATACAACTCCCCCCAAATAACTTAAAATAGGCTAAGGACTTAAGTCTAAGACTTGCAATTATAAAAATCATAGAAGAAAATATGGGAAAAACTTCACTGACAGTGGTCTTGACAATGATTTTTTGGATTTGATACCAAAAGGTCAAGCAAACAACAAAAGAATGTATAAATAAATAGAGCCATATTAAACTAAAAAGATCCTGCACAGCAAAAGAAACTCAACAACATGAAAAAATAAACCACAGAATGGGGAAAAATAATTGAAGCCACATATCTGGTAAGGGGTAAATAGCTGAAATGTATGAGACTCATACAACATATTAGCAAAACAAAAATCCCAAATAATCAAATTTAAAACTGGGCAAAGGATCTGAATCGGTATTTTCCCGAAGAAGACATACAAATGGATAGCAGGTATATAAAAAGGTGTTCCAGATCATAAATCATCAGGGAAAAGCCTATCAATATAGGAGATAATCTCTTCACCTATATTTGAATGGCTGAAACCAAAAAAGGCAAAAAAAGTGTGCTCAAAGATGTAGAGAAAAAGGGGCCCTTGTGTACTGTTGGTGGGAATGTAAATTGGTACAGCCAAAACTGTACAGAGGTTCTTCAAAAATTAAAAATAAACTACTATATGATACACTAATTCTAATCCTATGTCTATATCCGAAATTCATGAAATTGAGATCTCAAAGAGTTATCTGCACTTCCACATTCATTGCAGTATTATTCACAATAGCTGAGATATGGAGAAGGCCTAATTGTTGAAATATGTGTATATATATATATATATATATATATGTATGTATGTATATACAATTGCTCAACTTTAAAAAAGAAATCTGCCACCTAGGACAATATGGAAAATTCAAAGAAAGACAAAGTATTATCCCACTTATATGTGGAATTTAAAATAACTAAACTCATGGAAACAAGAGTGCAGCCTGGTCATTGTCAGGGGATGACATGTAGAGGAAATGAAAAGATAGTGATCAATCAGTACAAACCTCCAGCTTTAAGAGGAATCAGTGCAGAGTACCCTGGCCATAGTCAACAATGTGCTATGGTTTATGGAAGAGTGCTAATTGAGAAAGACTTAAGTGGTCTCACCATAACAACATGGAATAGTAATCAGTGAAGTAAATAATATGTTAATTGACTTTATTGTGGTAAATTTCAGTATATACTTGTAGCAAATATTCATTGTACACCTTAAAATTACACAATATTATATGTCGATTATGTCTGAACATATCTGAGAAAATATCTATTACCAATAACCTAAATTTTCACTGTAAAAATTAGAAAAAGAAAGCAAGCTAAACTCAAAGAAAGCAGAATTAAGTATATAGTATAAGATTGGAGAGAAATAAATGAAATGAAGGATAGCAAAACAACAAGGAAAATCTACAAACTAAAGTTGATTTTTTTTGAAAAATCATAATTGACAAAACTTTACCTTAACTGATCAGTAATAAAAGAAAGCAGACATATTACTGCTATTAGGAATGAAAAAGTGGCTATTAGCACCAATTCACATAAATAAAAATGATTATAGAAGAAGATAATGAACTGCATGCCAACGGATTAGGTAATAAACGAAGAAATTCTAAGATCACAAAATACCAAAACGAGACTCTAAAAGAAATAGAAAATATGAAGACTAAAATGAAATAAAATCATTGAATCAGGACTCAAAACACTCTACAAAGAATCATCCAGACCCAGGTGGCTTCACTGGTGAATTCTACCAAATATGTATGGCTATATTTTATTTTCTTCAGGAAAGGTGCAGGCAGGAGTGAAGGTTAGTAGGTAGACAGGCAGGAAGAGAGACAGATGAGAAAGAATCACTTAATTTAATCTAGTTGTTTATCTGAGCAGCACCTGCCTCTCACCCCCCCACCCCCGCCCCCCAACCCCCACCGGGGGTCCTGATCCCCGGATACACGTAGGCTACATCCAGTGGCCCTATCCAGTAGGCCACCAGGGTACATCTACCACATATTAAAAAAAAAAAAAAAAAAAAATTGTTCAAACTCTTCTAATAAATAGGAGAAAGAATTTTTCCTAATTCACTCTATGATAGTTTTATCCAGATACAAAAATCAAAGACATGACAAGAAAAGAAAAATATTGTTCGATCTCTTAAGATCCTTGTGATAATTCTCAAAACATGCTAGAAAACTGAATTCAGAATCTTAGTAAGAGTATTTCCCATTACCAAATGGAATTATTTCATGAAGGCAAGGTTTTTTTCAATATACCAAAATCAAAAATAGAACAAAGGCAGAGTCATATTAGTAGATGCGGAAAAGAGAAAGAAATATGATAAAAATGATTTTTAAAAAATGAACAAACTAGGAATTGAATGTGCCTTGCCAAATCTTAACAAAATTCACAGGATACAAGGCTGTGGATACAGGGGTGGGGACTGGTGGGGCGAGAGGTTTTGGGGGCGGGTGAGGAAACAGGGAAAGATAAAGATAATAAGGGGGTGAAAAGAGGAAGTAGAACTCTGGTGTGAAATGTATACAGACTGAGGTATGAATTCAGTATCCTAAAAATGCATATAGCAATGTACACAAAAGAAATAATAGAACATAATAAGAGTTAAAGCTTTCCTTCCTAAGATTAAGAATAAGACAAAAGTTCACTTTTGATAGTTCTATTCAAGGTTGTACTGGAGGTTCTAGTCAGGGTAATCGAGTGAGAAAACACAAAATATCCGTATCAATGTTGAACATAAATCTGCAGATAACATGCTCTTGAATATATAAAACTCTAAAGAATCCACACACAAAAAAGAAACCATCAGAGCTAATAAATGAGTTTAGCAAGGTTGCAGGATATGAAAACAATAATCATATATATATATATACATATATGCATATATATGGATTTTATGTTAAAATGATAACATTAAAGTTAGTCCTAATCCAATCTGACCTGTCCCCATTGGAAGAGGATATAAAGACAAAAATAGAGACCCGGGATGCACCTGCACAGAGCAAAGACCATGTGATGGTACAGTGAGAAGGCAGTTAACCGCAAGGCAAGGAGAGAGGCCTCAGAAGAAACCAAATCTGCTGAAACCTTGATTTTTAAGCTTTGGCTTCCAGAACTGTGAGAAAATGAATTTGTTGTTTAAGCCACCGAGGCCATGACATTTTGCTTTGGCAGTCTTAACACACTAGGACCAATCTAGAAATGAAATTAAGAAAACAATTCCACTTACAATAGCATCGAAATGAATAAAATACTTAGGAGTAAATATAGCCAATGAAATTCAAAGCTAGTACACTGAAACTACACAATGCTTTTGAAAGAAATGGTAGAAGAACTGGATAAATAGAAAGATACTACACAATTGGATTGCAGGATTCAATATTGTCAAGATGGCAGTAACTCTCCAAATTAATCTACAGATGAGATGTAATCCCTCTCAAAATTCCAACTATCATTTTTGTATAGGAACCAAAACAATTTTGTACTAGAACTAGGGTAGATATATAGAGAAATGGGATAGAATTGAGAGTCTTAAGTGTACACCCTATATGTCTATGGCCTGTTGATTCAAAACAATGTTGCCTGTTCATTCAACGAGAAAACAATAACCTTGTCACCACATGGATGAGACAATTGTTGATCTACATTAAAAAGAATAATTCTGGTCCCCTTCCTCACCTATACACATATTTATACAAAATGGATAAAAGATCAGTTGTAAGACCAATTGAATCAAGGCTTAACTGTAAGAGCTAGAATGATAAAACTCTTGGAAGAAAATAGGGATGTAAATCTTTGTTACCTTAGATTAGCTATGGGTTTCTTATAAACGGCACAAAAGTAGAAACAACCAACAAAAAATACATAAATTGAACTTTATTTTAAAAAATATGCAGCAAAGGTTGCTATCAGGAAAGTAAAAAGAAAATCCACTGAATGGGAGAAACACTTTGCAATTCATATGTCTGACATAAGTTCCATGTCCAGGCTGTACATAAAGAATGCATACAATTCGATAACGGAAAAAAATTCAATAAAAAGCAAGTTAAAAGATTTGGATAGATGGTTTTCCAAAGAAGATATACAAATGCTCAATAAGCACATGAAAAGATGCTCAAAATCAATAGCTATTAGTTAACCAGAAACCACAATGAGATACCAGTTCACGCCAACTCAAAGGCCATATTTTTTTTAATGAAAAACAATAAGTGTTTGTGAGGATAAGAGGAAATTGGAACCCTCACACATTGCAGACAATGTAAAAAATAGTCACTGAAGAAAAGTTATTTCTTCACAAAGTTAACTTAGAGTCACGATATCATCCGTATATTCGCGCAAATTGTACATGGATGTTCACAGCATCATTTTCATAATAGCCTCAAAGTGGGAACAATTTAGATGCCCCTCAACTGATGGGTATAAAATAAGTAGTAGATCTTAGCAATAAAGAGAATACACAGCTGATTAATGCTACAGCGAGGATGAACCTTAAAAACATAATGCTAAGTGAAAAAAGTTTGACACAAAAGAATGCACATTGTGTGATTCTACTCCCAAACAGACAAACCTGCAGAGACAGAAAGAATACTGGTGGCTGCCAGGACTGAGGTGACAGAGGAATGGGGAGTGACTGCTAACAGGTATGGGGTTTCTTTTGGGGTGATAAATATGCTGTTGAATTAGATGACACTTTTGGTTTCACAACCATGTGAATATACTAAAAACCCCTGAACTGTAGACTTAACAGGGGTGAAACTTAAGCTATGTGGAATTACATATCAATAAAATATTATAAACTAAAGATGAAAATAAAAAGAGAAGAAATTCAGAGGAATGGAAATGCAAGATGAAGGAAAGGTGAGGAAATCAAAGCAGTAGAAGCCATTAGGATCTGAGTGTTGTAGAACGTTCCAGAAGTAAAGACCACAAGCCCCAGGATCTCTCAGGAGTAATAGCCTCCATGGGGGCTCTGCTTCTACTGGAGCTGACACTGGGAGACAAATTTCCTGTGGTTCAAAACTTTTTATGAGAAAAAAATAGTTAAATGATGACAACCACATCCACAACACACATTTTCAGAACTTTTCCCTGTGCTCCATTATTAGCATATTCGTTAACTAATGTTCACTTGATTTGTTCATTCACCAAGTGCTTGCTGAGAGGTTACCCATTTTCCTTTTGCAAGAAGCAGGAGTTGAATTTATCCTTGAGTATAATTGAGGAATAAGGCCTTTCGATTACATATTATTGCTACTTCAAAAAGAAATGTAAGATAATGCCCCCCTGTACTTTTTAAGAGTGACCAGTTCCATTTTAATAATTTCTACTACTCGCAATTACACACTTTTATACCGTCCTATTTACTGCTCAAAATCTTAGATTATTAAGTGTCACAAAGAAGACAGTATAAAGATGTATGCTGCTTTAATATAATATATTATTAATTATGAATGTTCCAAATAAATTATATTGTTAATTTCATCTTAAAAAGTAAATGTAGTAGTGTTAGGTAGTTAAAAGGCATTAAGTATTCTAGCACATTAAATGTTCCTGTAAAAGTATAGTAATATTAGCTGTTATGTGAATTAAAACAATGCTTATTTGATTCAAAATACTCCATTAAATTTTCACTTAAAACTATACAAGAGCATAGCACTGATCTATTTCTCAACAGTATAACGAAATCTCAGGTGATTCTGAGAGCAGGGGTTAGGCAAGATGAACAAATGAGTCTTGTAATTGCATACCAGAGGTCAAAAAATTAGCCCTATCAACTGAGAATGGCGAATAAATGCCATAGTCCTAGAGAAAAAAGTCATATTAGTTTAGCACTGAATAAAAGCAATCCATGAATAACAATTTCCTTTTATCGGAGAGCAGTTGGAGAAAGTTTTAACAAATTTTAATAAAATGGGCAAAAAGCTTTCCTAAAATAATGAAAACAAGATTGCAATAAATGCCAAGCACTCCAGAGATTACATTGTATCTCTGTTTTTTTTCCAAGTGGGCATAATGTTTTCTTGTGAATCTTTAGTCCACTTACAATTTAGGACAGGCCCTGGGAAACATAGCAATATTAGAGTTGGAGGTGAGATTAGATGGATAATTGCAATCACCTTTACATAGACAGCACTATGCTTGATATGTGTAAGAGTCTTCTGAAAGTTGGTATAGAGGTTTGAAATCTGAACAGACATTTGCTAATGTCTGCCCAACTTTCTGTGTTATTGAGAATGAGTCTCATACACCTTAAGATCTTGAAGGGGAGAGTGTTCTGGGAACTTCAGACCTTTGTCATGGACAAAGAACTCAAGTGCTACTTATTTGTGATTCCTGATTCATTGTTTTCTGAGAGTTTAAAACTCTAAAATCAGGCCAGTAGATTAAAAAACAAACAAATCCCAGTAATTCAGTTCCTTCATCTGTAGGAAACAGATACAAATCTCTACTCACTGTAACTGTTCTCTCCAGATGGAAGATGGAACTTTTTCACAAAGAATCTTAATTTGTCACCATAAAATTAAAATAGACAACTCTAGTGTGGTGAAATGTATATGGCAAACTCAGACCATTTTGGCCACAGAGCATACTACTTTAATTAGCTAGAATTATATGAGTAATCAACTTTTTTCCATTTCTGAACACACTGTCCTACATACATTTTATTTGTTGCTTGCTAGAATGTAAAGGCATCTTTTTTAAACAAATAACTATTGGGTGACTGTCAAGGCAAAATACCAAAGTATTACTATGAAATTCTTTTTTAGTTATGGTATAGTCATCATTCATGATTTACTTTTGCTTACCTGCATGCCCCTTTTCCATATTTAAGTATTTTCTGTGGGCAGCTCTTCAGAATAAGATTAAGATACAAGTAAAATAAATAGTTCCAATGGAAGAGATAAAATGCATACAATCCTGTTCATACTCACTTTGAATTACCCCTCAGCTCTCTTGCCATTTCTGCCATCAAATTTCCACTTAAGGTTTATATCTCCCATTAAGAGGGCAAAGCCTTAAGAGTAAACAAGAAAAACAAACACTGCTAATTTACACATATATTTGTAAAGAAAAAAATGTAAGAAAATGACATCAGGGAAAGTGGGGGCTTATTTCAGCTCATGAAAGAGGAAACATCCATTTTTCTACTGTGGAAGCACTGGAACACAGACTGTAAGAAAAGATGCTTGCTTGAGATAGTTCCTGTTGGATTTCTCATCATTTTGCATTAAATGGGGAGTGGATTTATACAGAAGATCTTGGGAAGCTTTCTACCTGGATTCACGAAATTGTGACCTTACTAGGGAGGCAAATACAAACAAAACTAAAAATAAACAACATCCATTAAGACAATCGAGTTTTGATTGAATAACTCAGGTTTTCAGCTTAATGTCAAACAGGTATAAGTTCTAGGTATTTGGATCTAGCATAACTCCTGGCTGAGAGTATTAAAAGAACAGGTGTCTTACTTATGGTGGGGAGGAAGAAAATAACCACCAGGGAGAAAACTCTGGAGGGAGTATGAATCTAGGCATAATAAACTGGGTGTGATTGTCGTGTTTGTGCATACTTATTTTTTATTCTGAAATAAATAGCAAATTGATATGGGATTAGGGGAACATGTTACACATCCTATTTCCCTTCCTGCCCGCTAAGTAACCAGGAGAGGCATTCTTTAACATCAGGCTTCAAATAGCAAAGTAGTTTGCTGTGGGATTTGTCATGAAATTAAGATACATATTGATGGCATGGGTAAATAAAAGCATGGAATGGAATAAACAAGAATGGACTAAGGACTTTTTATGTTTAAAACCTGAGCACATTTTCCATTTGACTTAGGTTTATTCTCAGTCTCTCTCTTTCTTTTCTGCTACAGCATTACCTCGCTTAATCCAATATAACAACCTTATAAGGTCACTGCTAGACTTCTCCCCACTTGATGGATGGGGAACTGAGGCACTAAGACTCTCTAAATTGCTCATTTATAAAGCTATTTAAGTGGGGGAAGTGGATTCCAACCTGGTTCTAGAGTGTGCCCTTTTAACCAATATCCTTTTTTTCCCCTTTCTTTGTGTGTATCCTTTATAGTGGAATTAACTATGCAAAACAGGATGCCAACTAATGAGAAGGCTGGAAAGGGTTAACACCTAAGCTAGTCCTCAAACTGAAAAAACAAAAACAAACTAGCCAGTTAAAGCTTCCGAAGGAAATTCAATGGGCCTCCTGTTCCTTTAAACTCTGATTTTCGCTACCGCACACACTTTACAAAGCAGGGACTGCAGCGGGACTACGTTACCGCGCTACCTTTCTCCACCCGCCTCCCCGGGCTGGAGTCCCAGAGGGCAATTGGGGTTAGTAACATTAGAGGCTCTGGTTAGCTTCCTTCACACCCCAAACACAGCCACAGGACCCCTCCCGGGAACCGCCAACTGCAATTAGCCTTTTAGCTGCCTGGAAGACCCCGCCTGCGGCGGGCGCCCGCTAAGACCGAAGCGCGGTCCCCTCCGCGGTGCTAGCAGGAGGTCCTAGGACCAGGTGGGTGGCGGGCGCCGTCGGCTAGGCTGCAGAGGGTGAGAACCCAGTGCAGGGATGGCGCCCCAGCGGCGCGGAGATGCCTCCGGGCGGTCCCCTCCTCTCACGCCTCCCGGGCCCGCTCTCCCAGCGCTCCCGACCGCCTGTAGCCGGGGGCGCGCAGTGCTGGAGTTGCCCTCTTACTCCCCCTCGCTTTGCTCCTCCGACTTAATCTCTTCGCGACTCCTCTGCCAGCCCCGAGGAAAGTGCAGCCATTGGACAGGTCGTTGCTAGCTGCCGGTTTCGGGTAGGAAGGTGGAAGAAGCCTGGAGCAGCGGAGGGGGAGGGGAAAAGGAGGCGGGAGGAGGGTGCTACGACAGATCTGGCAAATTGCGAGCTGACTTCCCTCCCCAAAGTGTGGAGCCGGAGCGTGGGGGAGCGCGGCGGCGGCGGCGGCGGCGGCGCCTCCTCTTCGCCACCAAACTCCCGGGTCTCCGCGGGGCTCGGGCCACCTCCTCTTTAGCCTGGAGCAACCCTCTCCTGATAGGTTTAGGTCTGACTTTATTCACCCCCAGTTGTTTTCTCTACCTTTAATTTTTTTTTTTTTTTTTTTTTTTAATTTAAACATTTTTCCTGGCTCCGGACCTCAGACTGCTGCTGCAACCCGAGCCTTCCCAAGCTCTTTGGGGCTGCCCATCTCTCTGGCTTCGAGAAAGGACGCGCGCCCAGTATTGGGCGAAGAAAAGAAGAATAACTTGTCAGAGGGGTTTCGCCAGCCTACAGTAACCCCCTTCTCGTCACCCCAAACCTTCCGTGGGAGCCAACCCAAGACTGGGGTTGGGAAAGTTCCTTCTCTGCCGACAGCCCCTTTGGATTTGGAGGAGGCACCCACTCTGGCTGTGGAATTAGATCTGTTTTGAACCCAGTGGAGCGCATCGCGGGGCCTCGCAAGTCACCGTCTGCGGGCACCCGGGTGGCGCTGCCTGTGCGGAACCGAGAGTTTGCTAGCCCCGGCTGCAAGTGGCCTTTCCTTCCCGCATTTGTTGTTCTGTGTCTGGGGTGAGGGCTGCGAGTATTGTGGCAAGTTGCGAAGAGAGACCCGGAGGTCCAGAGAGGACTGCCTCCCTTTTCGCTTTTTCTTCTTTCTCTTCCCAGCTCCCGGGTGTGAAATTCCACCGACATTTACAAAGGCCTCCCGGTCTGGCTGAGACCGTTCTGCAGCGTTCACCCTTGGTCCCCATTCCCACTGGGACCCCCGAAGCCCCGGGCGCTTGTGAGAGACTGGCGGGGAGGGGGAGGAGGTCGCGGCGGCGGCATGGCGAGGTTCTCGAGGGCCGACTTGACTGCTGCAGGAGTTGTATTACTTTGCCACTTGTTAATGGACCAGTTTCGGTTCACTGAAGGGGAGCCCGGAAACCAAATCAATGGTAAGATGCGCTTTGGCTTGTTGATTTTGTGCGCAACCGAAGACCTGTTTGGCACCCCTGTTTGGCACCCCACCGCCACTTCATCTAGCTGCCCTTGGGAAAGTTATTGCAACTGCTTCTCGGGTAAACTTGGGTTTCCCAAACGGGGAGAAGAGGCTTGGTTAGTGAGGAATGGTGGAGACTCGGGGCTTTCTCGACGATTTGGGGCTTGCTTCACCTGAGCAGCAGGGGGTGATCCTGTCTCTTTCAAGTAGTCCTGAGAGGGAAGACCAAACCTTCTGTGGGTACCTCGCCCAAGAACTGGCATCTCTGGGCTCTCTCCAGCTTCTCCGCCTTCCCTGCTGCTCGGATAAACCAAACGAGTGCATGGTAGGGGCCGTGGGTGGCGGACATGGTGGCAGCCTGGACTGCAAGGCTCCCCTTAGCTGGAGAAAATTCGCTGTAGCCGCGCCTTCCTCCCCTAGGCAATCCCCACCTTCTCTTCCTCCAGTCTCTTTAGGGTAGAGCGGGCTCTGGCAATGGGGCGGGGTAGACGCGCGGGGACCTAGTGGAGGAGGAGGCAGAGGTGGGGCGGGCGCGCCTCTGGAGACCAACCGCTGGCCCCATTGTCCGCCCCTGGCCGGCTTCGCAGACAAGCCTGAACGTGCCAGCGGTTCCTCCAGTGCCCAGACTTTGCCCCAGTTTCGAGACCCGGCCCCCGCATGGTCACGGCGGCTACGCCTCCTGCTCGGGCGGCTTTTTCAGCCAGGTGCGGGTCCAGCCTGGAGCCTCACCTCCCAGGCCAGTGAACAGCAACTGGTGATCCCCTCGGCTAGTAGCAGGGGAGGCACTGCTGAGCCAGAGGTCTAGTTGCCTTCTGAGATCCTGACCCCTGGGTCCTGTTCCTCATTTCTAGCCTTCTGGAAGAAACTGAATAAATAGGCGCGAGAGAGGGAGGGGGTGTGGGGGCGGGGTCGGGGGTGGGGTGGGGGGAGAAATCACATACTTAGAATACTTGAGGGGAAAGAAAAAGCTAACAAAACTTTCTAGTTGAATATTCACAGTTTTATTGTGTTTTAATTCATGGGATTGGGGGATGTTACTGATGCCTTATAAAGTATAGGTGCATCCGCAAATGTCAAACGCGAAAGTCGCTGGTGAAAATCTAGGGAGGACTCATGGGGACTCCAGGTAAACTGACTCTTGAAGGAAGTCCTTGAGTGAAATTTTACCAAGCAGAGACCTAAATACAGCGAAAACACTGTCTGTCCCTGGTGTAAATTCTTATTGAGTGACTCTGAGCTCTAATGTATGATTGGAGGGGTTTGTGTTTTGGGAGGGGGCAGTATTATGACAACACATTGAAAACTGTGGATTAACCCCACATTTCCTGCTTGGTTTGCTTTTGTGGCATATAGTTGTTCTGTACAAAGAGACATAGGCTGTTCTTGATTTATATCAGTAGACCATTTCTCTGGTATATTTTGATTATCTACTTTATTTCTGTGATACATTTCATCAGTTAAAATAATAATACTGTTACCTGTCTGGGAAAAAATACACATTTATTTAACAAGAAGTTTTCTTGGTTAGAGTCATGAAATAACTAAATCCTTAAGGAAAATAATCTCTACATCCCAATGGAGTTTAGAGAGGTTTGTGTGCCAAAAAAGCATCCTAAGTTGTTTATTTGAAAACGTCTTTGGCACTGGAAGTAATACATTTACAGTAAGAAAAAAAAAGTTAAGCAAATGATTTTTTTCTGAACTTTTTTATTAATAATTTTTGTTGAGAAAATTATATACACTATATATATGTATTCTAATTGAGACCTATTTAAGGTCTCAAATTGAGAATGAAATTCCTTCTACTCTAAGATTAGCCAGATAAGTAAAAGCCTTTGTTTTGGGGAATATAAATACCTAAACTGTTCACTTAAATGCACAGGCATTTCAGACTAATCCAGAATTTCTGGTGGAAAACTCCTCTAGAAACCCATATACTTACATAGAATTGAGTAAAAAAGGAATAGTCTTAAATTTCTTGGAAAAATTTTTGTAGATTTATTATAAACTTAGGTAACTTCTTTCCCGAATATCAGTCTAAATATAGTTTTATGACATAATCTTGGAATTAGCCTACTTTTATATAAAAATATAGCAATGAAATGGATAAAAACATAGTTTTCTTTGCAAAATAATATAGCCAAAATTCAATATGGAAATTTTTTAAAAAGCCAAGCAGCCTTAAAATTTGGTGTGTAGCTATCAGAATTTTTATTACAGACAGTTTGGCACAAGGGAAAAATTTGATTTCATAACGCACGTTTTACTGTGCATTATCTTAGTAAGTGCTGCAGTTGATTTTATTGCCACCAGAGGGCAGCGAAATTGCTAATTTTTTTCTATTATTTTTATTTGCCCCAAATCTCTCAGATTAATGACTCTTAAATTTGTTTCTTTGTTCAGTAACTTTTGATATTTAATTTACTGTTTGTCAATGGATGGGCATTTACAATGAGGCTAATTTCCCATTTTCATTGAAGTGAAGTGATATACTCATTTATTCAACATTTATATAGCACCTCCTATATGTAAAGACATGAAAGACATTTTATTTGAATACATTACTGTGGTGAAATAAGTACAGTGTGAAAAATCAAATATGTTATTTTGCATCATTATTGGAGATCACTGTGCAACTTCCCAAAATACAGCTTGAAAATTTCTTTTATGATTAAAAGTTCATTATCATATAATGAGTTTATTTTTAGGATTGGATGTACTCCACACATATCTCAAAAGTATTTTTCGATACTGACTAGCATGTTTGCTCCAATATCTAGAGAAAAATAAGAATAATCCTGCTTTATAAATCTCAGATCCTCCCTGTATTGTTACATATTTATCCTTTTATCCTAAACTAATAGAAAAACAGATTAGTAACAGTGACAAAGGAGAAAGGTACATTAGTTTTTTCAAGAATTTTAAAATTTAATTAGGAAAATAAGGCATTAAATTAATTAAATTTTGGCCTGTTGATTACTCTTGAGTGTGACTTAATGCATCAAGGAAGTTCACCGTTATATAGAGAGCCAAAAGAGATTGGGATCCTAGGGAATTTTCACTTTTTAAACATCTAGTATTACTATATTGTAGAGGTAAGTAGTTTATATTTAGCAGGGCAGTTATGTTTGTTTTAGCTATTTCTCCATTTGGATGTTTTTCTGTTATTTTCACACTTTCGTTGAAGTTAAAAAAACTTAGTTTGAAATATCTCTAATTTGTAGGTTTATTATAATAGTGTCTCTTCTGGTACATGTTGTCAATGGTATAAATGTTCTGTATGCATATATAGCCAGAGGAAACGATTATAACAGGAGCGTTAATTCAAGTGCATATTCCCTACACGATGGACAAATGACAGGTGATTTTTATTCATCAATGAATTATGACTACATACACAAATTTTTTCAATACAAAATGTGAGTCTTTTTCCTTCAAAGAATAGATACAAGTTGAAGCCTGAGATTGTATAAGTTTGGGCTGAGACATGCATGTGATCTAGAGCATTTATATAGGGAAGGTTTTCAGTTCATGGATATTTGCATAGCGATTAAAATTATTATAATGAGGATGGCTGGCATGTTTGCTAAGTTTGATCTTCAGAAGCAGTCTCTTACCGGGTAGAATGCATGAATGAAACTTAGTAATAGAAGAACTAATTTACTTCAAACAGGTTTCTTCCCCCAAAAGAATTGTTGCTTTCATAGAAAGATGTAAACCATATGGCTTCTTTTCACAAGTAATTTCGTCTCTGATTTTTGCTTTCTAACAGAGATCTGTTGTAGGAACTATGTTTTTAAAGATGAATGGTTTAATCAGCAGCTGTGATCATGAGATCTCATCTTGAGCCTTTTCCTACCATGTAAATATAGTCTCTTCAGTGTGAACCATCACCATATAGAGCTTCAATCTACTTTTCCACCTCTACCTTCTCTGCCCAGTTAACACTCTGACTAAAGGAAGCCCTGACATACTTTGAGTACACATTAAGTGTTCATTACCAATTTGCCATACCTCTTGCTCTTCCTTCCCTAATTCCATCTCCATCCATCCATCCTGTACTTTTTCTTACAGTTTTATCGTGATACACTTCACAAAAAGATAGCTTATCTTTGAACTCTCAGAGAACTCTCTGCCTTTTTATTATGCACTTGTTTAACTTTTTATAATATTTTAGGCTTTTTAAAAAAATATATGCATTCTTAGAGCACATCATATGTTCTTGGGGTCAAGATCTATTGTCATTCATTTTTGAATTCCATGAGTCATCTGCCACATATGCATGCAATAAATAATGGTTAACTGCTTGAACTAAATGGAATTATATAGTTCAAGCTGGACTATTGACTTCAGTGTCACTTTTGAGACTTTTATAGATACCACTCTGTGACTTTTAACATCAAGAAAATGGAAGTGAGCATACAGGCTGGCTTCACAAAATAATAATTTAAAACAAGTGTCTAGAGGTCTCAATCCATGAGATCCAGAGGTCTACTAGACTATCACATAACACTTGTGAAGGGGAGTATTTACTTTAAACCTATTAATTAATAGATAGAACTTTCCAAAATTTCCTTCCACCATTCTCCTATACTTGTGGTTTCTGATAGAATTTTTACTCATGTTCTTAATCTAATATCTAAAATGGGTGTGTGAAACACATGTGTGTATGTGTAAACACACATGTGTAGGTATAAACACGTTTGTACACACGTGAACACGGATATGTGTATTGTGTGCACATATATAATGGTGCTGTTTTCAGTGATAACAAACACTGAAATAATCTTAGCGCTTTGTGAATTTGCTTTTGAACCGAACTGTGCTTAGACCTCAGGCCATTAACCTGCAGCAAAAGAGGCTTTCAGAGCATAGTCTAATAAAACTTGTTATGATAGCTGTCATGAGGGCATTACGGATATTCTGCAATGATTTGCAAGGCTGTCTGGGGAGCAGAAGGGGGAGAGAGAGAGAGACAGACAGACAGACACAGATACAGAGGCAGACACAAGACAAAACGTCTTGTATCCTAAAAGAAATGTAGTTTTTCTTCAAAATTGTGTTGTAAAATTAAAATTTCTGGACATTATGGCACTCTCTAATGGAGCAGTGGTTAGGTCACTCAGCTCCAAAGGTGCTAGGCCACATACCTCTGGGTGGAGTCCAGGTGGGGAAAACAACCAATGTGAGCAAATAAATAAAAACAAAAAAATAAAATGCTTCTTCCTCCTCTGCCTCCTGCCTACCTATCATCTTGACTTCATTCCTTCCTGCATCTTTCCGTAAAAAAAAAAAAAAAGCATGAACAAAAACAAACAAAGCAAGAACCTTCTGGACATTGTGTGTAGTGACCAGATGTGTTACCTTTTAAAATATGGTTTCTTAAAAGTTGAGAGCATGGTGAGTAACATACAAAAAGCATAGAAACCCTGGCCTACATGTATAATAGCTCTTATCTTTCTCTTATCTTTCTTAAGCTCATTTTTCTTTTGTCCACTTTTCTTTTGTCCATTTCTCTTTTGTTCTTTCTAAATCTTGTCCTGTGTTTGTTTTGTAGGTGGGAAATAAGGAAATAAGGAGTAACCACCATAGCACATAGGTTACATGTTAGTAACTTGTACTTTAGCTTTCTCTTAATCTAATTTCAGTTGTTTGCCTTTATTCTAAGGCATTTTTCCCAAATCTCTGATGATCATTTTGCTGTCCTGAACCCTGAGAGGCCTTTACTCCTGGTCCATGTGCATAGAATATCTGCCCTTAGTATCCCCCAGACAACAATTCTGTTAAATTTAGGAAGCTACTGCAGAATGACAAGCCAACGAGTGAAGCTATCATTAGACATTGTTTATTGTGGCCAATATTACCTCATCTAACTAACAGAATGATATTGGATGGAAGAATAGAATAGAAAATGTTTTATATTGCCTTGTGACCAGACTTTGAACCTGTTTCATATTTGTTACCTGGTTTTATTTTACCTTCTTTAATTAAAAATGTGTTGAAATATGGAATCATGGTACAGATTTGAGGTCCTGTCTGGTGCCTGTTTGGAATTAAGATAGCTTGTTAAAGCCTGCAGATCTGAGCATGGGGTCAGAAATTGTGTGACCTTCCTTGAAATTCAGACTCTTAATCCCTTCCTCTAGAGGCTATCCAACTAGATCTCCGCTCTACTATCTCTCTTTTCCTCTTCAAATTAAAATCGACTCTCCTTATCACTGCATCTGCTTCAGGAGTTCTCCTGGACCGTAGGTATGCTTTTGTCAAGAAGGCCATAAAGGTAAAGATGCAGATTGACTTCCATTTTACTTTTCTGGAATCTTATTGCACCGTTGCTTCCTCTTACCCATCTAATTTTTTTATTCATAAATTAGAAGTGTTTTAGGATCCATATTACTCATAGTCTCATCCTATCGGAAAGATGAATTACTCACTGAGGTGGAGAGATGGTAAAGAGAATAAGAAGAATTTGCCCTATGGACACACTGAGTAAAAATCAGCATATTTGAAATTCAATTTTCTACATATTCCTTTGACTGTTCAGCAATAAGTCTACATAAAACTGTCATATTGTCTTTAAATAAGTTACTTGGTAAGTAAGTTCTGATTTACTTAGATTAAGGTAATATATTCTTTGGTCCAGTGGAATATGGACATTAAACATGCCATGATTTTATTTTTCTGATAGTAGTGTCTTTCTGTGTGCTTATATGTTTGTAGTTGATGCTTTATATTTTTTCTCTCTGAAATCATCATCTGGACATCCAGTAAAATATTTATTTCCTAAAACCTAAAAGGAGTAAGATAGGCAGAATGTATAATTTTAGAGTATGACATGCATACATATTAGTGACTATCAAGATATGGAATAATATTGTCAGTGTTTTTTGGGTATAGTTCATTCTGAATCAAATATATACATACATACATACATATGTATGTGTTTATATATATATATATATATATATATTTACCCCCACTCCCTTAATTTTCTTCAAGGTATTCTAACTATGACCAGCCAATTAGCCTGATTATGTAATCTTCCCTGTGCCTCACCCCCAGGTCTGACTCAAACGTTGGTCCTTGGACTTTATACTGCCTGTACCTTGGCTTCTGAGCCACAGGGGTACTCCTGAATCTGATGATTTAATTAGTCTAATTTTGTTAATTTGTTTTATCAAAGTTATCTACTGACCTTACAGCCGGAGCAAGTTCTATTTTGCTTTAATTTTTATTTATTTATTTATTTATTTTTGTCAAACTTGTCCCCTTCCCCTTATGGCTGTTTTCTTCAAATTACTGAGAAAATCCTGTAGACAAATTATGTCAATGTAACATGCACTATAGCATATTCATGAAAAAGTGTGAGTGAAATGATTCATATTCTCAGTGCATTTGAGTTCTTGATATATAAATGAATCCTATCCTGAATGTTGATTAAAAAAAAAAAAAAAAAGACAACCAACACAACATCTCAATTATTTTGGTAGTTCACAATTTTGTTTAAAATTTCTAAGGTATGGTACACATGCGTAATTCTTTCAAGAATATCATTCAGCGTTAGCTATTTTAATTCTGACTCTTTAGTGTTTTTATAGGTCCTGAGACTATACAGCTTTGAATATCTTTTTTTGTAATTTACTCATTTTTGTAGACAACTTTTATTAATTTTATTATTTGCATGCTCTTTTGGATCTACTTTTGGAATTTTAATTGCAGTTTTTGACTAATTGTGCTATTTCAAATAACAAACATTGAACTCAAAAGCATATTGTTCTGTATTTGCGTGTTTATTCTTTGGTTCTTGCTTGTTCGGAGAGGGACTAGAGAGGGTAATTTGAGCTATGGGGGCACACAACACAAGTTTAAAGAATATTTTAAGACCTATCTGAAATTTCTGGATGCTCTATAAAAATAAAGTTGACTTGTAAGTTAAAAAAATTCCATTTCTCATTTTAGCTTGAAACCATTCTTGCTACATTACAAAGATATTGTTCGATGTTTTATCTTTACAAGCTGATTTAGCCTCAGGATATTATATATCTCGATAATATTTATTTGTATCTATTTTGATCTGTAACTTCTGTGTTAAATTTTTATGCAGTTTTTAGCATGTTTATTTCTCTTATTCAAATTAAACACAATGTGAGAGCTTTTCATTTGACATGAAATCTGTGTAAATACATTTCCTGTATCAAAATATTGTAGTGACAATTGTTACTATGTCTAGACTCACGATACTGATGAATATATTATAAAACAGTTTTGGTCAAGGCTGAACTGTATACTAATTCACTTGCTGTCTTGTACACATGTATTACATGTACTTGTCTTGGTCTTAATTTTCTTACAAATGATAGATCCCACAATTGATTTATGAAATCTTCCAACTGTTTTCCCATCACTGATTTATTCTATCTCCCATTAATGAATAATTAGTGCTATTGGAACACGCTCTTTATATCCTTTCATATGTCTCTTTATGGTTATGTGTGGTAGTTTCTCAAATCATATTTAGAGACAGAAAAAAAATCATAGTTTTCTGAGCTTATGAATGTCTTACTATAAAAGATAACTCCTGAGATAAGCCCTGCTAGATCTTCCAAGATTAAGTACTTCAAAGATAAAACCAGGGGAAAACCTGATAATTATCTCTGCAGAGATATTGCACAGTGTTAATTACTTTAGCTTTATAATAAGTATATATAATGAGGCAAACCTGTCCTCCTTGTTGAAGTGAACAAGAACTGAAGTTCTTCATTTCAGAAATGTCTAGGCAATTCTAGAAAGTTCTTTGCTTTTCCATATCCATGTAGATATCCATATTCCACAAAGAATGAACTTTCCAGGTTTCGCAAAAACTGTTGAACTTCTCTTTGAATTCTCAGTAAATCTTAGAATCATATGGTAAGGATTTCAGTTTTTTAATATCTTGGACACAGTGTAATTTATTTTCTGCAATGTCTTTAGCCAGACCAAGTACCACATAGTGCTCATAACAAATTGTTAATCTTGGCTATTTGGCAGTGACCTTTTTTAGTTGAAAAGATGTCCTTAGATTGAGAACAAGTGTTGCTTCCTGATCATATCATGCACGTAACCATAGAGCTAATGTTTCTTAGGAAATACAGGGGGAAATCACAGGTTACTTAAAATAAACAATTAAGGGAAAGAATGTTAATTCCTGACTTCTAGGAAGGGACTACCACATAGGAGGAACAGAGCACCAAACAAATAATACATGGAAATGATGACATTGTGCAGTATCCTTTTAAGTAACCTATTTCTGCACCAGCTTAGTAGCTCCAACCAAGACTCTTAGTTTTCTGTTTCATAAGACATAGCTCTTGTGAGACTTTAGGATTTTCTTCAATGTTTGCTCTTTAGCCAATTAATATAAATTCCATGGGAGAGTTACTCTGAAAGAGTTCACTTTACAAATTGCTACCATTTAAAGATAATAGATTTGTGATTTTATTTAGACTACACACATTATGAAATAACTATTTGCTTATTTTCAAAATCCTAGTTTCATCTCTATATCAGCCCAGTTAATGACAGGCTAGTGCTCTGAACTTATGCATAACTGATCTGCATATTTGTTTAATCAGGAGTAAATAAACAAGCCAGGCAGCTTGTTTTATTTCTTTGTTATTTAGCCTTCCTTATCTGTTTGTTTCAGATATTTTTAAAAACAAGCGTGATTCAAAGTCGTTCTGCAAATGATGGTCTCATTTGTCTGGACATTGCAAAATAGCTTTATCCAGGAAGCCAGATTTGTGTAATCTCAGCTTTGTCGAGCTGTTTTTAGAAGAAGTTTATAAAATAGGCACAGTCACTAAGAGGTTGTTTTTTGTTTTTAAGAAAAAACAAGCACTGAGGTTTGATTTTCAACTGCTTCCACCAGCTCCTTTATCCTGTGTGACAGGCCACCATCCCTTCTAGCCTAGTTTTCTTCCACAGCTTCCTACCTCACCTCCAGATTGTCCTGCTGGAAGCCGTACCTCATTCCACAGCCAGAAAGCACTGTCTAAAATGCAAATTTGGCCCTGTCACTCCTCAGTTAAAAATGCTTTCACTTTTCCTTTAACTTTCACACTCAAAATCAAGGTTTTCAATATTCTGGTCCTGGATTACTTCTCCAAGTTCCAGTTTATCACGTCCTCGTTTTTACTCACTCAGGTTCCCGCATACTCTCCCCTCTGCTAGGTCCAAGCCTGAGATGAGTGTCTTCTTAAAGTGTGCACTCCACCTGATAACCCGATAGGTTATGGTCAGTAGTGACTAGGCCTTCCTACACTCGACTGTACTGTCCAAGGTTTGGTTACATATGTGATCACCATAGCATCACTAACTCTGAGATTAGAAAATCTCTTTGAAAATTTTATTTTGCTTTTTTAAAGGAAAGGTGCAGGCAAGAATGAAAGCAAGTAGGTAGGCAGGCAAACAGGAAGAGAGGAGGAAGAAATGGTTTTTATTTATTTTTATTTAGTTGCTCATCTTGATAGCTGGCCGTGACCCTGGGATGTGCATCTGGGTTCTTGGGATGTATGTGGACTGCGTTCAGGTGGCAGTAGCTGGCCTAACTGCTACTCCACCAGGGTGAGCCTGACAATTTGTTGAATGAAGGAATCTTATTCCTATTCCACATGTGGCAGGTATTTTTTCAGTTGTATCACTCAGGCAAAGAGTTTTGTTTATACTCTATTACTACATATTTCTTTGGACAAATTTTCTAAATCATAATTCTTTAACATGATGCCTCAGGTTAAAATATCAGTTACTAAAATGTTATCAACGTAGAAGAGATTGAAACTTCAGTGTAAGGGAATTTGCCATACATATTTGTGAAGAGTTGAGAATTCATGTACTAGTGATGGTTTAGGGGTGATCAAGTCAGAACAGAGAAAGGCATGTTTAATGATTCATTACCCATCAACTTGAATTGTCTGATAAAAATATAAAAATGGGTTCATTTACGTCTCTGGAGAGAAGTCTGTCGTTAAAAATGACATATGAATAAGCAATGAGTTAAACATTATAGCTAGAACCATGAAATTTGCATAAACGACTTTCAAAGTATATGAAAGCTAAAGATGTAAACAAGGATATATTCTGAGATTAAACACAATTTGCAGATACAAATCATTGGATAGCTTCAAAATATTTTATCATCAAAAGAACCTAAAAGATCTTAGTACTGTACTCTACTATGAGCATTAACTCTTTTCAGGGTCTTAAATGTGTTCCGATTGCTGAAGTGTATGTTGGTTTTAGTTAGCATCCTTCAGAAGTGCTCACCAACTTGCAGTTGTTATTCTCTGAGCACATTTTTCTCATCCTTGTCTTCATGTTTCTCTCAAGTGTTCTCCAAAGTTCTTAGTGTCTTCCATATTAATTGTATACTGTGAACATCTGATATTTGCATCTGCTCAGTATCTCCTGCCCACTTCTAGTAAGAGAACCGTCCCATCATTTAGGAATGTTCTCTCTGCTCTCCATTGTTCTTGTGGCCCTCTTGTCATCGTGTCATACTCCCCCGGACAGTTTTGCACGTGTTCCAAAGGTGGCTACTCGGAATTTCCCTTTGTCTTAGACCTCAGTCAGTTAATCCTCTTTCAGATGTTATACCAATTCTGGAAGAGAGAAGGTCTTTTTTTTTTTTTAATTCTAATCAATAACAAAGCAGAAAATTCTAGTTATGAGCTGAGATTTTTTTGTTTGCTACTAAGGCTTACTAAATACATCGCATTTTTCAATAATTATTATTTGAATGCTTATTTGGTTGAGAATTATTAATCCCACCAATTTGTAAGCTCTGTGATAGTAGGAACCGTATTTGTATGACTTTCATTTTTTTGTTTCCTTGACATTGATCATAGTGCTTGGTAAATAGAAAGCACTCAATAAATAGCTGTTAAATGAATTTTTTGCATAAGTTTATTTGCTGGAGTGTGATTTCAGTGACCACTAAAATGATTCAACTCTCATTCATCATGTAACATTCATCAAATGACTAAAGTTGTGACTGTAATAGAGTCTTCTTTCTTGATTTTCTTAAGTAATTTTTTTTTTTTTTTGCCCTCTTCTCATTTTACGCATTAAATTCTCTTAGCTGGGTCTTATTTTTCTAACCCTTTCTTTGTGATTAATTTGTTTCCTTTTGCCCTGCAGTTTCTATTATGTTTTATTTTTTTCAGTGAGTGTAGATAAACTTTCCAGGCAGTAATAACAAAGTTTTAACTTTTAAGGGATTATAGTTTTTGTTGAACTGTTCATTACATCTGTACCCAGAAGAGGGAAAAAATGCAGACAATATCTGATCTAGAATCAATATTTCTTAATACACTTTATTAAGATTTTCCAGATGATTAAAATTTAAAAATAAAACAAAAATAGCAAAAACATTTCATATAAAACACCCAGCCCATAGTAGGCTTTCAATTTAAACATTGTGGCCTTACTAAATAAAGACTCACAGAGGTTTATTTTACTTCTATTCAATAAGTAATCAACAATATTAATAACTGGATGAAGGGATAAATCAACACCTTTATTGAGACTAAAATAGGCTTTTAAAGATTTACTGGAAATTCACCAGTTCTGTTTCGTATTTGCATATGTAAGTTGTGGACCACCATATGATACACATTTTTTGTGTGAAATATGCTTAAAATACGTGATATTTTTATAATTTGAAATTGTTCAGTTTGCCTAATTTTCATGTAAATTCAACTGTTTCTCCAGTGGGGTAATTTCGGTTGGAAGATGTTTCTATCAAGCCCATTTTGTTTAATCACTGTTTGAGATAACAGTATGACATGGCTTCTGTACTTGAAGCGTGTGCTCTACAGGGGAGAATGGACATGGACAGCGTGAGTCTGTTGGAAGAACTATAAGGAGCAGAAGTATAATCCCAGGAAAAATAATGCCTGGGGGAGCAGCAAAGCCCAGGGAGGACCTGGTGGCCGGGTGGGGTGGGGGGTTGACTCTCCAGGTAGAGAGCATCCCATTGCTGTATCTGTTGTTAAAGAATGTTTCTTCGAATGCCAGAGAGTCTTGGTGCTAAATATACGTCTATGTTTAGTAGCTGAGTGACTTGGACAAAAATATGAACCACTTAAACCCTCCATTTCTTCCTTTGTAAAACAGGAATAATATTATGTATCTTCCCAGTGATAATAGCGGTGGTGAAAACTTTCTGTTCTCTGAAGGTTTGGTCGGGTGGCCATAGAAATAGAAGGACGAGTGGAAGCAGTGCATTGAGGGCAACATGTCAAGGCAACTCAAATTATTAGTCAGAGCAAGGCAAGGGGTTCTCTGCAGAAGGGAGTCTGAAGAGGTTTGCTTTAATCATTTTTTAAAGTATTTGCTATTGAAGTATCCATAGTTCTGCCTGCCAGATAAAACCTTGTCATCTTAGGCACAGTAGCATCATGTGCAGGCGTACCCCATGGCTTAGCGGTTAGAGTTCACTGGCTGCAGTCCACGTACATTCCAAGGACCCTGGCTCGTGACTCCGGGGGAATGGCTAGGGTGTACTAACTAGAATAGGTAGGATGCTTTTTCCTCCTCTCTCTTTCTGCCTGCCTGCTCACCTTCATTCCTGCCTGCACCTTTCTTTAAAAAAGTCAAAAATAAAATAAAAATAATGTGCAGTGGTTTAGAAAGGCTAAAACCAGCCAGCACTTTTGACTGCCTTGTGCATATTAATGATTAAATGGCACTTATGCCGTCTCTCCGACAGGCTCTGACTTGCATGACGAGGTCATAGAATGCAAAACGTGGCTCTTTTTATTTTATTGTATTTATTTTTTTTCCAGAATCCTTCCCAGTCACTCAGAGATGGCCTAGGGTAAGATTTGGATTTGAAGAACATTATTGCAATAAACCATGCATTAAAAGAACACCCAGAGAATTTATTTTTAACAAACTCATGTTGTGCAAAATGAGATGAAGCTCTTAGAAATTTTTTTTTTTTCCACTTGGCCTAGACAGAGGACAGGAAACACATTGTTGCTGCGTCATTTACTTTGAAACAAGAAAATGATACTTTGTCCTTATTAATATCCTTGGTTTCAGTTGGGGTTAACTTCCTTTTGATGTTACACAACTTCCTTGGATGACAAGTAAACTTTTAGGGGATAATAATGCTGTGTCTTAGTGAATTTATCTGAAAAGGCAAGCAATATTTGGTTAAGAGGAGAGTTGTTCTAGGATTTTATCAGTGAATAGAAGATAAATGCCAGATTAAGAAATGAAAAAATAAATAAATAAAAGTTGAGTTTCCTGAGCATCTCATATTTAGCTTTTTTCCCCAGAGCTATACAGAAGCCTTTAGTGCTGTAGTCAAGACTAGCCCTCTCTATGTGGGCTGCAGAAGTAGACACACTAATGGTGATATTTGGAAGAACTCCTCTCCCTGTAGTAATGTCTCCTACACTAACGTGACAGTAGTTTTTACCTTTAGAGACCCATGTTTTGTGCAGATCTAATATAAACCAGGAAAGCGTAAATATCAAAAGGCTATGGTCACCCATGACCTCTATATCTGAAACCCATGGAGGAGATAGTTCTGGTGTCCAAACCCACTGGGAAAAATCTTTTGGGTGTTGATCAGTGACCAAGAACTGCAGGAAGTCACTAGGCATGAGTGGGTGTGCACTTGTCTGAGTGTGTTCTGTGAGTGAGTGAGTGTGTGTATGTAAAGGTTTAGGGGTTCGAGACAAAGGATTAGTAAAATCTGTCAGTGGCATGGAGAGAACTGCTAAAGAGTGTTAGGTAGATGGGCTCAGAGGCCCAAATTAATATATGACATATTTATAGTGCCTAGGGCACCGTTTTAATGTATCATTGCTGACATATTATTTGAAGTGAATGTAATCATTAAAGGTATCCAAATTACCCAACTGAATTAGTTTATAAACTGTAAGAAACTACCTTAATATATCATTGTTGGTGTGTTCTGGTGGAGTAATGGTTAGGTCAGTTTCCGCTGAAGGAGCATAGGTCACATGCTTTGGGTTCGAGTCCTGTGTTGGAGGAACAATCCATATGAACAACTAAGTAAAAATAAAAATGAAATGCTTCTTTCTCCTTTCTGCCTGCCTGTTTACTTGCCTTCATTCCTGCCTGCACCTTTTCTTAAAAAACAAAACAAAACATATGTATATAATATATATATAATATAAATATATATATATATACACACACACATATGTATGAATGTGTGAATGTATGTATATGTGATATATATATATGCATATGTATATATTTATGTTGGTATATATGGTGAAATTTAGTTTCCAGAATTATTTATTCATTCAACTGTCATTTCCTAGCTGTACTCCAGGTACCAAGCATTCTACTGTAAAGAGATAAAAATATAGAGCTTTGTGAGTAGGAGTTACAGTGCAGTATTGAAATTAGGAAAGTAAACAGCTAATTTTCTGAGAATGTGATGTATGTGGGGAGGGGCCATGGGGAGAGAGAGAGGACATACCCCTATGGGATTAAAAAAAATGGGGCATGGATTTAAACCAGAGGAACAGGAAAAGCTTCCTACAGAAAAGTGTTTCAGTCTCACTTTTGAAGTGCAAGTGAGAATGAGGAGGGTGGAGAATGTGGAAATGCACTCCTGAGAGAACAGCCTGGAGGGAGGAAACATGCTTTTTAAAATCTACAACTGCCTGTGGGAGACACAGGCTTAAGACTAATCAAGGAATTCTCTGCCCTTTACACATGTTGCACCCTCTTCAGGCAGTGACAGCTGGTCAATTACAAATTTTGCCAGCTGAGTAACAAACTCATATGGTTCTTTTATAAAAGACTTTCTAGTATTAAAATGGAGAGCAGGTAGGTGCCAACAGACCTGGAAACAAACTGGGTTTAGAAAATCCTGTATTAATAAGGATGAAAAGTGAAGGCTTCAAATAAGGGGAGGAAGAATAAAATGATTCTGAAGCTCCTAAGGTGTTCTAGTGAATAGAAAACAATGAGTGTTGAGATATTTGTGGAACATCTGGAGGAGTTCCATCTCCACCAGATGGAGATCCTGGATGAGGTAGAGACTTCAAATCACTAACGTATAAGTGGTGGTAGAAACCAGCCAAGAAGCCTGAGTAGACAGAAGGGTAAGGGTCAAGGTCAGGATCCTAGAGATAAGGACTGAGAAGGAACCCAGGAGGGAGAATGAAGACCAGGCACCTGCATAGGGAGGTAGGCTGGGAGGAGGTACAATAGAATCATTAGAGGTGTCAAGGAGGGGTCATTGAGAATTTGGTAAAGTTGCTTTGAGTAGAAGAATGGGGGTTGGCTGGTACCAGATTTCAGTGGGATAAGTGATAAAGGAGAGCATAATGGCATGGACGAAACAACTGTCCTTAAAAAGCATGACTGGGAAAGAAATAATGAGGATGAAGTAACCAGATGGGAGTTTAGGTGTAAGCTGGGGTCTTATTACAGTAGATTTGAGTCTTTTTATAGGTATGGGGGAACTAGCCAGGAGATTGATGAACAGATTGAGAATATAACACTGTTATAAATACAGTAAACTCAGATAAAAGTGTTGTCTCTGGGAAGAGGACCAGTCTTCCCCAAATGCAACTTGACTACATGAATTCTTTATTTTAACACATGTAAGAAAATTGCTGTGACATCTCATAAAAACCTAATTAAGTCTTAGATGATATCATATTTTATGTAACCCAGAGTTGTTAAATCCATGAAATCTCTCAAATGAAATAAAGTTTGTTGGAAAGAGAAATTCATCTTAAGAAGTAGCAGCAGGAAAAGTGAGTAAGTTCCATTACTTTTATCAGTGAAACTGGGCTACAAAATGGCTGAACATAGTGTGTTTATTGTAGGAGGGGTAAAATCCCAAGTATTTAAAACTGTGCGTATACTTTTGCTAATCTTAAAACTCTGGTATGCTGTAAATTTCACAAAATAGAATATTTTATATATACAATGTTTTCATTTCGTAGAAAATTAAAAATTTCTTTAGGTTTAGGCATTCTCTTTCTTTTAAGTCAGCATCACACCCTGAAGGGAAGGATAATAATGACTTCATTGTTCTTTACCAATAAGAAGTCCAGGAATTATAATAGTAAACTGAGGACACATGGTTATTTTTCCTCACTACAATAAATTTTTAAGGCTATTTTGAAGATGAATTCTTCTAGTTATTAAAATAGGTGCATGATAAATATTTGCTAACCTTTATTTGTACTAAAGAAATCAAAGAAGTAAGAGTAAAAATATTATTTCATTAAAAATTTTGGAGCTCTCTTTTTACTAAGAAATGGTAAGCTTATTAAAGGAGGTATTTATTTTCTTCTTCAAGGTGAGTTAGAGTTTTTATCAGCAGCTGTTTTATAAAGTTGCTAGAAAACTTTAAAAGGACTGATTGTTATCGTCTGTGACATGCTACCCACTAAGACATACCTGACCAGCTGGAATTTAAATATCAAGCTTATGCAACTTTGAAATTAAAAACGAGAACAACAAGTTAAAACCAGTAAAGCCTTCTGATCTGTTGGTTATCTTTCAAGACACGTTATCAGTTTGTTTCTCTTAGTAATTGGAATATTGCTTCATGCCCTCAGTCGGGTGTATGCGTATGTGTGTGTGTATGAATTTGGAAGAGAGCAGAGCTAGGGGAAATAATGAATAAAGAAAAAAGTAAAGGATGAAATATGACATGACTTAGGTCAGGTTCTAATAACTTACCCATATGTATAGATGGCATCATAAGGTAGTTACTTAGCTTGTGCTTTCTTAAATTGTCTGTCCTATTTTAACTTGCTAATGCATTGAAAAAAACAAAACAACAAGATGCAAAATTAATGAGTTGTGTTTTATAAGATGTGCAGAAATACTAATGTAGAATATAAATGTGCATCCATCTACAGTGATCCTTCAGCTTGTAACTGAACTTGTTAGGTCATTTATCACTATTTGTCTATGTAAATTGCTTTGTTGTATTGTATTCTGTTAACTGGAAACAATCCTATCCTTTTTGCTTTTGCTTATTGTATTTCTTCACATAAGACTGTAATATTTAACTTGGCAATATTAGTAAAAAGTCACTAGGAAAAACATTTTGTCTATCACTTGAATTTTGGTGAGATAAGATGAAAAAATCATTATAATTTAGTAAATATATGTATTTTTTCCTAGTAAAACTTCTAGCCTCTGCATACTCACTTATGTCTCTAGACTAGTTTATGTAATGCTAGGTTTGTTTTGAATTCAAACAACAAAAATTGTTGATATTTTGTATTAATTAATTTCCACTCTATTTACCAGCATGTCTTAATAAACACAGCATTTGAAATTTGCAATCAAGTATATATGTCTCCATAGAAAAAGACAAATCAATTTGTTAATCTTCTTAAGGGAATTTGGAAAACAGTTTTTAAAAGTATAACATCAGATCATCTTAAATCAGTTATTTATTCCTATAGAGCAAAGATTGAAATATTGGATGTTATACTGATAAAAACAAAACAAAACACAAAACCTTATTACCAGAAAGTCCTCTGTGAGGCCTTGTCACATTTTTGTACTGATTTTAGCTCCTGCATGAGTTGTGTGAGCCTGTTAATCTGATATTAACTGTATCTTTCTTTTTCTGATTGCTTTATTTGTAAGTCTTGTGTTTTGGGAGATTACAAAACATTTTGAAAGGTAGGATGTGAGTATTAAGTCAATATTGTGCATCGATTTACCTTTTAATTGATCTCAGATGCTAAGGTTCTTGGTCTTCCTCCTTCAGCAATGGTAGTTTTAGGGGAAGAGTTAGCTGCAGAGTTTAATTTGGTTTGCCTGTTGCTGGGCACTCCCCTAGTGGGTGGACATGTCTCATCCTCTCATATGCTGTGACTGGGTCACAGATGGAAGGTATAGTGGTACTGAATGGAAGCATACACATGGAATTTGAACAAGCCTGGGTTTGGACTCAGCTCTGCCACTTTGTTAGGCTGTCAGTTGTGCTACAGCTTCATTTTTCTTTTTACTTTCTTTTCATAATGCACCAAAGTTTATTGGAAGATATAACTGAAGAATGTAGACAGACCCTTAGTATGTCATATAACCCACAGCTACAATAATCGTCACAACGATAAGATCATCTAATTGGATACAGTTAGGAGTCTTGTCAGAAAATGAGAGCAACCCAACTTGAACAGGTATAATCAAACCTGGGATTCTGGAGCCCAAGGAGAATATGTGACTGGACCTCAGGGACAAGGGTTCCAGTCACAGTGAGTGCCACCTTCCGACTTCATCCTCTCCAGAAGGGCTGAGCCAGATACACTTCCAGTCTAGCACTCACAGACCTTTGTTGTCCACCTCCAGCTCATGACACAGGTTCTATTAAAACTTAATGAAGTATATGCAGATCTTGATGCACACCTGCAGTTTATAAAATGTCCTAATGCAAAACCACTTTAATAAAAAAAGAAATAAAAATGGACTTATTCAAGTTAAAGCCAAACAAAAAGGCTTTGTCCTTGGAAGGCATGAATGACATCACATTGCACGTCCTCACTCAGGGCCTCCTTTGTTTCCTTCCTGATACATGTGTCCATTCAAATATCTTTTCATGATGGCCTTGTTGACTACACAGTAGATAGTAGCACTCTCTAAAATTTTCTTTTCTTTTTTTTAAAGCATTTTTTTTAACTTTAACACATTTTTTGTTTGTTTTTTAAAGGAAAGATACAGACAGGAATGAAGGCAAGTAGACAGACAGGAAGAGAGAAGAGGAAGAATCATCTCACTTATTTTTATTTAGTTCTTAATCTTTGTTGTTCCCCTTGGCCTTGGGATGCAAATTCAGATCCTTGGTATATGTGTGGACTTTACTCAGCCAGAGGCAGAACACCTAACCACTACTCCTCCAGGACATGCCACTTATATTTTTCCCTCAGTCACCATTAGATGGTAGGAACCTGGGTCCTGTTCACTGTTGGTTTCTAATCCCCCAGAACACTGCTTAGCATACTGCAGTTCCCAACCACTATTTGTGCTGGGAATAATCTCTCTTCTTGCAAAGATGCCAATGGAACTTGACTGGAATGGGAGCAGCTTCTGTTTCCAGAAGGAGAAATGGTGATGGGCAAGCCCACTTATATGGCACTTTAATTCTACGAAACATTTTACCAGATATTATCTCATGTTCAAACTAGCTGACTTTTTTCCATTTTTATTGTGATAAAATACGCATAGCATAACACACTGTTTTTACCACTTAAGGATACAGTTCAGTGGCGTTAAATGCATTCATAATGTGCAGCCATTATCACTGTCCTTCTCCAGAACTACTTTCATCTTGTGAAACTGAAACCGTACCCATTCAGCAACAATTCCCATTTCCCTCAGCCCCTGGCAGCCACCATCCTACTTTCAGTCCCTATGCTTTTGACTACTCTACATACTTCATATACATGGAATCATACATTTGTCTTTGTCTTTTTTTGTAACTTTCCTATTTCACTTAACATCGTGTCCTCCTGTTTCATCCATGTTTCAGCATGTATTATAATACTTTTTTAAAGGCTAAATATTCCATTGCACCTATATTTCATATTTTGCTTATTATTCATTTATCAATAGACACCTGAACTATTTCCACATATTGGGTATTGTGAATAATGCTGCTATAAACATTGACTTCCACCAATAGGGAAAGAATCTCTAAGAGATGAAGAGAGTTCTCTAAGATTACACAGACAGTAAAAACAGGCAATGAATTTATTACTCAGCTCCATTTGAGTTGTGTTCATCAGACATTGTTTTCATGGTCACTTACAAGTGGAATTCAAGGATATATAAATATGGAATAATCACTGTTTTTTTACAATCTGTTAATTAGAAATGAGGTGACAAATGCAAACCGGATTTTGGAGATGACTAGTGAATTTTGATGGATTGATGTTGCAGGTTTAAGCTACAAGTCCTCATAATCAGCCTTTAATGTCACCGTTCTGCTACTTGCAGCTTAGAAACAAAGTAGAAGGGTCTAGACTCAGTTCACAGACACCTTAACTGTGTTACTTGGATTTGATACCCAGTCCCTTGTATTACTTATTCTATGATCTTGGGAAATTTGCTTCTCCCTAGTTACTGTGTTTTGCTCCTCTGTAAAATCATAATAATAATGTGAGGATTAAAAAATAAAATAGGGAAAATCCTTAGAACCTGGCCTGGGGCATTGAAAGTGCTCACAGATATTCAACAGGCATCCATGTATATACATGCAGACTTTGGACATACATCCATTTATTTCTGTGCTGCAAGTTAAGATTAACTACCTGTAAACATTATATGGTAACAAAGGTGGAACTGGTATTTACTTGCTTTAATTTACTTAAAAATAGCCATTAGATCTTCAAGAAATCTAAAATCTTTAGGAATTGCCTGTAACCTATTATTATGTTGTGATGATAGACTGTAGCATTTTTTTTTTAATTCATGTGACTTTTAGCGGTCACACCACCAACAATAGCGGCAACATCAGACTGAGAATGCTATTTCCATTGTAATTAAGTAGTTCTTTGTTTACTTAGAGGAAGGAAGCAAGCAATAATGAAAACAAGTAAGCAGACAGGCAGGCAGAGAGACCAGGGTCCTTAGACTTTACATGGACTATGCCTTCCAGAGCCATAGACTTAACAGCTGAGCCACGAGGGTGTGCCCCATTATACAGCTTTAAGTTAACTCTAGCATTAGAACTTGTCAAGTGCACAGGTCCAAGACAGAAAATACGCTACACATTGAACTGATAGTAAAAATGTAAGTAGAATCACAATTTACTAATGAAATACACTTTGTCTTGAGTAACAATAGATGCATTTTACTTCATGCTGTTCCATAAAGGATCCTCCTCATTTTTATGGCATCATAAAAATTATTGAAAATAGATTACTAAGAGAAGAAAATTAGAGCTGGCCTACCTTCACTATGTACTATACATTATAAATACAATATTATATATGGAAGAGATGTCTGTAATTGGTATATAATTACATTTTTATTTTGGTGAAGCATTGAACTTGCTGATTAGATATATAGTATTCATGTCATTGCTACTATCAAAGAACTGATTATGACAGGGAAACAGATGTCAGAAAGCAATTACACTAATAACAACATGATTACTGCCACAAATTTAATTCTAGGAACCTGCCTAGATTCCTTATGAAGCAAATGACTTGCCTCAGCTATATAGAGTAGGCACGGATCTGTTTCCCTTACTCACTACAATTTAAAAAACAATATTCCTTTAAACATTTTGATTAGATGTACCATGTAACAGTATAACAACATCAGCTTTCGATTCCTCAAAAGCTGAGATCTTTTTCAAACTAATCTAATTACCCTTCAAAGCTTACTTTCATAGAGCCTTTTTCCTTTGTTCATATTTATTTGACCATGATTCCACTTTGGAATATGAGCATTGTGACAGAAAGTAAGTCCATGCTCATTCTAGCTTTTCAGCTCATTTTCTTCTCTGTTACTTGGTACCCTTTTGTTTTGGCTGGTCATGGGGTGGGGAGGTAGTTATCGCTCACTATATTGCAGTGCTTTAATTTTATATTTTGTGTTTTCCTTATTTCTTTCAAGTTAGGAAATCAATCTTTACTAATTCAGGTATTTTTGAAAATACCACAGAGTATATGGAAAAAGACTCTTGCTCAAACGCCATGGTCAGAAGCGACCATTACTAGAAATTGGTGTTTCTGTTTTGTTTTGTTTTGAATCATTTTTCTCCCATCCATTCTTGCTTGAACACCTATTAACTGTGACCCCAGACAGCTAGAGTGCTCTGCCTCACTTTCTTCATTTATAAAATGAGAATTATAATAGTTTCTACTTCCTAAGGTGACTTTGAGGATTAAATGAAGTGTTTTCTGTAAAGTGGTGAACAAACCAAGGGACACAAAATCAACTCTCAGTAAATGCCAGTGATCTGTATCTCCATTATTTATTTACATATTATTTGCCTGTGCTACTAGAGTAGTGTGCAATTATCAAAGAGAAAAAAGTAGCAATAAAAAGGAACAAGATACCCCCTGGGTGGTCTGCCATTCCCCACATTGGAGGCAGGAAGTTGAAAATTTGCAAAGACCATAGAGGATAATAGTACAGATCTCTTCAGATGACTGCATGCACTTTAAGGCTTCGATTTGGGGTAGACACTGAGGTCATTTTGAAAACTTGGTTCTAAGTGTGACTGATATTTTTTTACTGAGAGGAGATAAGATATAGGAGCATTTTAGGATGCTTTGGTTTGAAATCTCTAAGTGCAGAAGTGCCGCAGCAGGTTTAAGCTCTATAATTTTGTAGCCTTCAGTTAAACTTACCTACTTCCCATTTCTGTCTCTTTAGAGTTTCTTAGTGATTGCAATCCAGACTGTCCTTGTTCTCGCTCACATTCTACTCACCTGAAGCCTGTTCTATTTCATTTAACCACCCCTTTTCCTACAGGTGTACATCACAGCATAGTCAACATCTTTAATAAATAAATCTCCTGCTGGTTTCAACTCAAGTGGACGAAATCCTAAAGCTTATAGAAGATATGTGAACTCTCAATTGTAAGGAGCTCCTTGGCTGGGCAAGAATTTGACTGTAGCTGAATATGCCCTACATTTAAAAGATCATCAATGGAAGCTTGATGGATAGCCTTTCCTCGTACATAGGTTAATAAATCTCATGGGTGTGCTTTCTTTGTGATATACATCATAAATAGTGCCCTTCTTTGTTGCATAAAACCTGTTCACCCTCCGCTATCTTATTTTAATCTTATGTAATATAAATATTTTACTCTTACATGATATAAATATCTCTAATTTTTAAAAAGCAGTACAGAGCTTAAATATAAGTATATTAAGTGTTTGTAAGCAGGGAAAATTTATTCAAATAGCTTGAATTTAAAAAAATAAAGTTTTTTTGTTTACATTGTATATACTCCTTCATGATAATTATCATGTGTCATCTTTTTCTAGAAAATTTACCAAACTCCAACCAAATATCTATAATAAAATGATTCATTTTTTCTACCATGGTTAGAGGGTTTTGATTTCCCAACAATGTTGTTTTTAAATCATACTTGGTACAAATAACTTGCATATGAGTATTGTTTGAAAAATAAAATATTCATGTAGCAAACAGGGTTATTTTACTGCAGTTTAAATAAATCCATTTGATGACATATTTGCAATTTCATTTATTCATTCTCTTGAAATATAGTTGACATGTAACATATTATACAGATATACAGAAAGCATAATGATTCAGTATTTGTTTATACTGTAAAATGATCTGTCATATTAACATTTGTTCCCATATATAATTGCAACATTTTTTCCATGTGATGATGATTTTTAAGATGTACTCTCTTAGCAACTTTTATACATACTATGCAGTGTCGTAGTTATAGTCTCCATATTTATATTACATTGCCATGACATTTATTTTGAAATGGAAGCTTGTAACTTTTGGCCTCCTCCAATTTAATACTCTATTCTCATGTTCTGTATTTGTGAATTTTCTCTGTATTTCTTAGGAGTCAACTATTGTTGCCACTGGAATATCTATAAGAACTCTATCCATGGACACTACTGTAAAATTTTATTGAGATATTGTCTAGTAAAGAAGAAAATCAAGGCTAGAAAATGAAAAGTTAGAACTCAAGCGGGAAGAAACCAGAAAAAAGTCAAATAATAACTAATATGGAAATCAATAAATTCATATATGTAGAAGACAGAATCATCATCAGTTACTTCACTTTTTTCTAGTCTTATGACATGATTATGAAGAGCAAAAGCATGATTTATTTACAAAAAAGCGTGTGATTCTTGGAGAGACTGCATTAACATCATAGTTGTTTTATGAATTTGTTCTTGAATCACTGTTTTCTATGCCTATGGGTATAGAATTCCGTTCAACATTGCTAACTAACTGCTGCAGTTTCTGCATACCTGGTTAGAATTCTAGCAGCTGACTAGCTGTCAAATGACTAGCCACTAACCATAAACATTAAAAAAAAAAAGAGGAGGATCTTTCTTCCTAAAGGCTATAGAAATGTGGAATTCTCTAAAAGCGTTTCAAGGTGATAGAGAAGATCATTTCTCATATTCAAAATTCACAGCATTCTGGACTAGGAATATAGGCCCGGTTTTTATTTCTTTCAGCATTTTCAGACTGTAATTGTGTAAGACATGTCTCGCTTTGGCTTATTTTAGTTGTTTCTCTCTTATGCGTGGTAGATACTTGCTGAGACACAGGTTCTTACTTAGCAGCATGCCCCTAGATGTGGTTCTCATGGAGTGTCTTCCTTTCTTTAATATATGGGGCAGGTGATTTAAGTCCCTTGTTCTTCACACACCCTGTCTGTATAAGGTCCTTGTACCAGTTCTGAATTTCTCACCAGGGCTGGAGCTCTCACAGGTGTGCTGACAATGTGTCATAAATGTGTTAGGACCTTTTTTTTTTGCTACACCTTTGGAAAAGCAATTATAGTGACTTATTGTCAGATGAAATGTTAAAGCTAGCTGTGTAGAGTGGGGCAATTTATTGTAAGCAGGAGGTAAAGTGTAATTTGAAGCCTGAGCAAAGGGAAGAACAGGTGTTTGTTGGAATCTGTGGGAAGTCTTCTCTAGAGTGTCAATCACAGTGCAAAGCTCTGCAGTAAACAAGTCCTCTTAGTAAGTAACACCATGTCAGGAGTGGCCAGATCCATAGGGGTCCATCTACTGAGGCTATTTATTTTATTCCTTCAGGTCAGTTCTCTTATATCCAGAATATACTGACCACACCAAAAATTTATAGAACTCCACAAGATTTTTTGAGTCAGACCTCTCACTTCTCGCTTGGTACTTTTGGTGTAGTTGTGACAACCACCCTAATGAATAAATATAAACCTGATGCTTGTGCCAAAGGTGAGTAATTTGGATCTGGGTAGTAGCAGGAAAACTATTTTTGGGGGAGGAGGAGGAAAAGGAGGAGAAAATGAAAGGGAAATAGCATGAACGATGATTTCCTAATGACTTGGTATTTTTACCCCAAAAGATGAGAGGAAAGGAGAATGGGGGCTTTAGGAAGTGACTGAATCTAGAGATAAGACAAAAAAGAAAGTTAAGTCTTCCAGAGTGGTTAGGAATCAACTTCTGGAGTCTGTTGGATTGTAACAGGACAGTGTGAGTGATCTAATACTTTTCAGTCATCTTTTTTTTTTTTTTAATTATTTAAAATTTCTTTGCTTCATAATGCTATATTTATTTAAGGATATTGAAATTGCTTCTCAATCTATACTTCACCCCACACCCACCACCAAAGTTCCAGTGGCCTTTACCAACACCTTTTTCTCTCTTTCCTTCCTTCCCCTCTCCCTACCTTCACAGTGATCACAAGCCTATGTTTTGTTATTTTTTGTTGGGATTTGTATGTTTAGTTATTTCATTTCACTATATTCCACGTATGAATGACACTATCCTGTATTTCTCTTTCTCTTTCTGACTTATTTTACTTAAGAGGATCCCATCTAGTTCCATTCAGACTGTTGTAAGTGGCACAATTTAATCTTTTTTAACAACTACATAGCCATTATATATATGTAAATATTATGTATCATAGCTTCTTTATCCACTCATCTGCTGAGGGGCATTTAGGCTGTTTGCATGTCTTGGCTATTGTGAACTGTGCTGCTTTGAACATAGGGGTGCAGATATTTTTTTCTGATTATGGATTTTTATATCCTCTGGGTATATGCCTAGGAGTGGTTTTGCTGGAGCAAATGGTAGATCCATCTTTATTTGTTTGAGGAATCGACATACTTTTTTCCAAAGAGGTTGCATTAATTTGCATTCCCACCAGAAGTATAGGCGTGTTCCTTGCTCTCCACACCAGCCTCCAACAACAGCTATTTCCAGTCTTTTTGGATAAGCCATTTTCACTGATGTGAGGTGGTATCTCACTGTAGTATTAATTTGCATTTTTTTGATGATCAGTGATATAGACTTTTTTCAGGTGCCTGAGGCTACCTGTGTGTCTTCTTTAGATAAGTGTCTTCAGTCCTTTATCCATTTCTGAGTGGGTCATTACTTTTTTTGTTATTGAGGTGTATGTGCTCTTTATGTATTTTGGAGATTAAGCTCTTATCTGATGTATATTGTATGAATATCTTCTCCAATTCTGTGCATTGTCTTTTTTGTTTTAGTGGCCATTTCTTTTACTGTACAGAAATATTTTTAGTCTGATGTAGTCCCAATTGTTTAACTTTGTTTAAGTTTCTTTTGTTGTAGCTGTTCCTTCCCCAAAAAACATCTCTGAGGTTGAAGTTGTAGAACGTTTTCGCCACATTTTCTTCTAAGTTTTTCATGGTTGTGAATCTTATATGGTGATAATAAGTAATCTAGTTTCATTTTGTTGCAGATGTCTTTCCAGTTTTCCCAACACCATTCATTGAATAGACTTTTCTTACTCTGTCATATTCTCTTAGCACCTTTCTCATAGGTTAACTGTCTATTTAGGTGTGGCTTTATTTCTGGACTCTCACTATGATTCCGCTGATCAGTGTGTCTGTTTTTGTTCCAGTACCATACTTTTTGATCATGATCACTCTGTAGTACAGTTTGAAGACGGAGTGAGATTCCTCCACTTTTTTTCCTCTTAAATAACCTTAGCTATTCAAGGCCTTTTGTGGTTCCATATAAGCGTCAGTATTTTTTTTTTTTGCTCCATTTTCTTGAAAAATGTCTCTGCGATTTTGATGGGAATTACATTTTTTTGCTTTGGGTCAAATAGTCACTTTTGCTATGTAGATTCTTTCAATCCATGAACATGGAATGATTTTCCATCTCTTTGTGTCTTCTTCCATTTCTTTTGTTAAGGACCTATAGTTTTCTTTATAGAGGTCCTTCACTATCTGTTAGATTTATTTTCAGGTATTTCATCGAATGGAATTTTTTCTTAATTTATTTTTTTCTACTCCATTGTTTACATATAAGAATTCTGTTGATTTTTGTATGTTGCTTTTATGTCCTGCCACTTCGCTATATTCATTTCTTGTTTCTAACAGTTTCTTCATGCAGTCTTTAGGACTTTTAGTAATATTTGGGAGTTTTTCCCCTTCTTCAGTTTTGTGAAAAGTTTGAGAAGGATGAAATTCACTCATGAAGTCATCTGGATCAGGGCCCTTGTTCTGGGGAAGATTTTTTATTACTGCTTCAATTTTTGTTCTGGTGATCAGTCTTTTTAAATTGTTTCTGTCCTCCTAGTTCAGTTTGGGGAGGCTGTAGGAGTCTAAAAGTCTGTCTATTTCTTCATGATTGAAAAATTTTTTAGTGTATAAGAATCCATAATAGTTTCTTGTGATCCTTTATGTTTCTATGGTGTAAGTTGTAATTTCTCTCTTTCATTTCTGATTTTTTATTATTAGTATTTTATCTCCTTTTTTCTTAGTGAGTCCAGCTAGGAGTATATCAATTTTGTTTATTTTTATCAAAGAACCAGTTGTTGAATTCATTGATCATTTGGATAGTCTTTTTGTCTTCCATTTCCTTTATTTCTGCTCTAAATTTTATTATTTCCTTTGTTCTGTGGATTTTTTGTTTTGATTATTTTTTCCTTTCTAGTTCCTTCATGTGCGCAGTTGTAAATTTAATTCAGTCCTTCTCTTGGCTTTTGATGTGTGCCTATATGTCAATAAACTTTCCTCTCAGAACTTTTTGGCCTCATCCCATATGTTCTGGTAACTCGCTTCTGTATTTTCCTTTGTTTCCAGATAAGTCTTAATTTCATCAGTGATCCAGGAGTTGTTCAGTAGCATGTTGTTCAGTCTCCACATCTCTGAGGTTCTTCCAGTTTTGTTCTTTTGGTTCATTTCTAGTTTCACACTGCTGTGGTCCAAGAAGATGCTGTCTGCAATTTCCATCTTACTAAATTTTCTGAGATTTATTTTTTATCCTATTATTTGAGCTATCATCAAGAATGTTCCACGTACACCTGAGTGTAATGTGTATTCTTTTCTGTTAGGGTAAAACACTTTATGTGTCTCTTAGGTCCATGTGAGCTATCGTTTTAATTAGGGCCCTATTTCTTTGTTCCACTCATCTTTTTAAAACATAGGATCGATCTCTTTTTAGGAATAAACCCTATTATAAACAAATTTTGTCCACGAAAATATAACTGAGCATTTTGTGTGAGTCCTTCATGGGATCTGAATGACAGATGTCTTTTATCTTGCCAAACTTTTTGGGAGGGTCTGAAAGGAGTTACTCCTCTGGGAGCCAGTGCCAAGATACACAATGGACAGAAGGAAATGGCGGGAAAAGTCTCAAAGGCCAAAACCCCAAGGCATATCATTGACTTGGAGTCATGTGACTATTTTAGAAGATGTGACCAGCCTCCCCATGGGTATAATTTGTTGCTTATTTTGTTCCATTTTAATTCAGGTCCTCTTTTGTAGCTTTCTTTGGACCAAATATTTTTGCATGTTTTCTATATTTATCCTGAAAGTAGCAAATCACATATTCTTTCAAATAGTAGATTTTAGTGTGTGGCAAAAAAATTAAGAAGTTCTGAATCACCATTTTTAATATATGGGACACAAATCCAGAAATGTCCACTTTGGTCTTCCCTAAAGGATTGTAGAATACTCTTGGAGAACTGTTATAAGTCATTTCCTGGCATGCACTCTTAACTGTCTGGTTCCTCTAGTAAGGAACATCAGCACCTCTGAAAGCATTATACACATACAGATTCTTCACTCATCCCAGATGCTGCTGAATCAGAAATTCTGGGGTTGGGGCCCAGTCTTCTGTGATATAACAAGCCCTCCAAGGCATTCTAATAATCACTGATGTTTAATCACTAAAAGATTAATCACTGAAAAATTCTTTCTCTTAAGACTCTCAGTTGTGTTTCCTAATGTTCCATACTCAATTTATTTCACCTGAAAACTATGCATAGCTAACATGCATTGTACTCTAAATTGTATCCTAGATGGTGCCAAGAGCTTTGCATATGTTACCATGCTCTTGGAATCACTCTGGAATGAAGATTCTGTTATTACCTTCCCTGTAATGATGGGGTAAGCGTTGCTTATATTGATAAATTTTCTCAAGGCTACATAATTACTAAACAACATCAACTGGGATTTGGACAGTTTGTCCAGTTACAGTCTGTGTAACAAACCACAGAACTATGTCTATACATATTTATTGAATACAAGATAGTTGGAATACCATCATTGAAATAACATGTTAGAGTCAGCGGCAACCCATTTTATGTTGGAAATTGATCTGTTTTTGCTACTTTTTCTGTCCATGCTTTTTCACCTAGAAAATACACTTCTTTTCTTGCTTTATCCAGTTCTGTGACTTCTATTAAAATCAGACTCAAGATACACCCCAATTTTATTAGTGGAATGGATTATTTTTTTTTGAGACATTTTCTCTCTGTTGCCATTTTTTTGTTCCTGAGATTGGTGGTTTTGCACTTTTTGAATGCCTTTTCCATGGAGTCTCCTCAAATGAATTACACATTCTGTCGAGAGAGGACCTATATGTTTTATTGTTGACTTCTCAGTGTCCCAGTCGGCTGTGTCCACAGTAGGCATTCAGGGAGACTTGTTGAATAATAAGAATGATTATAAAATCTCTTTATACTCCAAGATTAAATTATAGATTGGATGGGGAAGAGCCTACCTGAAACATTGGAGGGAAATAGTAAAAGAAATGAAAAAAGACATACTAAGTGTAACAAAAGTGGAGAGAACACCTGTTTATAAGTTGAATTTCCAAACATCTTTAATGTAATAAGAGGAATTTCATGTTTCCATGAAGTTCCCACTAGGATTTCTGCAGTTCTTTCTTTCAGTGTTGTACCCACGGGCTGTTCTTTTTGGTCGCACTTGAATTTATTGAAATGATTTTGTTTGCCTCAAAGGGTATTGAATGAGAGGATGGTAGGTTTTTTAATGAACTCACTCCATCCCATGAAAAGAGCTTTCAGAAAAGATAATTTACTTCATTGTTGTTATCTTAAATAATTATACAAAAGTTTTAAACTTTAAATAGGAATTAACATTTTTCTCATTTGTGGAAGGAATCCTTACTAATATCTTATCAATTGCTCTTGTTGTATGTATTTCTGGAGTTTTTCATTCCTTTATTATTCTTAGATGCCCATTGATTTATTTAAATATAACAGTTTGTAGCATTTGCAACAGTTTTTCATTGATACATGTATAGTTTTTTAAATGGAAAAGATTGTGTTTATTACAAAATAAGCATCTATTGTGATAGGGAAGTAGATAAAAGAAAAACACAAAAATGCATTTTCTTTCCCTTGTGGTGAATTTATCGATATATATTATAAATTAACATACATGTATATAATAAGTTATCTTTCTCTTCTGTTTCTCCCACAGAGTTGTCAAGTTTTTAATTGTACAAAATGAAGCCTGATATAATATGCTGCTTATTATGTGTTATGCTATCTCAATAGATGGGATAAATTATTATAATATTAAAGGACTATAAAGTGAAATGTGCACTTTCTAGTAGGAGAATGTCCAGGAGAAAATAAATTACAATAGAGGCTTATTAGTCTCTTTCTAAAGAACAGTCTGCTTCTCTTTGTGGTGTGGGCATTGGGGGCTGTCTAGATATGGCAATATTGGAACTATTAAAAACTATAGTTTTGAGAATGACATACCCTGGCTTCATAAATTATTTTAGGGAAATTCGATAGACTGAAAGTATGATAGATTTTGTACCTTCTAAACAAAACAGTAGAGAGCAGATTTCTTCTAAGTGCTAACCTCTATGCCTAATCTCAAGGTTATAGTTTGCTTTCCATATCAATTTTCTTGTACTGTAGTTAAATTAGAACCATCTTCTGTCTTCCCTAGAGGAAAACTGCCTCTATTTACTGTCACATTTATTAGACATGCACATGCTCTTTGAATAAGAAAAAAATGAATATGGATTTCCTCCCTCAGCAAATTGGACTACATGATACTAATTCTTCCTTTAGTAATTCTCCTTTAAAACTTTCAGTGAGGAATCAGTTGAGTTGTTTACAGATGCTGCACCCTAAAATTTTTGAACCCTGTTGTTTCATGGGTATTATAATTAAAAGGCAAAATACAAAACATATTTCCTTAAAAGATTAATATCTCATGGATGTTTAATCATGAAAAACCTTTCTAATCGTTTTCTACATGACCACTACTTACACACTCCATACTGAGAAATTCTTAAGCAAATAATCTGCATTTGAATTACTCTCTGTTGCATTCTTTATAAGAGCCACCAAAATATGCATTTAAAATGAAATATCCTCTATACTGCATTTTAGGAAAGGCATGAATTTAATGCAACTGGAGTAGCTGATAAGAAAGCAAATTCACATTCTCTAGTGGCAAATCTGGACCCTAGAGCTTAATAAAAAGTGGCTTCTGCCCTGATGCTCAAAGTCCTTCCCCCTTGGACATAGAAAAGGGGTGTCTTGTTCAGCGATGCAGACCCTTCATGTGATTCAGTTTGCTTTCATGGACATTTTTTGTGTGCCTGCAATATGCCAAACATTCACATATATAACCCCAGAAAGTTGAAATAATAAGACCTATTTCTTGCTTTCAAAAGTATTCGAATACGATGGATTTCACAATACATACTCAAAGATAGATATATAAACAAACTATTTTATGACACTGATAAAGGATATAAATAAGGATATTTTCACAAGTCTATGTTTTGGGACATTAATGAGGAGCAACTAACTTGGCAGGAATGGTTTTATCCCAACAGCTTGTTTTTCTCTTGCTTCCTCATCATCATTCACTTCACAGCCTAGGGCCTTTCCCATAATAATAGCTCAACACATAGTTACTCAATTGACCTGAATTACGGAGTTTTCAGTTCTTGGAGTTTTTAGGTTCTTTTTAGGAGCGATCACATTCATGACTGGGATTTGTTAACAAAAATTTTACTTCCTGCCACTCACCTCTCTCAACATTTGCGGGAGCCTCTGTGGTTCCTTTTTTCAGTTTCCTCTTATGACTATGAGTAGCAGTCTTTTATGGAGTGTTGGTCCAAGAGAAAGAGCTGGAAGAGTCCAAATTTTCACTCAAGTCTTTACTCTCGTTCCCAAAGGAGCCAAACTGCCCAAATACGAATGAAATAGCAGATGGTGACTATTGGGGTGGTGTATTGGGGGTGATATGAGTGAAGAAATAGTTCATTATACAAGTGCAGGTAAAAGCAGCAGGGTTGAATGAGGCTATAAACAGGTAACCTAGCATCTTGTGACTCAAAACTTCACTTTGGAGCTTTTTAGAAATAAGAAATCTCCCCAAACCTACTGAACCAGAATCTGCATCATAAAAAAATGCACACATTGAGCCTTTGCATGTAAAGCTTTGAAAAGGACAGGTCTAGACACAGTGAAAAAGAGGGTAGGTCGCTGAATAAGGGAGAAATACAAATGGATTCTAGAAGCAATATTTTTTTTTTCTCTTGTGGCGATGCTGCTGCATTTCAGTCCTAAAGCTTATTGCTATAGGAAATATAATATGTAAATACTGATCATCAAATCACATAGACAGTAAAATGGACAATATTTGGATTTTGTACCTTACAGATACTGAAAATCTGTCTTTTTATGAGGGCGTTTGTTATTTTGTCTAGGATATAGAATAGTATATAACTCAAGATCTTTTAAAAGTAGGAAAATTACTTTGAATTAATTATTAAGCAAAAACTTCTAAAAATATTGATTTTTTTCATATTGTTATGTAGTGAACTAATCAGAATAATTTGAATCTTGGACACAATTCAAGAAAACCATTAATTTAACATCTCTGATCTTTGTTCTTTCAAGTACTTGATAAAGGATACAGATAGAGAAAATATAGAAAATAAAGACTTCCATTTTAAAAGGCTAAAAGAATGGACAGGGTATCAAATGCAGCCATTATTATTATTAACTGAAACTGCAAAGCTTAAGGGGAATAAATATGTTGTTTTTGTTCTTAGGTTATTATGTCGCAATTCATTAAGAACAATGCTGATATACTTATATCGTTAATTTATGAAGTGCAGAGTATCAGTATTGTTTAATTAGATGTTTACATTTAGCCGTAACAACTTTGTTCTCTTCCTGTTTCTCCTTGTCATTTCCTTTTTTTTTTCTTTCTTTGCTTAGGGTCCCTACAACACTGAGATTGAGATAGTTGTTTTACTATTGCTTTTTGTGGGGGATGTGCACTACCTAGAAAGCAAGAGTGAAGACAAAGGAAAGGTGAGGGCGACAGCCAGGAAGACAAATAGAAGGTGATAGTGAGCTGACCTCCGTTTCACAAGAGGACATGGATGCTTACTCCTACAATTTGCTTCCCAAAAGGTTTTAAGAAACTACTGTATCTTGGAACAGATTTATATCCAGATTGATTTGTTTCCTGCCTTCTCCCATCTTTTGTCTCTTACTTGGTAAACCTTGCCCTAGAGGGCTTTGAGTCCTCAGTACTGGGTCCCTCTGGGGAGCCTCTGTAGAAGCCAGCATCTTCATAGTTCTAGCTGGGTCACATCTGTACACTGGGCAGCCAGACTCCACCAGGGTGCGTGCAGTGTGATCCACATAGAAGCCTAGAGTCACTGACATAAGGACACTGCAGAGACATCTAGGGGCTTTACCCTGCTGGACTGGCAGGTTGCTGGGGCAGCTCTGGCCTGACTCAAGGCAAGTAGCTGAGACCTGGGTGATAAGTGACCTGAGTAGATCTGGGCCATCGCCTAAACTGTTCAGTAGTTTCTACTTAATGAACAAAAATTATTGCAGTTTAAAAGGAAATACCCACTTGTTTTTCCACTGCAATCAAAGTAGCTCAAAATACAGTGGCCATAAGGCTAAGATTTATTATTTTACATTTAATTCTGTGCCTAGCAACCCTGGGTGATTGTCCTTTCCAGGATACCCCTGGTAACATCTAGAGACATTCGGTGTTGTTCTAACGTGAGGGATGCTTATGGTCATCTAGTGGGTAGAGTCCAGGGATACTGCTTCATATTCAAGTATATGCAGGACCGCTCTGTGGTCTGACCCCTGATGCCCCAGTTGAGAAATGTTGATATTAGGCAAAGAGCTGAGTTCTTGTTGATTGGAATAATTTAATATTTTGTTCGGCAAAAGAAGTGAAATTCTCAGGTCCTGTACCTTAGATGCTCTGAATTCTAACCTAGTCTGGCCTTTGAAAAATCACAGAGCCTTTGGTACAATATATGCCCAGGGCTGGGGACCTTGGGAGCTCCAGGCAGGGGTACTGGAGAGAGCCAGGGATACATTTCACCTATTTAAAATCATATCCTTCACCAACTCTGCACAGGAAAGAAAGGTTAAACTTTGATCTTTACTTTTTCTTCATCTGTTGTCATTTTTATGATCACTTTGTCCAGGGCCAGGAACTCATGCTAGAATCTTTAAGTTTCTGTAGTTCTGATAGTTTAATAGCATTTATAATAGCTTTCCATTGGGGGTAAAAGATGGCGTGCTATGTTCCAAACATGTATACAAATAGAATACTACTCAATATGCATATAGGGAGGCCTTGGGGGCATTCATTAGAATCAGTCTAACATTCATTTAAAATATTATACGTAGCACAATTTGAAGAAATTCCACACAGTTTTTAATATTACTTCAGTAATTACTATGAAGAGATTTAACTGTCATGGAGCTAAAATATAAACAACGTAAATGCAAGGATCTTTGATTTGTAGATATATCCAACAAACCTACAGTTGTGCCTGCTTGACATAGTAAATATTTGTTGAATATAATCTTGCATATGTAGTAATAGAAAAGACCATAATTATGAGAGGAATATATAAGTACACAAGTAATTAAACCTCATATGTAATTTTTACCTCTATGTCTGAGTTAATGAATATAAAAGACTCACCAGGTCTATTAAAATCTGGTGTCATTTCAAATCATTATCAACTATTGGCCTTTGAAGTACTTGAAATGAATATTCTCTGTTTTTTCTCTCCTTAGATACTTATATTTACAGACACAAATAGACTGGATCCTGAATCCTGCTTCTGCTGCCTCTTATAGCTGTGTAACTCTAGGAAATTTACATGAAGTTTCTAAGCTGTAATTCTTCTTTTGTAAAACTCATGGTAGAAAATGAGTTAATAATAATGAGTTTAGCATCGATAACAAACTACATGCTAAAAATGTTAGCTACTGTTAATATGCATACTATTAAAATTGGTCATATTAGATTTTATTATTTGAAGATATTTTGTCAGTTTGCTATATTGTAGTTTCCACTTAATCACAAGGGGATATGTTCCAGAAGCCCCTGTGGATGCCTCAAACCCCAGATAGTATCGAGCCCCCCCACTATATATATGCATATGATAAAATTTAATTTATAAGTTAGATACATAAGAGATTAGCAATAATACAACAGAAAAGTTATAACATATTAATAATAGTTTTGTGAATATGGTCTCTATCTTTTTCTCAATACTTAGTATTTGCAGACTATTATTGACCTCAGATAATTGAAACAGAGGATAAGGGGGAGACTGCTATATTAACTACTAGTTGCATAGGGGTTTTTTGGTGAACAATTTATTTTTCACAAATGTTTCACATGCTTTTGCTGATTTTTTTTCTATGGTAGACATGTTTTTCACAACTCTTTTAAACCAGAATCTTAGTTTTGACTTGTTAGACTTTAACATGAGAACATTATACTAAGAAAAAAAACCGATGGTTTTCATTAAAGATAGCTGGTAATTAATACTTTATACACACACAGACATACACACATGCTATATGTCAACATCACCTTAGAGTTAACCACAAACTGACAAATAACATTATCTGCCAATTTGATGATCTGTGGTGAACTTGGAATCAGAGTTGGGGGCTGACAAGTTTTGTCTGAAAAGTTCACATGTAGTTCTAGGTCTGTCAGTCAGTCACTGTAAGCTCACTGAGAACTGAAGTTTTGTGCTGAGTTTTATGTTCATTTCATCTTACATCCTTGTCTCTTCTGTCCCTGGCAGCTCAGCTTGGCATTTAGCCTGCTTCATCAGCTTTGTTCAAAACAAAAATGAACTGTTTCTAGGCACAAATCAAAAGGGGACATGTAAGGAGATTTTGACTTTTGAAAAATTTTTATTTACTCTCCATTGCTTCTTATCTCATTCTTAAAAATTCTGTTTAATTTCATCCTTCAAAGATATATTATATCATGGTGATGAGAATAACAAAAAATACCCACGGAGGAATGTGAATAGACAAAACAAAGGAACAGATGAAGCATAACCAACACTGAAACATTTGCAACAGAACTGAGGTTACCAAAAGGGAATGGGGCAGGCGGGGGCAAATGGTGGTGGAGCCCACTGGACAATGGGGAAGAACACTTGGTGATTTGGTGGAGGGCAGGGTGTGTTGAAACACATCTAAGAAATGTGGAACCTATGCATAGGAAGTTATTTTAATGTGTAGAATAATTACTATAATAAATAAATTAAAAAATACCCACTGAAAACATTGCCTTATTGAAATAAAGAAAATAGGGAGAATAGTCATGTACAAAGCAAGTGGGAAGAAATATGCAAACTGAATTTCTGTGGCTTTTTTTTTTACACAGATAAACTATAGGTTATAATTTGTTAAGTGTTTGAGAGATGTCAGGTATTAGGTCATGTGCTTTACCTGGATTATTTCATTAAATTCTCAAATAAGCTATAAATTAATTAATTTACAATAATGGAAACTAAGCATCCAGAAATTTTTTCTCCACACTTTGAAAATGAGTTAGCTATAGAACCGGTCAGATTCATAGTAAAATAGAAATTAATTTTAATTGTTTTAGTTTTCTGTCGTGAAATTAAAATCATACAGTTTTTGTATTTCAGTGACTGGAGAAAACAAAGATTGGCTAGAACTACATTTCTTGTCTTTTGAATTGTAACCTACCCACTTCTTAAAGCATACATTAGTAGTAAAATTGCAAATTGCACACAATTCATTTAAGGGATCAGATGGTTCAAGCTCCTAACTGGAACTTAAAATAGAAATTAATTATTTATATTTGTATACTTCTTTTAGTTAAAAATAATTTACATAATATTCTTCTCAATACTTTAAAAGATTCTGTAAATTGTAAAGAGGGATGATTTTCTTTTAGTGTTTTAAAAAGAATTGTCTTCCATAGTAGCAGTTGTCTGAAAGTTGTCTTTTCACATCATTATTTTTCTGATTTGAAAACTTTTTATTTATGAGTAGAGACCTTGAAGAAATAAGTGGCATCAAAACTCAAACTTCAAACAGGAAACCAGCAAAGACAGAAGGGATATTATACTTTGAATCTATGACTATCTCCTTTCCCTTCAGTGGTTGGTCAAGCTTAAATTCTATAGTATGATGTTATAGGTCAAATAATACAGACAGAAATCGATATCTAAAAGTTGTGTTTATTCCATTTGTAATGAATAATGAATCCTTGGACAATGGGTTCATTATTAGAATACTGTAAATCACATTTTTTTTTTCTCCAAAATTCCAAGTTTGGGTATGTTAAATGTATTTGTTAGGAAGGAATCAGATGTTGGGTGTATTTCTTTCTTTTTTTTTAATTAGTGTTTTATTGAGGTAACTTTGTTTAACAAATTAATGTAAGTGTCAACATACCCTGTCCTCCACCAAATTGCAAAGAGTTTTTTACCATTGTCCATGGGTGCATTTATTCATTGAACTTGACTGTTGTTTGACTTACCTAAACATGAGTTTGAAGGCATACATTACTGCCTCTTTCGGTTACCTTTGTTACTATCAATTTGGGAACAACATTCAAACAAGCTTGACAATCAACCACCTAGTCTCTTGGAGGAATAGATACAAAAGTGGAGAAAGGACGGAAGATAGAATAGCAGGACAGTTTAGAGCTGCTGATATCTGAGGGCAGACTTTCAAGCGGAAAGTTCCCTAATGGTGGCTCTGGTTCTTCATATAAACTCTTTGGTCCAGTCACCTTTCTTCTGGGACTTCATCTGCCAGGAATCTGTTTCATGCAACTCACCTGCTTTCTCCCACATAACTCTAGGTTCCTGAGGATGGGCTATATACTTCTTTTTTAAAGTGAGATAGTAATGCAGTGCAAAGCACGAAATAGAATCTCAGTAGATGCTTGTGGAACAAATGACTGAATGAAATCTCCCAGGAATGAATTTGCCCTTATTTTTACTGTAGGACTACAGTTTCGTTACACAAATTTAGACATTTATTTAAATTAGCAGCCACTACCTTCTACAAGTAGGATTATAGCTGGTAAGATCAGGGGCTCTCAGTTCATGCGAATGAATTCATTTAGATATCTCTCTTCTTAATGTTCAACTGGAATTTGCTGCACTGAAAAAATATGAGTTAACGTGGAGAATGTAGGGTACAGGAGAGAGTTTGGGAAGAAGGAAGTGTTTTTGAGGATGAATAGACTCTGGGTTGTAGATTGGTCCATGAACCAGTGGGGGCAGAAGGCATCACAATGGCAGGAGAAGCTGTAAAGAGTGAAGTGAAGTGTAAAGAGAAGTCTGAAAGATGCTAAAGAGAAAGTCATATTCGTCCAGGAGTTAGCATAAAACACTTCGCATCTTTCTGTTCTTTTAAGATTTTTTTTTCTTATTCCCAGGACTCATATTTCAGAATATGTCAATTTTCAGTTTATAATTTAGCATTGTATATCAGACATTTTGTGTTGAGCAAGTTGCAGTGGGTTGACGTAGGGATCTATCACCAATTGTTAAATGGTGGAGAAAATGCAGAGCATAGCAATCTAGAATTTTAGGAACCTTAGATATTTTCCAATTCAGTAGATTTTAACCTTATTTTAGGTTCAAAAAACTTTTTTTTTTAACAAGGAATTCTTACTCTGGGATGAAGCGTGTCATAAAGATGAAGGCTGGGATGTTCTCCCTTATCTGTCTTTCCTCCACGGTGCCCTGGCCTCCACTGAGAGCGTGGGCTCTGCAATGCACTTTGCACTCATTGTCTAAACACTTACGCTTGCTTCCTAGTGAAAGGAACTCAGTGACATTTAACAACTTGGCAGAATGTGAAGAGCAGACCACATCTGGCCACCAGAGCGGTGTGCTTGCCAGCACTCCAAGATTCACTAGCAGGAGAAACATCTAGCACTGTAGCTAACACAGTGCCTGGCACAGAAAAGACACCTCATAAATACATGTTGTGGAACGGATGGGAAAAAAATGAATGAATGAGCCCTGCAGTAGAGACTGGAAGTCTCTGGTGTTTTGGCTCTTTTCTGAAAGTCGTTTGGGAATTGCCCATCCTTGAGAAATAAACCAAAGGGGAACAGATCACAAGTGATGCTTTGTCATTTCCCAAGGACATCATTCTCTCAAGCCAAGAACTCACTTTCTGCTGTGAGAAACAAATTTCCTTGCAAGTAGGGAGTATATCTGTTATGTTCATCATTAATACATTTGAATCCAATGCCTAACACAGTGTCTGGGACAGGTCAGATGTTCAATACATATTTACTGAATTCACCACTCACTGGACCCCCTCCCTTTGTATTCCTCAGCTGAGCATTTGAAATTAAACTCATTCACATCTATTATTTCTGGTATTGATTAAAGGCATTGATATAGGTATACATCCTTCAGTGCCAGAATAAATTGGAGAGTCAGTTTTAACTAATCTCCTTCGGTCCCCTCCTGCAATCAAAGATGTTAAAGAGCCATCATTTTACCATCTCAATCTGTTAGATTTGTCCCATTCTTTCTGGACCCCAAGTGTAGAAACTCTGATTCTTTCTTGGACTTTTTTTTTTTTTTTTTTCAGTAGCCTCTTAACCACTGTGCTTGGATCAGTCAATATCTTCTGGCTTACTTATTCTTCTTGCCTGATTGTTTTCTTTCCAAAAGTGAAATCTCACTTTGTTACCCCTGACTTAAAACTTTAATGTCTTGCTAGTCACGAGAAGATTGAATCCCTTAATTAACATAGTAATTCAAGTAACCTTTCAGCCTCATTTCATACCACTCAATTCTCAGCTTTCCCTGACTCACCTGAATTTGTTTACTGCACTATCCTCACGTATATTCCATATTCTTTTTCCCCACCGTACCTTCTGCCCTTCTCTTCTGCTTTGCAATTTCTTACTCATCTTTTAAGCTTCAGTTCAAATGTCCAATATTTTGACCTTTCCTGCTACTCTCCTGACCCCCAGTGCCACCTCAGTGAGAGTTGGGGCACATCTTTTATAACCCATCTGAATTCTCAGATGATTGGGTGCCTGTTATTATCTCCATTGAACTATGAACTGAAGTCAGAGACTCTTCCTTATTTAACCAAAAGCTACATCGAATGTGATCTCTCACACAAAGAAAGATTCATTTATGGATTACTCACATTGATTACTAAGTGGTATTTATCTAAAACTCTTGGAGAAATGCTAGCCCATTTACTTTAACTCGAAATATAGGCGGTATATTTAATGATGGTATTTAAAGATGCTTAATTCTAAATATAGGAGATGATATTAAAGATACTCCAATATCTAATTCTTTGTAGTACCTGGAGTGGCAAGATACTGATAATTATTATATTATATTATTATATAGTATAGGTTGACTAAGGAAATTAAATGAGAGCATTGAAATTAACTAGTTTTAATTAAATAACTTTAATTTTGATGTCTTCACAAAGCTTATGGAGTGCCCTGTGAGTAGCGTTTAGCACATAGTTATATATAATATGTATAAATAAATATGTTTATATATGTTTAGATAGGATAGTAATATATAGTGTTTATATAGTGTTCAACTCACATGTAATAGTTTTGTGCAAAATACAAGTTGCTGGTAAATAATCCCACTCAATACAGAAGATTTTATGCAGCCAATATTTATTTAGTCATACCATTTCTGATGCATACTGTTTTCCAAGAACTGGAAATTCAGTGGTTAACTAAAGAATTGGAATAAAATAGCCAAGTGTTGTAATAAAGATAGGAACAAAATCATTGGTAGGGAGAGTGAAGGGGGTTCCTTTCTCTTTATTTGTGTCTTCTTCAAGTTTAAGAATTTGAGTCAGCTCATTAGTTATGAATAAAGAAGTTTACTTGCCTTATGTATTGCTATTAAAGGAATTTAAAATAATTACATTACACGACACCTACCCTACCGAAACTCATTTTTCTTTTCTTTTCAACATTGAACTTCCCAATCCGGGAAAATGGAAGCAAATGGACAAGATCTATTTACATCCTGCCAAGAGTCAGCCAAGTTTCTTAGACTTATTGTAGGTTTGCATCCGTTTTAGTTGAATTGCCATCAGTCCCTGGGACGCTGGTCTCTTTTTCCTTCAGAATCTAGAAGTGAGAAATGTGAGTTGTATGAAGCTCTAACTCTATTTAAGTCTGTTTTGAGAAATAGCAGAAGTAGCTTGTAAAGAGCTTCCTATTATCCACTGAGTGGTGCCTGTTTCACATGAAGTCTTCTCTGGTTTTCTTTGTAAGTGACATGCACAAAGTAACAAATGGGATCCTTTCTTTTTCACTTCTGTTTTTAGAGGATAAGAGGAGGTGATTTTGATCTTTAAGATCTAAAAATGAACCCACCTTCTCGCTCATATTTGAGTCTTCGTGTCATATTTCCATCTTTAATGTCATCTGAGATGCTAAGGATGTGGATGTTGTGCTACCATGTTTTGGACCACTTCCCCACTCCCCGCAAAGGTTTTGTTTAGATGAATATTGGATCTTGGGTAGATGTTTGTGTAGAAGTGCATTGACAAAGACATCTGTGCAGATCCCAGTTCAAAGCAATATTTAGTTCAGGGAGTTGTTAAGAAACAGCTGCCAGCTGATATTACATTACAGAAGTATTTGCAGGGCTGGTACACTGCATGTAGCGTTTTGCATTTGCCACTTAGGAACTGACAGGTGGGCTGCTTAGAAATTATATTGGATATTGTGAGGAGCAGCATATCAGGCAGGACATCTTAGGGTACCGGTGAGCATCATTGCCCCACCTGAAACAGCTATGGGGGAAGGCAAGTGTGTCTGCAGCAGTTGCTGGCTTGTACATAGTTTTTTGCACATAAATAACTCTCAGTAGATTTTTTTTCCCTTTGTTGTTTTTTCCCAGAGTCTGAATGAGTTCGTGATTCAATATCTGAAAGAAGTAAGACATATATACCTTGGTTTCACTTCTTTACATGTTTTTATTAATTGTCTTTGCAAAGGATGGCTGTTTCAATTTGTTTTGAGAGAGTCCAAAGGTTTCTCTAGGCTATATTAAAAATTAATAAACATTTTTGATTTGGGTTTAAGGTAATAGACCATATATTGGGTGAGAGAGAAAGCAGAAGTGAGTTTTTTTGGTTTTTGTTTTTTTTTTTTCTGGACGATATAGACCAAATATACTTTTCAAAATAATTTTTAATATCAAAGGGAAATAATATTGGACTAGATATATAAATATATTTTAGAGATAGACGTATATTTTATATATGGTAATTCATGAAATATATGGTGGCTTGCTAATTCAAACTAATTATCCATTAGTAATACAACAGATTGTTTTCTTGGGAGAGGGATCAAAATGGATAAATTGAAGCAAAATGCCACTTGCAATAAATCTGGGCAGACTTTGTACTTGAATATAATAAAGAATGGTTTAATGCTGATTAATAATATTTTTGTGTCTTGGGCTAAATAAGGCACCTAAATGGCACATACTTAAGTAAATTGTGAAAATAAGCCTTGCTATTTGTTAGTCATCTATTTTGATTTTATTTTGTCTATTCATTTAAATATGTCTTCTCTGAGAAAATTTGTATAAATGCCACCATGTATAATTTACCTACTATAATTTACTGTAATTTTTATTTATAGAGACATTCATAGATTTACTGTTTGAATTATTTCATGTTTTTTAAATATCAATGTATACTTATAGATTATGGCATAGGACCCTGTTTTTAATATCATCTTGATTAGTAATGTCGATTGTGTTCAGAATTTTATGTTCTCACATGTTTCGTCTTATGCGATAGCAGGAAATTATATAATGATGAGATTCAGTAGGTCAGATCAATAGCATTTTCCCCAAAAGGTGTATTTATATATATTCAAATTTTTATTTTTGTCACCCTCAGCCCTGGATCTCAATTTTCATAGCTCGTAGTTTTGATAGTCCACACCTTAGCCACCTGAGCCATGAAGGAGGTGTAGGTAAAGTTATACTTTTCCTTTAACATCCTTATAGTATAGTAAAACAAGTGACACTTTATTTTAAGCCTTATATTCTTTATGAAAATAACTAAAGCATAAATAATTTGAAAATAAAAAGAATAATTTTAAGGAGAAATGCTTATTAAAGAAATATTGACTTTCTGCTAATACTAAACACTGCAGTGGAAGTGCTGATGAGATGTTCATTTTATAAAAATGGGGAAAAAGGCCATTGATGAGAATTCATGAATTCAATTAGTTATACATGCAGTGATTATTTATGGAACATCTATTATATGCATTGTGCTGGACAATGAAGATACAATGATGAATAAGACCTGGAACCTTGAGAGTAAGGCAAGTAGTTTGTGTAGATAAACGTATTCACAAGAGAGGAGTAAAAGGGGTCAGGAAGGAATTCAATCAAACTGTAGTCACATATGAGAGGCCTCTAATGTAGGTTTGAAGGGTGAGACAAGAGGGACTTCCTGGAGGAGGTGACAACACTCTGGAATTTCAAAGGGTAAGTGAGAGTTGGGGAAGACAGGAGAGGCATTTCTGGCAGTGAGCATCCACTCAATCAATGTTCAGGAGAGACAGAGAGGATGATGCTATGGCAAAAAGACCACAGGTCAGTATGGCTCAAGGAGATTGTAGGGGAGAGAAGAAGGAGAGGTTTCACCAGCAAACTGGGAGTTTTTCAGTAGTCTCTCAACACTGTATTCCACATAGATGCAATGAGGATATAAAATAAATAAATAAATAAATAAAGAGGATAAGAGTAGATCTAGTTGCATAGGGCCATGAGTTCTGTGAAAGGTGGGACATCTCTGGAAGTCTCCGGGCATATGTCCTGGGCACTCTGCACTGCAGGGAACTTGATTACACTTGGGTTAAATTCGTTTGCCTTCTCTTTGAGCATAGAATTCACAAAGTTGATGGAAAAACTTAGCTCTTCTTTATTCTTGTGAAGAGTAATTTCAACTTCTCGGGGGTCAAATTGAGCCCTGCTTCACTTTGCAAATTTAGTAAAAGCTTCTGTCTGCTCTGAAGATCCTGCCTTCTCACTGTGGAAGTGATTGGACTAAAAGCTAGTCTCTTTGGTTTTGTGTTTTCAAGGCTTTCTTATATCACTGCAATTTCTTTTGCTTCTTCTCTGCCATTTATCACGCCAAAATGCAAGGAGGGAGAATACCTCTAAAATACCTCCTTCAACTGACTATTCCCTTCAAAGTTCTAATTAAAGGTTGTTACTTTCCATTTCAACCCTGATCATCTTAGGGAGCTCTAGAAAGAATGGAAACTTTAAAAATGGAACATTCTAAAAGAACAAAAACCAGGAGGGCAGTAGTAAACATAAAGCAGGTTCTCACAGTCGCTTAACATGTTTCTTTAAGCTGTCTTCCATGGTTTTAACTTCAGCAGCTAGGCATGATGGCCGCTTCCACACTGGTGCCCTTTGGCCTGCCCTCCATCTCCCAGCAGTTACAGAGCCTCTGTTAGAGGCCTGCTGTTTACTGTTATTCCAGACATACCAAAGAAGCTTACACTCTTCTGCCAGCTTAATGAAGTCACGCATTAATTCTTATTTATACTCCATTGCCAGTGAGAAAAGGAATCATTGGAATGCACACATTGTAACATCATCATCTTAATCTTTGGAGTGTTCTTGGCTCTTTAGGGCGATTCAAATGAGAGGCAATGAGGCGAAATTTCCTGGGTAAAACTTGGTAGCAAGATTATCATCTACAAAGTCTCAGGGTAATTTAGAATGTGAACATAATGTCCAGGATGGAAGCAAACTTTCATGTAGAAAAATCTCAGAAGAAAATATAGTACGTATAAACCAAACTATATTTAAAAAAAAAATCAAGAAGAGAGGTTGTCTGAAAACTGATTGACTTTTACCAATATTAGTAAATGGAATTCTAATAAAGTATGTAAAATCAGTATTTTAAAAACGTATATAATTAGGTTTAACATATCATCTGTAAATGTGCTGCATTTAGAAATAACTAACACTTAAGGCCTTTAGGACCTATTTAAGTATAAATGGGGATTTTTCATTTAGATTTGAAAATCTTATTCAAATTGTCTTCCCGTGTGTAAAAATAAAGAAGTACTACACTGAGGATTTCCTCACAGCTTCTTTGTAAATTATTGATGCATTCTTAAATATAAAAAAAACTTTCTCAAAAATAAATTACAGTTACTGAAACTGCTCTGAATTTAATGCAATCCATACATTTTCTGACTATAAAATTTACTAACTTGCTTCAAAAGAAAGTTTAGATGAGTTTTTGTATTTTTATCCAGTGAAGTAATTGCCCAGTTAGGACGTGGTGGCAGCTGGTAACACAAATTCTGTTGTTGATGAACAGACATCCCTTTGACTTCATGAAATGTGATTATTAGCTTGAAAATAATTTTTGAGATGTTTTTATTTATCTGATCAGTCAATACTCTTTAACTTTGACATTTTATTCTTCAAGCATTTATTTCAGAACATAACATTTGTATAGATATGACCAAAATGAAGCTATGTTTATGGTTAATTCAAAGGTTTGAAAGAGAAACTAGATTTTAAGCTAAGACACATAATAGATTTTTGTTTCTTCTAATTTTTTCTTGATACTCGATTATACCCTCTGATAATATTAAGTATATGCAAGCACCTTCTGCTCACCCTACAGATGATTATAAATAGATGAGAATAGCTCCACATCGGTGTTTGAGTCAGACAACTAACGGTTCAAGATTCAGCTGCACACCCATTTACCTTTAGTAACTGTGAACAGGTTCTTTTAATTTCCCTAAACCAACATTTTCTTATTTATATAAAATGCTACATATTTTATCATAGAATTCTTGAGAATGAATGTGAATAAACACACATGGTTAATATTGTTATATTACTTTTAATATTCAGTGTTAAATTCATGTGTTTAATGTTGAATATTATATTTAGCAATGTCTGTAGTTAATGATCTATAATGTTCAATGCTTATTTTACCTAGTACCATAGTAATACATTGTTTCTGAATGTTCTCATTATGTTAAAAACATCTATATTGTCATTCAGAAAGTGAGTGAAAATATATTTTTAAATTCATTGCGGAAGAATAAGCAATAATGAATAACATTATAACATCTCAGAAGCCATTATGAGTATACGGTTCTGTGTTTTATAAAAGTTTTTTTAGCAGGTTTAGAAATCTCTCTCAAAATACCATAAGATCAAAGGTAAATTAAATACACATGATTTTAAAGTGAAGGTCATTTCTGGTAAGACATGCTCACTAAAAGAATGATGAGAGAAAGCTGAAGGACTCACTAGGAAAGAATAAGAATTGCTACTAAGTTTATGCACAAATGAAGAAAAGGAAACAAATATGGGGTCTTAGTCCAAATACTGGTATAAAATTATTCAAATTAATGAGATGCTGTGGAATATGACTAAAATTATGGAAAGATACAGGAAAGAGTAGAAATGCATTTTGTGAGGAAAACCTTGGAACTTATAGATTATTTTAGCAAAACTGAAAGTGGAAAACATGACATGTTATTTTTCATAAACGTGGTTGATAGATGAGCACATCGGGCATTTTTTTGTAAATATGATTAAAGGTGACAAATGAACCGAAGTATTGTATATAAAATTCTTAGGGCATTTCCTGGCAGTAGTAAGTACTAAATGAAGATTAGCTACAATTACTCTTACTACTGCTGTGGCTGCTACTCCCTTCCTGCTACTACAACATCTATTACTACTGTGATGTTAGATTGCCAACTCAGTTTGGTGTTAGGTTGAGATGAGGAGGGAAGATCTGTTACACATAATTTGTTTATTGCTTACTGGGTACTTGATTCTGTATTAAATGCTTTTTATGCATTATCTCATGTAATACAGGCAATAGCCCTGTGAGATAGGTTCTATTATTGTCTCCTTGGTATTGATGTGCAAACCAAAACTTAGTTTGAATTTCCCAAGATGAAAGCTGGCTGCTAACCACCATTAGGAATTGATTGATCCTTTCTCACAGTGAGGCATTAGAAATGAGACAGAAAGCAGGTGAGAGTGGAACATTGTAGTATTTAGTATCCTAAAGACAGGAGGGACAGCAAAGTAAGGGACAATAACAGTACCATTTTTCTTGTTAAAGAATGAAGACTTTATGAAAGAAGATAGTTCACATATTTGGCAAAGGAATTCATGAAGACATTGTCATTCTTTCAGATACATTATTTTGACAAGGGGACATATTGTAACTTGAAACTCTCCAATATTTATAGGACAGATAAAACAATCAAAAAGTGGAAGACAGATCAAAGTATGGTGGCAGGGTCAAATATACTTCAGTGACACATTTTATTACAACTTGTCCTTCCTTAGATTCTTTGAAGTAAAAATCCTTGTTCAAATATATTCTTATCAGTGAGGACTGTCTTGACATTCTCCATTTAATTGTGCATGTTGCTTACCCACTATCCATTCCCTGCTATTTGTTCTCCCTAACACTTGTCTTCTAGCATAAATTACTTATGCATGGCTTTACTCTCTGTTACCTTCCTTAGTGCAAGCACAAAGAGGCAAGAACGTCTTTGTTTTTATTCTTATCTATATCTCTAGAGCCTGGATGAGCACCCAGTTCGTAATAGGAACTTTGTAACTATTGGTTGAAAGATGAAAGGCAACTTTTCAGAGACAGCTTGCTGAAATGTTCATCTGGAACAATAGATGAGTTATTTTTCTTCAGAAGGAACTGTTCATCTTTCTTCAGAAAATCCAGTAGATTAAAGAAGGAATTTCTGGGACTGATAGTCACAGATAGTCCCAAAAGTGAGTAAGGCATCTCTGAAGGCAACTCAACTCAATAGGCAAAAATTATGGAATGCAGTAAAGGCAACTTCATCCCTGAGGTGACATTCAGACTCAAAATGGCCAGTGTCCAGATGTAAAGAAAACATTGAGAGCAATGAAAATATGAAACTATGATGAACCTTTTTCATGGTAAGAGGCCTATTAGAGAAACATATAAACCTGGAAGTAATGGAAAACAGGAGTAAGAATCTGTGACCTCAGAAAGAGAATCAGCCCAAACTGATTGATGTCAATCTTTAGTCTTTCTGTCATAGGACACCCTGTTCTTGTATGTTGTTTTTGTTTTTGTTATTGTTGTTTGGTGATTTGTTTTGTTTTTGTGGTTTTCCCCTTATATAAGCTTAGTAAAGTTCCCTGAATAATTTCAACATTGACTTGGGTCAGCTAAGGAGAAACGTGTTTCAGCCACACCTAGACAAATGTGTTTTGGAGACTTGAAACGCTCCAAAGGGAGAGGTTTGGCAGCTGTTGAATGGGAAATAGGGTGGAGTGAGGGACTGCTGGTCAGAGAGTTTGAAATGAGGTGGGCTTGTTGGGTTGGGGACATGTCCAGATTGACTTCTGGTATTTCCGGATCACCCTCCAGGTGCCCTTCAGCTATGAAGGTCTGTGGTCACAAACCATAGAATTTCCCTGGCCAACCCAAATATAAGAGGTTCATTTTGTTGCACCCTGAGAAATGTTTTTAAGGTTTCTCTGGGTCTACTTTAAGGTCACCAGTATTCGGAAAACAGTCTTGGGACTGTTTTGTTAACTCCCCTTTTCCACATGTCTAATCTTTATGCTGATTCAAATGATTGCACAAACTTCTAACAGAACATTTTGGCTGTTTACATGACACCAGAGAATTGTTTTGACAGAAAACCTCCTAATATAGCAGAAACGTCAGTACTGGTTCAAAACACGGATGTGCATGCATTGTTTTTATCATGTGTGCCAAAGCACACCATAGTTTGTTATTCATGTTTGTCCATGGAATTCCCAGAGTTCTTTGCAATAGGGATTTAGGATGGGATGAGCTTAGAGAAGTGTGGGAAAACAGAAAGAATTGCTCTGTTTAATGTTGCTGTTTCTATGCTTATTGAAATACACACCTAGCAGAGAAGTTTGTTTTGTTTTATAGAACATTCTAAATGGGGAGTTAATCTGAGTCTACCCTCATTGATCTCCCACTAGTAAAGAATGATTTCATTTTTCAAAACATGATCTTTGCAAATGGACCAACTGAGTCTGCTATTTGCTAAACACATGTATAAAAATAAATCCCATTTTCTGGCCATTGTGCAACAACATTTACTTTTTTATTAACATAAAAAATTCCAATTTTGTGCACCCTGTTGGCCTAGCAGTTTAGTGCACCAGGCATTGTCCACATGTAACCCAAGATCACTGGTTCAAGACCCGGAGTTGGGGAGCAACCAGAGTGAACAAATGAATAATGAGAAACTAAATAGAATAAATAAAGTGCTTCTTTCCCCTTGCTCTTCCTGCCTGCCTGCTTGCTCACTTTCATTTCTGCCTGCACCTTCCCTTTCAAGAAAAATCCCATTTTATTCTTTGGTATCACAAAGCTGCTCTTTCACTGAAAAATGGGCCTGCTAGGTAGGAATGTAAGGACCATGAAGCATTAGGAACTTTCTGACATTATCTAGAATTAGAAAAAGTTTCAGTCTATTCTTGGAACCAATTTCAAGTGTTCTAAGGACATGTCATGAAGCATCTGTGAGGTTTTTTCTTCATCATGGAAACAGATTATATTCTTAAAATTTTAGACCTGTCCATGGGTGGTCAAAGAGAAGTCAGATGAGGAGAGTGCTATTCCAGCAAGTGGAATGTATAAGGATATAAATATTTTCTTATTGAAGGTCAGCTTAACTCAATAAATAGCTAACAGAGTTCAGCATACTTATGATTGCGGTTGATTAACTCTGCTTCCTTCTCTTAGTGAAATCAGTAAAACTTGTAGGACAGCTAATGGATTTGAAGAATGAGTGTCATTGGGATAGGGAACAGAAAAATGATGTGACGTGGAGAGTTTAGGGATCATTTATGATGAAGTTTTCTGTTTAGAAACTTCATACTAGGCAAACATGAAATGAATTTATTTTAAATCATTGAATCTCCTCTTGATGGTCAGTATGGAGGGAGTCACTTTTTTAGAAATATAAGGAGTCTCAGTGAGTTCAATAAGGACACATCCATTGCTGCCTCATTCCTGCCCGACTAAGTTCCTCAACTGCGGTCATGACTCTTAAGCCTACCTCATAGAAACAACTTTGCTATGTATAAAAATTCCAGATAAATTCTTCCTGACCTCTGAGAACTACACATTTGTGGAAGAATAGATTTGATCTTAGCCGGGGGAATTGGAGGCAGAATGCATTCAAAATAACAGGATTTCAGGGGCAGAAAAGCAGAGTGCTTATCTAGGAGAACTGGCAACAGGCTGCCTATTGTATGATTGAAGTTAGATGATTTGTCAGAGGCTAGGCCTGGAGTGTTCATTGGCCCCTGCTCTTAGAGTTTCTTGAACTAGGCTAAGGAATTTAAGCTTTGATGGAACTGGGAAAGAAACTGTCAGAAATGCTGTGGAGGGAATCTTTTTATGGCTTAGCCAGCAATCTAAATGATGTTTCTAACACTTTCTAATGATATCAATCAAACTTTGAGCCAATCATTTTATTCTAGGGAAATATTTCAGACTAAAGGCCCAGAAATTAAATCATGAAGACAAAGAGTTCCAGGTGTTTCATAATATTTGCTCAGCTTTGTCATGTTTCCTTGGGATTCAGCAGAGAAAATGGCTCAAAAGGCAAAATTCTATGACTTTTAAGTTTTTTTATTAATCTTAGAAAATACAGCATTGGTAGAAAATAAATGAAAAAGAAACACTGAATGCAACCAATGGCTCTTTCTCAGTTTTACTTATTGATTGTTTCATAGAAAATAAATAATAAAGGGTTGCCTTTAGTTTCATGCAAGTGAAAAAATAGCATGTTTTTTCTTCAAAAGGAATAAACAGAGACTAAAAAGATACAAAGAGATAATGTTAGTTTTTAGAAATTTTAGGTAGTCATTTTTAATAATCAAGTTAAGATTAAGTCACCTAATCACACTAATAATTAATAATCATGAAGTAGTAAAAAGTTCAAGGAAATGAAAAACAGGTGTGAGAGAAATAAGGTGCCGAATGGTGTGTGTGCGCACGTGAGTGCGCATGAGGGCACACGGGTTCATCAGCATCAGTCTCTTCCCAGAATGCTGAGCTGAGTGCAAATAGGATTGAGTTTTTGCTATGAATTTGTGTTTTACAGTGGAGATGCAAATAGAAGTTAATGTAATTAGTATATCTTTTCTAAGAACTCAACATTTCTTTCTCCTTCAAATGTGTAATTTCCTTTCAAGATAAAACAAAATTTTAGAGAAGTGAGAGATTTTGTTTTCTCTAGTTCAATGTTGCAAAAATGTGAGACATGTTAATTAAAAGAAAATTCTCAGTACATTGATTTTCTCGACATATGAAAAATCTCTCAGTGCAAATTTACTACTGAAATTATTTGTAAACTTTTTCTTTGAAAAAAGAAATCTTAGTAACATTTGCCTGGAGCATACTCTTCAGATGAACTAGATGAAGTCCACAAAATTAAAAGATAATCAAATGGTAGGGATAATGAATATAAACACTGGCACATTATCTTTCCCTTTTTCTTATTTTCAAATCCTGTTTGTGCAATGGTTCTGGGAGAGTGGAGGAGGAACCAAAAAGGAGGAATGGGGGAGACTAGCAGGGAGGGATTTAGGATTGCAGAGTAAAAGATATTTTCCATTTGTGGCAGAGTGAGTTTTGCTAACTTTGGAAGATTATTTTGGAATCCGTTAAGAAAAACTTACACACCAAGACTTGAAAATCTTGTAGCAACACAGTCTTCCCCAGCTTGACTGTTGTACAATATATACAAAACTGATTTCTGGTTTCTCATTCAACACTGTGATGTAGGTATATTTTCCTCTATAAAAGGAAAAGATTTAAGAAACCAATTCTTTAAGAGGAAAGAAAGCATAACTAAACCTAAATAGTTACAGCAGACTATCTTCTGAATGTGTCTAGTTAAAGCAACTATGTATATCAGGAATATTTTCCATTTAATTCTCCAGTATTTCTCAGACTATTGATTATGACATTATCTCTTGTCCTCTAAATGCTTAGAAGTATTGCTGGCTCTAACAACTGTTAAATATTGTCAGGTGAAGTATTGTGTTCTTTAGGTCAGCTTGTAGTTGTCAAACTCAAGATATTTCATCAGTGACATTACATTGCATGTACCTTAAATAAAATCTCATTCCAAAACATATTTTATCCTTTGCTAATCAAATTCATATTGGTCACAGGTTGCTGGCCAAATTTAAAGAAACCCAGAAAACATGATTCTATTTAAAATGTAAATTCAGTCAAGGGATATGAAGATGTCCTCAAAAGTTGTTTGAACCCCACTAAATATCAATTGATCATTGAATTAATTATGTGAGAATTAATTATGAGATAAAGCGACAGTGATTTGTAATTAAAACTATTTTATAGATGACTAAAAGAGATTGATTTTAAATGACTTTTCTAATGCTTGCATATTGCCATAAGAAGAAATGGACCTGGCTCAGGCTTTCCTGGGTCACCGTTATTTCTGTTGCATTGTATTCAAATGCAACTCTATAGGTTCTCCTTGCTGGGAAATCTATTATTTTCTTTGAGACTAATACAATTTATAGTTGGGCACATGGCTACCAGGCAAGTGATGATTTTTTCCTCAGACACTCATGCTAGGAATTTTGCCAATCACAGAAATTATGTTCTTATTGTTTATGTCATTGCCTACAAGATTAATTCCCCTCCTTGTGGCTGAAGTGGGGACCTGATAACCCATTTTTCAACTCTGAATTCAAAAATGCACCCAGTTGGGGCAATAAAATGGAAGGGAGTGGGTGCCTGGATGACTTCATGAAACAAAAGCACTCATTCGCTCTGACTGCTACTCTGACTATGGTTAAAATACTGTCTATAAAGCATTGGTATGTTTTCCTTGGTCTTCAGAATGCATTGGGATCAAAAGAAGACTGTGTTCTACTTAACGTTATGCCAGCAAATATCTTCATTTTGGTGGGGCAATTTAAAGCAGCTTTGGGGATGGTTGCTGCATTAGAGTTTACTGCTTAAGTCAATCTTGACTTTTTGGAAAGAATCACTGGCAAACCTGGATGTGAAGACCTTTAGAGTTGGGTTGCACATGAAAGAATTTGTGAAATGGTTGAACAAAGTTAGAATTCTTGCTTTATAAGTTATCAGTCTTGTAATTTTACAAAATAGTGACTATAAGATATGTAGTTTTAAATATTTTGGAAATATCACACAAGCATCACATATGCTTTTCATCAGACTTTTGAGATTTTATTACTTATGACCATCACTCATATCAAAACAGAAGACTGAAATTCTATTATTTCCCTGCTTCAAAACTCTTGGTGCACCCTGGTGGAATAGTGATTTGGTCAACAGATTCCAGCTGAAGCACAATCCACATATATCTGTATATCTGGGTTCGTATCCCAGTCTGTGGAGAACAACCAAGATGTGCAACTAAATAAACAAAATGCTTCTTCTTTCTTGTTCTCCCTGCCTACCTGCCTAATTACCTTCGTTCCTACTTCACTTTTCCTTTAAAAAAAAAAGTTCAATTTTTATTTACATTTTACGTTAAATAATTTAAACTTAAAACACTTAAGCATTTAACTTGATAAATGCTTTCTCACCTCTTAGAGATTAAAATTTATATTTTCTTTGAAAAATACATAAACATTTAAAATCTTTGAGAATTGTACATTGCATCAATATATGCTGTTAAGTCACATTTAAATAAAATAATCTTTCTGGGGATGATTAACTTCTCCAAAAAATATTTGGTTATAACTATAGTGTGTAATTCTAAGCAAATCCCTTTAATACATCATGTGCTCATTGGCATTTGGATAATTAAATCTGACAAGGAGTTATCCTTCCTCCTAATGGTTAATTGAAGCGAAAATAGTTTAAGGTGCTCTGATTTATTAATTACTCTGCGTAGTCTTCACAGTTCAATTTGTTTTTATTGCCAAAGCACATTATTTTGTGTCTTTCTTCTGGTGGTATTTTTCAGCTTCAAATTACTCTGTCATCTCCCACACATTAGAGAGGATATATAAAATGAACTCTGACTTTTTTCTGGGTATCGTACTATTTAGAAAGGGCTCTCATTAGGTACTTTGATTTTTTTTCAGAATTGACAGCAAACTTAAGTCACAGCCTGGGTAATCTAGAGCAGTGGGCTTCTTCCCCATAAAATTAGAGGATATTTCCTTTTTATCTTATTGTTTAATCCTAACATTTTGGGGGGGGGGTTATTGTTACCACTGCCTTAGCATGCTGATTGGTCTTTAAAGTGAATGTGCTTTTCTTACCTCTGTCAATATTAGTAGCCACTGAATCCGCAGAATCAGGAGATCCAGATTTCTTAGGCACTTGTAATGAAAAAAGCTAATTAGAACTCCTAGAATGACAATTTTGCAGAATACAGTGAAGAGTAAAATGCATAGTGTCAGTCTTGATTACCCTTAAGATATTTAGACTCAGGTTGGCATTAATGACCTACACATTACCATGCGAGAATTTTAGCGTAGTGCTGGATGTGGAGAACTCACTCAGCCAAGGTCTGCTGATGGACTGGCAATTTCTTACTCATCTAGAATATGTGGATGCCGTTTTGTATAAATTCATTGAGTTTTGTATATATCTATGTGTATATACATACATATTCATAATTATTCTGTTACCCATTTACTACACTTTAACTACTGATTAGCTGCTGGACACTTTGCCAAGTGCCTGCATTTTAAGAAATGCAGATATTTAGTGATTTATATTTGAACCATATTTCTGTTTGAAACTTTCTTTTTCCATTCAGCTCTTTAGCACTGTGTAGGGTAACTATGATAGGCATTTAAAAAATGGGGCTGCCATGGGTAGCTTAGATACTATGTTATTTACTCTCACTAAAGGATACTCACTGAATTGAGAACAAAGCATAATCTTTTCCTTTAGACAGGATAACCACATTATGGAATTACTGAATTTCTTAAACCATAATTACCTTCGAAAAGGTGTTTTGGCCAGAGAGGTCACCTTAGTCTGTGGATGCAGTTGAGGAGGAGGGTAGGAGGCAGCACAGAGAACATGACAACAGGGAGTAGAGTGAGTAAATAATTTTAAAGTTGGAGAGTATGCTTGAAATGCAACGGAAGGAGCCAACACATTGGGTTGAAAAATCTCAGCATCTTCACGGTCAAGATGCCAACTCTGAATGAATATCTGCCTCCCAAGGAAGGGATGGCACATGCCATCCATAGACGTGTAATACACAAGCAGCTGGTGCTTCAAGGAGGAAGAGAGAAAACATTATTAATTCTGTTTTCTGGGAAACTGAGATGTATTTAGTAAGCAGCAATTCATTTGGAAGTGGTGGGCATAGTGTAGTAATGGAGGACTCAGGGAAGGTGAGCTCCTCCATGGCCAGGTTGTAGAAGGCTTTGCAGTTCCAGTTGAGGGTGTTCTTACTTCTGTTGGTGGAGGGAATTCACTGAGTGCAAACAGTAAAAATACGTTTAGAAGGATTCATTTAGCTGTGTTTTATTGGATGATTTGATGTGTAAAAGAATGAGGTATGAATTTGGAACTTATTGTGGGAAATATACATGACAAGAAGATGATACTTGATTGTGGCTGACCTGTGAGTAGGCCAGTGAATGGATTTAGTAAACTCGATCAGTCTGAATGATTAGAAACGCCCATATAGGCATGTTTTATTTCCTTCCGTTTTAGTTTTGGAAAAAAAAAAGGCTTCTTCTGGGGCATTCTTCCTGTTGGTGAAGTTCTCATCATTATTTCTTCAAATATGGTTTTTGCTGTCTTTTCTCTCTCTCCCTCTGGGGCCTCTCTGATGCAAATATTGTTCCTTTTGATGTTATTCCAGAGGTCTTGAACGCTATCTTTGATTCTTTGAATTAATTTTTTATCTCTTTGCTGGTTTTCTTGATTGAGTTCCTCTGTCCTATCTTCCAGATCACTGATTCTAATGGAAGCCTCATCCATCTTATTGATGACCCCTTCTATTGAGTTCTTTAACTCAGCCATTGAGTCTCTTACCTGTTTGATATCTTGTTTCAATTCTACTCTTTGCTTCCTGACATTCTCATTTACTGCCTCTACTGATTTCTGGATTTCCATGAGTATGTTAATCACCATTACCCTAAATCCTCTTCAGGTAATTTATGTACGTCTGCTGTATTCAGATTTTTTTCTTGGGGTTTTGATTGGATCCATCTATTCACATATATTTCTCTGTGCCTTTGGTATAGTCGGCATTTTTTTTTATATTTCTGCGAATTGGGATTCCCTAGTGTTGCATAGGTTTGACTTGCCCAGGATTGACAATCAGGCTGCAGTTTCACCTGTACCCACAAGGTGGTGCTAGCGGGTAGCATTGAGATTTGGAACTGCCTTCTCATTGTATTCCAGAGGGTGGGGCACCCAATGGGCAGGATTTCCGGTTGGCAGATTGTGGTGGGCGGGATTTCTGCTCAGTGGACCCCAGGCTTTGTTTTAAAATGTTTGTGAGAGGGGTTTAAGCTCTTTGGCTGATTTCTGCTTATGGCCGCGCCCAGCGCAATTACACCACATGGTCTCCAGCTCAGCTCCTGGTGCGTTAGCTCGCCTTTCACCCCCTCTCATGTTGGTCCTCCGTGGTTCCCCTTTTCAGGCCCACTGGACCCTGCCTCTCGCTGCCTCCACAGCTGTTTCTGAAATCCCTAGCCTCCCATGTGCCTCCAGAGACTATTGAATTCTGTTCTAAATCCAAATCTGTGGCTTAACTGAGAACCCTGCTGGGCACCCTCAGGCATCCTTAATCATTGGCTGTTCTGTCTCCAGCTGAAGTGCCAGTTGTTTCTTGGTGTTTGTCTCAGGAAAATAGGTGGGTTCTTTTGTTTTCTTTTATTGTCTGTGGGGAGTGACCCGAAAGTGCGTCCGATCAAGTCACCATCCCAAATTATTAATTTTTTTAAACTAATTTTAACTAGAACATAAGGTAGACAAACAGTCCCCTTTGGGGAAGTTCAATACAGGGTGGAGGACATACTACACTAGGCAGATAGAATGTTGGGTCAGACCATTCTTTCCAAGTGGCCAAGTTAGGGGCCCCTAAGAAGTGTGTCAGAGGATAGGACTTGGGGAGGCACTGACATATTTGGGGAGAGGGGAAAGGGTAGAAAAAGGAAAACTCAGTTACAGAACATTCCTTTACAGACCTTATGCAAATAAAGTAATAGTACCATATTACCTGTGTATATAGAGCAAGGAGTTTGTGATTTTGGCTTTTCCAGCATAATTTGAAGACTGACACCAATAGAATTTCAGCTCTTACAAATGTTAATTCAATGATTTGGAGTAATTTGATAGAAATCTTTTGCCCTCAAACTTTAGCTTGATCTTATATTCTGCTGAAGTTAGTAGAAAAAGTCAAAGCTACTTCTGGGTACTATTTTTATGGTAATAGAATAGAGCCCAAATTTTGACTCATTGCGTTTTTTTGATGTATGGTTCAAGGTTAGTGTTTATTATTTTTTCCTAGCTGATGACTTAAAGGTCTTTAGAAAATGCTTAAGAATCATTTGTTTTTATGTATATTCTTTAAATTTATTATATATTGACAGTCTATTGATTCTTTTCATTGACAGTTATTTTTATTTCTCTTGATGAATCTCCTGCTATTAATCATACACTTAATGTATTAATTCATTCGAACCTCTTGGTCTCCACCTAAAATACTGGTGTGCCATTTATCAAATGACTCATTAATTATTTCAAACCATTAGGGTATCATTTAATAGCTTGCTGAAATCTGCAATTAAATAGTGTCCTAGTGCCCTCAAAATGTATCCTTACTTAATGACTCAGATGCTCTTGAAAAGGAAATTTGTTAAGTGACCACAACTCTGCCAGAGTTATAAATGGAAGTAAGTTTCTTTTCTGGATTGTTATTGTTTTGTTTTGTTTATCCCTCCCTGTATGTGACCTTCCCAATATGTCTGGCTGATTCCCCAATTATAACTATATGTAATTTTTATTAAAGCTATAAATTTGAAATTTTAATGCATGTGTCAGCATGTGTGGGAACCTCACAGGCCAAGGCCATTATATACCTTGTGCTCTGAGATGTGCTCCATTATTGTGTCAGCAGGTACCCCCCTCATTAACATGATGCTCACGATGTAAAGCACCCACCTAAGTCATTTTCTCATTGAATTCTCACAGATTATTATGGATTTTAGGTTTTCAGATTAGCCTAGATTTTAGAGATGAAGCAATTGAGGTTTAGAGTAGGCCCAGGCAGAGCAGGTCATAGACCTGGTTTTCTAACAGAGTCATTTGCTGTTCCATATCCACATTTCAGAGACCCTTATGAATCATTCATCCCTCCTTCAAATATTAATGTCTACTCTGGCAAATTGTACACCTTACTGAGAGTGAAGGGCAGGCAGTCTGTTAGTCCAAATTTTAGGGAGTGTTTCTGAGCTTCCTCTAATTCTTTTCAATGTTTATAGTCATGCTGGAGAATTTTTTTTTTTAATCAGGATTTGCAAAGTCCCACTTTTTAAAGTCAGCTTTGTCTAAGCATCTAGTATATTATTTAATACAGGTTAGAGTCTTGTACTTGTGAAATATAGTTTGATGTATGTGCATATTTAAATAATAACTAATGCATATTTCTCATTTATGCTGACATTTCTGTAACACATACGCCTTTCTTATGAAAGTTCAAAATATAGGGAAAATCTATAGATATTCTACAAGGGCCAATACAGTTTCCTCCCCCCTCCTTGCTACTTTGTTTTGTAATTCCTTTCTTTCTGACTTTCTCACTTTTTCTTTTGCATCCTCTGTGATTGTTACTTTCTTACCATTCTGCTACAAATGTTCCTTCCTGTGCCATCCTCTGCACATCTTCTGTTGTTTCTTCCTTAAACCTTTCTCTCTCTCTCTCCTGGTCAGCAGAAAATAGAACTACCCAGCTAAGTGCTTAGCATCTAACGCAATATGTGCTATTTTCCTTTTAAATAATACTGGGTAGTTAGCGTTTCTAGTCTCTGCAATAATACACAATTGCACTATTATAGCAGTTTGTGTATATTCTGTGGGTTAACAAAGGGAAGAAAAAAACAACAATTATATCTCGGCTTTTTGTTTGCCCGGTGTCCTGACTTCAGGTAACCTCACAGAGCTGACATTTTACCTCCATCCCCTGATCCCGTCCTTCCCCTCTTTCTCTGGTTTCCCTTCCACAGATCTCCCACAATTAACATTCACCTCTGGTAAATTGCCTTATAGACTTTTGAATGGCCCACTCACAGAGTCTCACATAGGGAATATTAGTTTTTGAGCTGTGCTTCCTTCTCATCAAGTACCTACTTCAGCATTGTAGAATGAAAGCCACGGGGTCCCCACCTCTGCCTTCTGCTTAAAAGCACCCCACATCTTCTCTACATAGAGATTAGGCCTAATTTTAGACTTGCTGCCTTTGGGAGGTTGGTCACCTCTGGGTTGATTTTTAAAGCTAGGCATGATTAAGAAAACCTCTTTTTTGCTTCTAGACTAATTCCATTTAGCCGTTATAACTTATTTTTAAGTAAAACTCAAGTTTCATAACCCAAAGAATTGGTTTTGCCTTCAAGGTCTGAACAAAGTAAACGCCAACTGATATTACATGTGAAATTGCTTCTTTGATTTAAAAAATTGGATTTTCATTTCCGTAGAGTAGGTTAAGAGATCCTTACTGAAACAAAAAAGAAGCATAACTTCATTCTCGTGTTAAATTGTTCTCTCATAATGAATTTGCCTGCTTATGGAGGGGAAAAAAGAACTCATGCAAAGAGACACTTCCTTTTATTAAAGAAAAGCAATGGACTTTATAAATACAGAATGCTAATGCTGTCAGTTCAAAGCAAAATTAGGTCACATGAATATAAGAGTCAGATATAGCTGGTACCTAGTAGGTGTTTTATAAATATTTATTAACTAATAAGACTAGCTAAGATGTAAATATTCTTTTACTCTGTGTCAGACACTGTCTAAGGAAACTTAGTTAAACCGTCACAACCACCTAAAAAGTATGTGCTTAATGCTTTCACGTTTTGAATGAAGAAGATAGGGGAGGGTGAGAGTCAATGACTTGTCCTGTCCAGAGACATTCAGCAGGCGAAGAGCAGAGTCAGAGTTCACACCCAGGCAGTCTACTTCCTAAGTTTTTCTTCATTCTTTTTTTGTACACGGCCATCTCCATGTAGGTAAAGAAAAGGTTTGCTCATGAAATCATATGTGAAAGGTGCTTTTTGAAATAATTCTGCTGATGAAAATTTCAGGTGTAAGCTTAGAACTGTGACTCCAGTCAAAAATTACTGGATACTGTGCACATAGTTGTACAGAATAACATGGACAGCTATGAATTTGTGACTTGGGTTAGTCCTGTTCCTTCATCTCTGGCCATAAAAGCTCAAGTCTATGGTAAGAATTTGATTTAAAGGAAAGATAGTTCTTGAAAAGAAAGATAAGACTTCTTATACTTTTAAATTCTCTTTGTTCTCTCTCTCAAGCCACCTTCCCATGTGATGGCCACTTCGTGCATCATTAATTTTTGATGTTTTGTGGTGTGGCTGTAACCAGTAAGACTCAGTGTGGATTTGTTTATTGCTAAACAAAAGTCTTTGGTGTATAGAACAAGTTTATACCATGTCAGACAACAGGAGGAGAGTTTCTTTCTATTGACTTAATTGAAATATCACCATTTTTAAGAATCACCATTGTCTTCAGGAGGAGTATGTTTAGTTAGGGTCGGTCAATTCTATAGATATTTAAGGATCTAGGGTTATTTTATCTTACATCCTCAAGACTTGGCTCTGACCTTCATCAATGAAGGGTGAAAAATCCTGTTTCAAGAGAACTGATACATGTAATCATATTGTAATAATCAGCTTATGCAGGCTCTGAGGAGACAGCTGGGTGTGGGGAATTGATTTGATGCAGGATTTATGATGGTTACAAGCACACACTTTGCTAGAAGTTTGGTGCATTTGAGATTGAAAACTGTAGATTGTATCTACATAAAAAAAAAAAAAAACAGATTTTTATGCTTAATCCTAAATCCTAATGTAGATTTCCAGCTTCAATATACATCAGAAATGTCTAGTATGCATGATGCTTGTTGAAGAAAATATTACACAGCATCTGGAGATTAAAAATGTACTTTATCCAGTTATTTCATTGGTCGGAATACTTGATGACTTACACTAAAGTGATCTGTGGGCTACTTTTTGTATTGAATACCTATATATGCATTTTTATAATGCTGAGCCTCAAAGCCCTAAATGTCTTTAGAAAGCCACCTTATATTAACAAATTGAAGAAGATAGGTCTTTATCAAAGATGGCCATAAATCTATCTGGTGACTCTAACATTTATGTTAAATAAGGTGGAAGTTCTGTACAAAAGCATTTGTATATGACAAACATAGTCAAGACTTCCTATGCAGACAGCAATATTTCTGAAATTAAGAGCAATATTTCAAAATATTTATAGTACACAGTTAAAAGTGACATGTCTTACAAGCACAGTCAGTAGAAAATGAACAGCAACAAAATTCAAGTTCAGAGACAAAGCCCACTGAATGTGAAATTTTATAGTTAGCAAGGCCTTTTTGATATTTCATCAGCCTGTCAGAAGAGCAGCTCAGGTCTGATCAACTTGAGCTACACAGGCCTTCCCAGAAATGTTGCCTTTCTTGAAGCTTCATAAGTGAGCTTTGAAGAAGAAACCTGAATATTCATGAAAAGGATTTAGTAAGTGACTTGAATGGTGGGGTCAGGGGTCAACGATGCTAACAGCTCAACTCCTTTGAACTCACTCCAGTGCCCTGGGCACTGACCTGGTGGGGTTCCACTCCTGCCAGTGGGATAAGGTCAGAGAAGTACTTTAGCCCCAAGATCCCAGAGCAAGTCAAAGCAGATCTTTAGAAGAACAAACTAGCTTGGGCACAGCTCCACAGGCTGGAGCCAGGACTGTGAGAATTCTCTGAAAGAAGGGAAAGGTACATCTTAATGAAAAAATAAATTTTTCTGAGGTGTTCCTGATGTACCCAAGATCTTATAAACTCATGGGAAATCAAAGGACTAGTGCTTTTCACTTTATAACACAATCTTAAAAAGTTAATTTGATTCCCAAACTTTTCTATATCATAGTGTGAATATAATGTGACCATAATGTGTCATAGTCTCATGAATCAGAGATTCATTTAAATGAACCATTTCCAGTTTCTGCAATTCATTTGTTTCTTAGAGGGCAAAGTAGATGGGTGGGGGCATTTAATTGTTCAGATCTTCTTGTAGATCCCATTAATTAGATTACTTTTTTTTAACAGCTAGGGAAAGTCACTGGAATTCATTATCTGTTGGAGGACAATGATAGATTTCTTTCTATTGATGATTATGAGACCCAAGAGTCTCTGTATTCCAGAGCGATGTGAATTCACTATTCCTCTGTCATGTCTTTTAAGTGAGTCTTTTTTTGCTGTTATCAGAGAAAATTTGGAAAGTACTTAGTGAATTTAAAAAAACATAAGCTACTTATTGTATTAACGTATTTTTAACTTTTGAAATATATGTAATGCAGGTTTTCTGGTTTTTTTGTATGTTTTAAAGAAGTTATCTAAACCTTCAAGTGTTTTACAGATGAAAAAGCTGACACCCTGGAGAAATGAAATGATTTAGCCAAGGTCACACATCTAGTTAGTAGCAGAGCTCGGGATAGATGTTGGGTCTCCCTAATTGAAGTAGGTGTTATTATATATGAGAGTACTCATATATATTAATATATGTAATATGTAATTAATTATTATATAACTTATAATATGATTTTCATGTATAAGGTGAGAAGTTTGTTTTGCAAAATTGAAAATTGTACCTTAGTGTTCTTCTGCAATTAATGAAACTGAAGAATGCCCTTCCATCACCCAGTAACATCAACTCATTACACAAATTATTTTTTGACTGCTACATATGCTGAAGTTCTATTTATGATTTGTTTTTCAGAATTAAATTAAATCAGAGTATTTCCGTATAGACAATTGACTTGAGGTTTAGCCTTGAATCATGTACTTAATAAATGCAAAGTGACAGTTCAATCTTGAAATTTAAATTAATAATTATCAACTTTTTTTCTGGTTATGAATATGTATCTTCTTTTGCTCACTTAAGAATTTTATCTCTATAGCATATCTGGAAATGTAAAAGCAGGTCTTAATCTTAGTACATGTCTTACATAAGCACATCTGATAGAAACTTCACAACAATAACAAAATTTAACTTTAAAAGAAACAATGAAAATTGATTTTAGCTTATGGAGTTGTATATATAGGTTGTAAACCTGTTTTCCTTTGCTTCTCTGTTTCTGACTCTTTCTTGGGGCAGCAGAAGATGAGGATGCTCCTTTTCAATCTAAACTGAAAACTGTTTCACAGATCACTGTAATTACCAAGCCCAAAACTATTTGCTCTTTACCCTCAGTCACATTAGACCTAGAGCAATTCTTCGCACTTAGCAGGTATTTATTAATTATCTGTTAAATTAAGGCATGCATGATGGGTAGAGAAAATGTCCTTAGTGCTTACAAGGGTTTAACAACTGTGTTAAGATTTTGTATATAAAGTTCTCACCCCAGGGAGTTTTACTTTCTTTTTTTAAGCAGCTCTATATACTGCAGAACATAAAGAATACACAGAAGATGACCCATTAACCATATGCAGAATTCACTCAGGCTTGGCAAGGAGGAGAACATGGATTTTTCTCTCACTGTCCCCTTCTACTCTCCTTCTCTTGCTCATTTGCTTTCCTTTTTCATTCCAAGAGAATCACATCCCCTCTGAGAACTCTCAGACCTGTGGTTTCTCTGGTTTACTCTTAAAGTTGTTTCTCATAATTTTTGTATCACACTTGTGGGAAATGTGCACACTTCATCGATATATTAAATACTGAAGGGTGAAGAGTATGTTAGCATAATGCCCCCTTTCTTTGCTAACCAGATAGTTTATATAGATCAAAAAAACAGTGCCCTCCATCTGCTGCTAGAGCTGGTGAGTTCTGTTCTGGCATTGGAAGTACCAACGGCTGCTTAATTAAAATATCATTTCTACAAAATTAATGTAAGATTTTTTTGATTGCACATATTATGTAAAAATAAGTGTTCTTGAACCATATCAAGCAGCCTCATAAAGAACCTTCTAAGACTGGGTCACTTGGAGTCAAAGCATAGAAAGGAGCAATACTTTGCTAGGAGCTATGGATAATTAAAATATATTAGGTTTGAAAATTCTTATTATGGGGGAAAACGTAAAGCATTTTAAATTTGCCACTCTACATAGTTGCCAAATTTGAAGAGACAGAGGAGGCTGGAGATGTGAGCCCTGGATTGGTTGGTTTGCAGATGAAAGGTGGTTCCAAGGTCAATGTTTTACTACCTCTAGGGATGACTAACCCTGGGAGGAGATGCCCCTTGAGTGTCAGCAATGTCAAATATCAAAAACACAGAAAATAAAAGACATACTTAATGCAGTGTGAATGTGTGTGTTGCTGCTCTTTTAAATAGGGTGCTCAGAGGTTTCACGCATAAAATGACATTTCGGTTAAGACTTGAAAGAGAGTAGAGAATTGACTAAACACCAGGAAGGTAGACCAAACAGCAAATGCAAATATCTTGAGGCAGAGGTATGCACTGATATTTTAAGACTACAATTCAAAGACCTGTGTTGCTGGCACAATCAATGAATGGAAAAGTGAAAGATGCAATCAGAGATTTGGGATGAAGGGAGAGATCACATAGATCTAGTGGGCACTGTAAGGACTTTGATTTTTACTCTGAGTCGGTTGGAACTCCCGGAGTGTGTTGGGCAAAAGAATAGCATAGTCTAGTTTACATTATAATAGAATTAATCTGGCTGCTATGCTGGGAATATCTATAGTGGGGAAAGGTGGCAGCAGGGGGTGTGGTTAAGAGGCCATTACAATAATTTAGGGAAGAGAAATGGTGTTTGGGCCCAATTGGTACCAGTGAAGGTTGTGAAAATTTGTCAGACTCTGGATCTGTTTTAAAGGTAGAGCCAACAGAACTTCTGAAGATCAGATGAAGTGTAAGAGGTCGGAGCCATGGGATAAACAGGTTATCCCCAGCCTCTGTGTATCTTCACAGAGATAAGAAAAGATACTTTCTCTGGGGCATTACAATTCTGGAGACTACAGTTTGAAGGGAAGGGCATCAAGCTATGTTGGATTTTCAGGGTGGAAATTCCGTACAATCCTGTCATTTCACTTTTGGGTATTTACCCAAAATACATAGAAAACCGTATTCTGCAGATATATGTACCCCCATGTTTATTGCAGCACTATTTACAATAGCTAAGAATTGGATGAATGGATAAAGAAGATGTGGTATTTTTACACGTGGAATACTACCCAGTTCTTAGAAAAGATGAAATCTTATCATTTGCAACAACATGGGTGGAACTAGATGGGGTTGTGCTGAGTGAAGTAAGTCAGAAGGAGAAAGACAAATACTGAATGCTCACACTCATGCAGAATATAAAAATAAACGTAACAGACAAAACAAAAAAACAACGCTTGGACATAAATAATAGAACTGACATTACTTCAACATATACTAAATTTGAAAAAAAGTATGTTGTATTTCAAACATTTACTTGAGCTTCTTAGCCAAGTATATATATATATATATATATATATATATATATTTCTTAGCCAAGTATATTTATCCCAGTGCTCTTCAATTTTTTCTCTTTCTATATCCCTCAAAATATTGGAAACTTGCTCATTTCCTCTATCATATTTGAAATTGGCAGCCTGTGTGTCACCTATTAGAGTATTGTTGTATTTCTCCACCACCACATGCATCAAGTAAGGAAACAGGCATCCAACTCATCAATAATTGAAGTTGGTCAACTTTGAAGTTGAAATTTGAGATGACAACACAACCACTAGAAAAGATTTACTGTGTTATATTAACCCTTTTCCCATGGACATGTGCTTATTAAATTTCCCTTTTACGTTTCAGAAATAGAATTTTATTTTCATGAGATCTGGGAGTCTAATGTTTTGGTCTTAGATGGTGGTGGTAAACCCACATTATCATTGCCTTTGAGAATCTATTTATAGTTGCTAAAAAACAGAACATTTCATTGTGTTCTCCAGGATAATTCCATTGTTCTTTATAATGTCCTCACCATCTCTCCATATCCATAGTATGCAGAACCATCAATAGGTAAACACAACAAGAACAAGGAAAGAGGTGGTGTTCTAGTAGTAAAATTATAGAAAAAACAGCCTGAAGATGATGGAGGTCAGTTATCTGCAAAACAAAACAATAATGCAACCATTTTAAGCAACATATAAATGTTAAATATTAAAATACTCATTAGAATATAGATGGAACCCCTAATTTTATCAACCTTTCTAAAGCTGTGTTTAGAAAAACAATATTTTTATTTGTTTGTTTAAAGAAAAGGTACAGGTAGAAATGAAGGTGAGTAGATAAGCAAGGAGAAAGGGAGAGAAGGAATAAGCATTTAAATTTAATTTTTACTTAGCTGTACATCTTAGTTGTTCCTGCTGGTCCTGGGACACGAATGTGAGTGTTTAAGACATATATGGACTGAGCTTGTCCAGAGGTGGTGAACCTAATTGTTAGCCCAGAGGTGCCAGACATTAATGTTTTCTAATGGAAACTATTTCAGCAGAACATAGGTGATCAATTTATCCCAGTGCTCTTCAATTTTTTTCTCTTTCTATATCCCTCAAAATATTAGAAATTCGCTCATTTCCTCTATCATTTTGAAGTTGGCATCTAAAATATTCATCATATGTTTCAATTGCTGCCATTGCAAAAGAAGTCATTTAGGGGCATAAAAGCATGATCTTGCAATTTTTAATGAACCTAGTATAAAATTAAATACCGTAACAATATATAATCCACCATTATCTACTATGAAAAAAAGATATATTTAGATCTTATTCTCAGAATTTTTACATGGTAGTCTTTACTGTTAAAGTCATATTTCTATTGTAATGTCCCCACAGAACTTATCCTGACGTTGTGTATTTTATGTTTGAAAATATGTCACTGGGCAATATAGTATCATTTTGTTATTTAAAATATGTCTATAAATTCAGAAACAACATTTAAAATTTTTCATGACTGTAATCCTCACTGTTTAATTATATCTCTGACTTGAATTATCATTAAAAGTGTAAGAATTGCCTTCTAGATCAAAATGCTATAAGTATATTCTATATTCTGATAAACAGTTATTAAACATAAAAAGCAAAATGTTGTTTGATGATCTTGAAATATTATGAAAAATGTATCTCTAAAAGAGGTGGTAGGGATCCTGACTAACAGAGCTCTTCTGATGTAGATATTTGGAAACGTCCTTTGCTTGGTGCTTAAGAGAGTTTAACACTTCTAAGAAATGTACTGTAGTAAGATTCTGATGACTAAAAGATATTTTAAGGATAAGTTATAAATACTGGAGTTTAAGGTTTAAAATGAAGATGGTAAGCATATGTGCTCCCTCAATAGTCCACATCTCCCAGTTGCAAGAACGCTGACATAGAATAACTTGACAATGTATCTTACATAAATTAACTCACTTATTCCTCAAAACAGCCTTTAAGACTTCATGATTATACTGACCATAGGTCCTGAGTTTACATAATGTGAGTGACTGCTTAGTTACTCAGTTTCTTTGGATAAAATCTGAAGCTATGGACCTCTGAATAAGAACTACAACAACACTGAGAATCCCTGAATCAAAATGTCAGGAATGTTTATAATTATTATGTGGGAGGATTTTAAACACACACACACACACACACACACACACACACACACACACACACACACAATTATGAATCAAGCCCAAACTAATTTTTCATTTTTAACTTTTTTGGTTCATAGAAAAGTTAGAGTTTATTCCAGATTCTTATCACCTCAGCATTGTGTTAACCCAAACAGAAGTTAGTAAGAAAAAAGAGATTATTAAAGCTTGTAGAAACTGGCATACATTTTACCAATATCATGAATCAAACTTTTTCGCAAGAGCTTGGTGAGCGATCAGAGCAATGACCAGATGGTCATAGCACTGTAGAATGTGACCCACAAATCTATTTGTTCTGATTTACTCGTTCTTAATTATTTGTCAGTTCATACATCCTTTATTTAAATATTCACTTAGTCACTTATTGAACACTTCTGGGGTTGGTAGTATTCAACAAACTTAAGATATGGATAAAAATAAGCCATAATCCCTACTTTGCAAATGAAATTTTATTTTTAATGCTTAAAAGGGATAGACAGGTGTAAGTCCTTACAACAGTGTGATGCTGATGACAGCAGATCCTTCTGTAAGACTTACTATAAGTAAGGCACTATTCTAAGAGCCATAAAGCTCAAATATTCTACATATTATAAAATGCTTATATTCAGTATCTTTCTAGAGGACTCAGGATGTCGTAATATGGTTTCATTAGTAGTTAAGAACCTGGAGTTTAAATCTCACCCTTTTTAGGAAATGCAAATTTAGTGAAGAACAGAAAATTAGTGTTTGTGTTCATGTTAATCAGCCACATACACTCAGAAGGCCTTAGTGATACCGACTAATGTTACCATCGTTGTGTCATCATTGTAAAATCACATCTTTGACAGTCAAGGACTCTAGGAATGAGCACATGAAAGAATTCATAAACCATAAGTTTATGTGTATATTTGCCTGTCAGTTTGATGGATTTGTGCTTGTAAGCTTCTTTCATCTTTGAAAATTAATTATACATTGTCCAGAAAGTGATGTTGATGATAGTGATGATGATGATGATGATGATGATAAGAATAATGGCATTTTTATGACATATGGTAGGGTTTTCCTCCATTTTTATGTTTTTTCAATGGCTTGGTTTATCTTATTTAATTTTATTAACAATGCAATGAAATGGATACTGCTTTATATCCACTATCTGGATGAGGAAAATGAGTCACAGAGAGTATATGTGAAAATTATAGATCTGGTGCCTTCTGTGAAATAGTAAAGGACTAAGTTTTCCCAGTGATAACCACACTTTCCTTTCTGTCACCTGAAACATTAGGAGTAATCACTTTTCAAATTGTTGCTTGTTTTGTCTTTGGAAGTTGAAGTTGCTATTGGGAGAGGTGCAGGAGAATTGAGAAGTCTTATCAAAGACAGGTGACAGAACAGAACGTTCTAGTCCCTGATCTCATCTGCTTTTTTTAATCTAAGATCCTCATACATCCTAATTCACTCCTTATCTCCACTCAAAAACTTGACCATCTTTTGGGGTGTGGACTTCTCACCAGGAAATGGGTTGCAGGTATGGGCTTCATCGATTTAGGACCATGATATATGAGAGTATGTATACAGATTACCTTGTATGCTTTCTTAAGCAGAAAACCAAAAGATGAAAGGAATTGGCGAGTTTTTTGATCATTCTGAGATAGTAAAATTTGAAATTGTGTTTGCTGAATGGAATAAAAAATGTAAAGATTACCTTCCACATATACTTCTACACATTTTAAGATATACATTATCAATACCATTCTTATTTAATGTTAAATACTCTAAATACTCAATGCCTCTTTTAATTATAATTCAGTTTCCTCTGGCATAACTTTAGTGATACCTGTTTAGTTGTCTTATTCAAATTATCTAAGGCTAATGTTTTGCCCTAAAAAATTTACTTCATAATCTTACCCTATATTTGAGGTGATTTGCTTTTGACAATGAAAAGTTTAATGTTTGCCTCAATAAAGGCTTTGAAAACTGTTTGAAGATTTGTGATGTACTAGACTTAGGGATTCATAGACAGACCCTGAGGGATCTTTGAAATTATTTCATTTCACCTCACAGTAAGAAAGTCAGAGATCCAAAGAAGTGAAACCGCTCCCTTTGAAGCCAGGTCAAATCAGTTGTCTTGACTCCAGGTGAGAGTTTTTTTTTCACCATGCCAAGAAACAAAGGATCTTTGCTGTTTTTAGTTCGGTAAAGAACAAAAGCATTTTATTAACAAGATATATTGCAATATATTTTAGGTTACATGTCAGTAATTGCATACAGATCTGATGAAAAAATAGATACATATTTCAGAATGTATATTCAGTATAAGAAAATTCTTTTCTCTAGCTTTGAATTTGTCTGCTGCATCTCAAGATACTTTCCTGAAGATACTTTTTTTTCTTTTTTTTAAATAGCCTCTACTCTATCTTAGTTTATTACTTATGTCATTTTTTCCTGACTTTGCTTATTTTTCTGAAACTGATTCCACATGTTACTTTCAATCATAGTGTCTCAAGATTGGGAATGGCCCCGAAGCATTTCCCTGGTTTGGCATTCTACTAGAGTCAGTAGGAGTGAGATGTGGAATGCTTTGCCTTAGTGTTGCCTATTTGTCCATAACCAGCTGAGATTTAAAAACAAGCAAACAAACAAAACTTGTTTTATACTTTATAAAAAAGAATATGAGACTCTATAAGAGACTTTTACAGACTCATCCTGAAATCAAGAAAATCAAGTGGGAAGAAATCAATCTGGATTTCCTCCTTTTGAACATTCTGGTAAATTGTCAAGCTTTAATATGTCTGAAATTATCTCTTACATAAAGAGAACGGGACTTTGGTAGGTTAATATAAAAATTATTTAACTAACAGCCAGTTATTGACTTAGTCACCTTATGATATATATGATTTTGATGTAACATTTTTTTGAAGTCAAAATCAGTAGCTGTGGCCAACAGGAGTAATAAATAATATTAGTAACTTGTTGTTAACAGGTATCGGCAATGTCTTTTATTTGTTCTCCTTAAAGGTCTATATTCTAGTTATTTTTAGAACAATAATATTTAACATGATTAATTAAAAAAAACTATTTTAAAAGTTGGAAGTATATAAAGTCTAAGGATATGAAACAGAGATAGAAGTCAGTGAAAAAATTTTTTAATTCTTTTTTTTTTACTTACTTTAAAGAAAAGGTGCAGGCAGAAATGAAGGTGAGCAGAGGCAACCAGGCAGGAAGAGAGAGGAGGAAGAAGCACTTTATTTTCTGTAGTTGTTCAACTTGGTTGTTCCCTCTGGCCCCAAGATGAAAACCTGGGACCCTGGAGCATATGTGGACTGTACCCAGCCCCTACTCCACCAGAGTGCGCCTAAAAAATAAATTTATGAAATAGTTCTGTCTCTGGATAGAAAATATGTTTTCCTTCTGAGAAGCAAGAACTAGTGCTATGCTCATCTGGAACTGTTTCCTTAGACATGACCTTTATTTAATAAGCTCTGATATCTGGAATTTCCCAAGTTTTCAAAGTATCTGAATGTTTTGAGTACAGAAACACATAATGAATTGAATTCTCATAAAATAACCCTAGAAACAGCTTTATTTCTATTAATAATGTTTTTTAAAGGAAAGGCACAGGCAGGAAGAGAGAGGAGGAAGAAGCATTATATTCTTTATTTTCAGTTGTTCACATTGATTATGTTCCTGAGGCCCTTGGAATGTACATGGATCATGTTTCTTTGAATGTGATTGACCTAGCCACTACTCCAAGGCCATGTCATCTAATATTATATTTGAAATTACTTTCTTGTAGATATCATATATATACATATATGTATATGTATGTATACATACATATATATATATACACACATATATCTGGATCAATTTTAATCCACTCAGCCAGTCTCTGCCCTATATATAGTACACTTACATGAAAATTACACTTAATAAAATTACTGAATGATTTAATGAAATTATTTTATTAAGACTCAAATCTCACAATTTAATTGTTTTTTTTCTTTGATTCTTTTTTCTCTTCTTGCCTTTTCCTGCTTTCCTGTAGGCTACTCACACATTTTCTAGCATTGTATTTTGTTCTGTCTATAATGATTTTGAATATATCTTTCTTTATTCTTTTTCTAGTGGTTGCAGTAGGAATCATACATGTGAAGCTTAACCATGGTGTATTAGCAATGATATTTTGCTACTTCAAGTGAAATGTAAGACTTTTACCCCAGTTAGGTCCCTTAACCTTCTTCAATTAAAAATTTGTTTTATGGTGTTTTTTTTTAACAATATTGAGAACCTCTTAGAAAATATAATTTTGCTTTCAAAATTTAATATAATTCTTAAAACTCAAAAGGGCATGAGTGGTATACTTTATTTACCCATATATTTACTTGTTCTGTTTTCAAGTTTCCTTCTGTTGCATTTTCTCTCTGAAGAATTGTAAACAGTTCTTTTAAGGCAGCTCATTGAGTCATTCTTTACATTTCAAGGTGCCTAGAAAGTTATTTGCCTTTTGCTATCTTTTAGAGTCTTTTGCTGATGGTTTCTTTTCTTTAATCCAGGGTTTCAGGTAGAATAAGGGGGAGTCTTAGGGTGTAATGTACCTGTTCTGTGCTTCTGGAACTGGGAGTCTTCTCAGTACTTGTCTAGGGACACCATGCTAGAAACACAAAATGGCGGTTGTAGTCCCATCACTGTGTCTGGGAACGGAATGCTCATTACCCCTTTTCCTATATCTCAGGGACAGTCTAGGGTCCTATTACTGTATGACCCATAAGCATTTAGCTGTTTTATGTTTGATCTGTAAATGCTCTGTGGGTAAGACTGTGGTGAGCTGTATCAAAGTCGATAAAATGTTGAGGAGGAAATTATGGGAAGAAAGCTTTTTCTTTAAAAATACATACAGATAGATGGATGAGAAATATTAAAGTTGGGAAAATACTCAAGTAAATATTACAGTATTACAGTAACAGTAGCTAACGATTATTTGCAGACACTGTGCTAATTTTACTTACTATTTTAAATCTTCACGTGCTCTAAAAAGTGATATCATTATTTCTATTTAACAGATGTAGAAATGGAGGCTTAGAGACAAATCTCATGGATCTATATGGTGGTAGAACTTCAATGAACTCAACGTTTCCCCCAATGATCAGTTTATTGGAAATATATATGTGAAATACATGGCATATATTTAATGCTTGAAAATAGTGGCTTGTCATATTTTTTTGTACTTTATGTGAACATTTCATGTAAATATATTCCTGATTTTCCAGCAGTGATGCTAAAGAGCAAAAAATTCCATGTATATGCAGAACACAAGAACATTTTCTAGCAACAGTGGCTAAAGATGAGCTTTCAATCATTCAAAAATAGGAATATTTAGCAAGTGATAAATATTGCCAGGAATCTGAAGATATTTTTCTTCATTAAAAAGGCTCACTTGCAGGATTGACTGTTGACTGATTTTCATCATCTAAGTTAGGCTGCTAATATTTAACATGTCTCAATTTTTCTCAAAAGCTGTGGAGTATGTTAACTCAGGTCTTAACTTAATTCAACTCCTTTCTATTACTGAGAGTAGAACAGAGTGTGATGTCTAGCAGGCCGTGATTTCATGGAGACAACTGACCAGAGAATTGCTCTAGATCTGGCCTGAGAAGCAGTATGAAACTGGGGTCCATATACTGCCATACCAAAATTAAGGATAGTTGACATTGGTGGGCTGCAGTTGGTTCTAAGCTGTCAGAACTTTTTATAAATAAGCATATTTATGGGATGCTTTGGCTCCATTCTGAGGTTGATCATAAGAAATATTACAGAAATGTATTTATTAAATTCTATCAGTCCCCTTTGAAAATTGGACATAAGTACCCCCAAATGGTTTCACGGTTCTTTGTAAGATGTCTGATTCATTTCAGTCCCAATTCTTTTAGCAGTGGAAAGTGAATGCTATTTTGAGCTGTTAAATGCATATGTTCAGTCTGAATTTCAATAACTGTCCTTTTAAATTCAGACTGTTTGTATTTTCTCACATCAGTAAGAAAGGGATTCAGATCATTTGGGTCTCTTAGAGACCTCTAATTCTCCAAAGTCCTTGAGCTGAACCAACAGCTGAGTAAACTTTTTAACGCATATTTAAAACCTACTCATCTGAATGCATTGCAGTAAAATGAGTTAAATGCCTATATTCTGCTTCAATGTCCTCTGAATAGCTCATAAACCAGAGAACTGGATAACAAAGAAAACACACAATCCTGATTCGTTTTTCCCTCCAGTGAAAGCGGTGAACCTGATTTGCAAAGTTCACAGCACACACTCTCCTGGTGAATGATGCAAAGTTGTGCACACCATCTATCTCCCTGGGTTTGAATGAACTCATGAAATACTTGCCTGCTTTCTTTGCAGGTGCCATCCCTAGAGCCAACCCCTTGGCATTTCTAGCTGTTTTCACACTCCATTTCAGCCCTTGCTTAGTTTGTGTGTGGTAGCCACATGGAGGCTTTCTTTCTCGCCAGAACTGTGAAGCAGGTCAAACCCTGGATTTAGAAGTGTTAGAGTGGGTGGGGCTGTTTTCATCTACTCCATCATTTTGCAACAGAGAAGATTTTAGGCAGTGAGTGAGCCAGAGGTCTGGGCTTTCAGACAGACAGATGGTTCCTGGCAGACCAGACAGTCCCACCCTGGTCTCGTAGCATGGAAGGAAATTAGCCTGGGTTGTAGCAGTTGGAAAAATTTTTTGCAGAGGAAATGAAGTTTCTAGTAAGCCTAAGTGATAAAAGTACATGGTTGGGTAGAGTTCAGGATCTCTGAAAGGAAGAGGGTGAAAATGATGAAAACACTAGGCCTGAGGATGATAAGCATAAGCATACTGTTATTTACAAACAGACTGATGTTTTTGAACATCTAACAAGTTAAGCAAATCGGTGTCACTGTTGTTTAATTGCAGGACATTTTGAACTAATTCCTAATTAGAAACAGTCAAGAATGGAAGTTTGTCTTGACTGAGTTGGGGTTAACAGAGTTGAAAATGCAGGGAAAGAGCTATTAAGAAAAACTAAAAATTAACATAGACCTCCCTCCCTCACTGCCTTCTTCCCTCCTCCCTTCCCTTTTAAAGGAAAGGTATAGGCAGGGGGAGGAAAGAAGAAGCATTTATTTATTTATTTATTTGTTTATATAGACCTTTCCTTCTCTACCCCAGGTCACAAATCCGGGTGTTTGGGCTTCACTAGATGGCATCTCCGAAGTCATAGACTTAACACCTGAGCCACCAGACATTGTTTACTCATACTCGAATATCAACACTCGTGGAGTTTTAAAGTATGCAAAAAGTGAATTGATCTTTTTAAGGTTTTCTTATTTGACAGCAAGCATAGCTTTCTTAAAGGGCCTGTATCAGGACAATTTGTCTTTAGGAGGCAGGTAATGAACCGCTAAGCATTTCTAAATCATCAAGAAGTTACTGCATCATGTGCAGAATGGAAGTGGAGCTGCAGAACACAAGGCATCATTAAGTCAACTGAACATGTGCACGCCTGCTTCTGAGAGTCCTTAGAGGAGGTCCTGCAGGACACAATCTGGACAGGTAGTAAAGTCGTTGTATCAGTACCCGCTGTGTGAAGCGCAGTGTCAGTCAGGTGAACTTAAAATCAACAGTTGGCTTGAAAATCCAGAGTGCTTGCCTTTTTTCATTTTGGCTATAAATTAAGGAGAAATGTAAGGAGACGTTCTCACTCTATGTAGATGGCTTCTGATTATTTCAAAGAGCGTATTTGAATCTGGCTTTTCTGTCAATGCAGTATGTAGGCTCCTTACCCAAAAAAGGGAATATAAAGATCCATCTTCTAGACATGTCAGCTTTAGTTTGTTATTGCATGTGCATTTACAGTGTCGTGCTTATTTGAATTTGCACAATATCATTATTATAAAAGAACATTATCTTACATGTAGTAGATTGCTGAAAGGAATGCAGCTTGATGGCAGAGAATATTCTAAACTCCCAGTCTCATTGGGAGCCTGCTGTAAAAACATCTGCAGTTTGGAAGAATTGGAGACGACTAATAACACTGGCTGTAATTAATAGTTAATTGTTTAAAGGAAAGCAATTAACAAATGAGCTGATACTTAATCTCCCCAATTAAAAAACAAGAAGCCAAATAATTCAGAAAAAAGAAATAGCATATGTTGCTTCCATCATTATTTCATATGGAAATGGTTGGTTTTACACATTTGCTTTTTGAAATATACATTCAGCCGACAGTGGTGACCTGGGCCTCTAAGACCTAATTCATTTGATTTTTCTCTTCTGTTTTATAATGCCCACTTTGGAGATTGTGTGTTCAAATTGATTTTGTATTCCATTCTAGACACCACATTTCAATACTGACAATAACAAACCACAGATGGACCATGAGTGTGGTGAGGTTCACGATTTGGATGGAGTATAAAAAGGAACCATGTTTAGACTGCAGAAGAAAACTCTTGGCAAAGACATGCTAACTACCTTTTAGTAGTTGGAAGACTGTGTTTTGAAAGTCAGATATGTATTGAATTGCATACTTACAGAAAATTGATTTAGGACTAGTGAATAGAAATGAGAAAATAAATTGCTCCTTTTCTCCATCCTTAAACATGCACTCAAATAATTAAAATAGCAACAATCATATAGCAAGAAGTGACTGAATGTGACAGTTGCTACCATTTTACTTCTTTCAAATGTGATCTTAGTCCATTTTAGCTGCTATAACAAAAATTGGTAGTACAAGCAACAAACTTTCATTTCTTACAGTTCTGGAGACTGGGATATTCATGATCAAGGCGCCTGAAGCTTCAGTGTCTAGTGAGAGTCTGCTACCTGACACACTTATTTTTGTTGTGTCCCCACATGATAGAAAGAGAATTCTGACCCTTTGTAATAACGAATGAATCCCAATCATGTGGTCTCTGCCCTCCAAATGCCCCACCTTCTAAAACCATCACATTGGGATTAGGGCTTCAGCATATGAATTTTAGGGGGAGACAAACTTTCATTTCACAACAGTTGCACATCTATCTCCTATTCACTCCACTCCTTGCTGAGCCCAACACTGAGGTTCTGTGCCCATGGTTATTCTTCATGCCAGTGTCTTGGTTTGATCACACATGACACACTGCTCTGATTAATGGTAATTACTAAGCCCTTAGAAGCACTGGAGTCTCATCTCTTGCTTCCGAGGTTTCTTCTGGTTCCCAGCATTATAACTTAATGGTTCAAATGACTCTATATTCTTAATTTTTATCTTTAAGTGAGCGTTTTACTCAATTAACTTCATTTTGTATGATTATTTTTAAAAAAGAACTTTTATTTCATAATTAAAAAAATGTAATTTGGAATGTTGTCATCTACAAAATTATCTCAACTTTTATTAACTAAAATTGAGACCTCAGGTTGACATTCATTGATAAGAGACAGTGTCTCAAATATAGAATATCTATATAATTTTGTAGCTATTACAGAGCGGTAGCTATATAATTCAATGAGAACCTTAGTTCCAAATACCCAGAACTTTCCTCTTCTAGAAAGCTATGAAACTGACTGTGGGATTTAAGCAGATATACTTTCAGAGAACATATTTTCTGAGATGATCGATTTAGGCCATGCATTCTATATAACCAGACAAAAACAAAGCATGATGTAAATTTTGCTCAATTTTTCTCCACTGCAATCACCATAGGCTCATTATTTTCCTCTCTCAGGTGTGAGCTCCATTTCTGATGGGATCAATGTGATTCGATAGGGATGTATACAGCAGTAGGATGGTCTATGCTTTGTACAGAGGCACTGGCTGAGGGAGGTGAGGGACTGGAATCCTGCCTGCATTCCACACACCAAATCTATACCAAGCCCAGTCACCCAGAGTCAGTCAAGACAAACTGTCCGAGCACCCCACCCAAAGAGCATCTGATTCTAATTCCCAGGAAATCACTCTCAAGGCTCACAGAAGTCATGAGCAAGAGTTGTGCTTCTGTCAACCTCCTGTGAATTGGGGCACAGTTTGCCAGTGTGGTTAAAAGCTTGTCAGAACTTATCCTGTATGGGGCTTTTCCTGGAGGGGAGGGTTATGTGTGTGTCTTGAGTGGAGAGGCAGTCAGACACAAATCAGTGGTGACTGTTCATAGAATGTGTTTTCAAGGCCTGGACCTGCGTCCTGGGGATACTTACTTTGATGAGGTCCTTCTGCGTCTTCTTGATGGCTTATGTGGGATGGGACTGACTCAAGACAAGGAAAGAAACAGCTAACCCTTCAGAGAGCACGCAGGAGACTTAGCTTACTGGTTGAATGGCAAAATGTAGCTCAGTAACTCCAAATCCAAATCATGTTTTTAAAGCTCCAAAAGTTGGTCTCAAGTGCCAGAAATTTCCTTTTTGGATTGGCTTTCAGGCAATGAAAGCTCAGACACTGACTCATCAAACTATTTCCTTATTAACAGACGTGGTACCAAACATTTTTGAGGTTTGAAAAAATAACTGAACTGTTGCTCAAGCCCTTTGAGCCTCTCAAATACAAAACTTTGCTAACCTCTTAATTTTGAGACTTTTTGAATGTCAAAGGAAATCTGACCACTTTCTATACATATACATCTTTGTTATTGCTCTTATTCTTAATTTTATTCAAATACAATTTGGTCAAGGATATTTATACTTGAGAAATCTTTTGGGTCATTTCATAAGCTGTTTAGTGCTTAATTTCTTTTGAACAGAATAGTGTTGTACTTTGCCAATATTAAGCAGAAAGTATGTTATTGAGTACTAGCTTTATTTAGAAAGAATGAGGCTTCATGTATTTGTGAACAGATTTATTTAACTGACGATGTGCCCCGTGTTATCAAAACAGTTGAAATTTCTCTTATACAGTCAGAAAACCTCACCTTATTAGAACAATGTCTGTCAAAACTAACAATATGTAACTAGATTTATTTTCAACATAATAGAAAAATAGTGGTATACCCTTGTGAACCACATGCAGTCCAAGGACCTGGGTTTAAGCCCTTTGGCTGAGGTTAAAAAATAAAAAAAGGGACAACTGTAAGGATAAATCATCTTCCTTTTCTTTCCATTCTTACATGCTTCCTCCTCCTCTCCCTTCCTTCTTCCCTTCCTTCCTCCCTCTTAAAAGAGTATATATATATATATATATATATATATATATATATATAAAATATATAAAATATAAAAAATTTTATATATATATATATATATAAAAGTTCCACAGAATAAAAATCTAAGGATTCATATAATCTTGCTTTTGCTGATATCCTGTTATTCTGAGAGCTTAGCATTTTTGTATATATTTATTAAATGGAATAATTTTCATTTGATGTAGGCAGAAAAAAGTGTTATACAAATGAAGTGTTACACTGAGGCAAGTAAAAATAATGTTTCAAAAATGTATGACAGTCAATGGAAGATGGAGCCTGGGGACTGAACAAATCTCACTGTTGCTTCCACTTGAAAAGACTGAATTTTTTTTCTAACAAAAACTGATATGTGACTGCTGCTCTATGTTTGTGTAAAATGAAGTTGATATACTTCAGCTGATCCTCATTGTTTTTTATTGCTACATAATTTATCCATTTCCCTCAAATTTCATCTATGTATGTATATATGTATATGCTAGTCATTATATTGACATTACTGAGAATGAAGACCCCTGATTCCTTAATTATTGGCCAATAATGTTCTTATCTCTTTACAGATGAGAACATTGAAACAGAATAGGAAAATGTTCTCTCTGAGTAGCAAAGTGTTCACTGGCTCTCAATAGAACTTCTTTGAAAGATGGCTTTTTAATCCCCAGATCTGTATTTAACCCTCAGGTTGTAATGTAAATCATTTGGAGGAGATCTGAAAAAAATGACACATTACTGGTGTCTGCATTTCTTTTTCTCCACTGAGGAGCACATTATGGTAAAACATTAACTTCTTGATGGTTCAATTTCTACATTTATAGCATAGATTAGGGTGCCTCTGAATTCACTGGCAATAGAAGAGGAGAGATAGAAATAGTAAAATTGACTGCAGTCCCTAAATGGTAGATGGCGTTTCCTAGTGCCTGCTTTATTATTATCTATAAAGATGATACCATAATGGCTTATTCCATATGACAATGAAGGCGTATGTCTTATCGATCAACTCTGTGCTTTTGGGGAGGTTGGCAGAAAATGAATTCAAAATCTGGGCAAAGTTAGAAGTGTGCAACTGGATACTGGATAGAATATAAATCTGTGAACCTGCTCTGGACAGCATAGTTAACTCACTTAACTTCCACTAGTGACACCAACGAGCCATATTTAACGTCAAAGCATCACAGAAGGTCAGCCAGTTCCTACAGGAAAGTCTGTCAAGTTTATTGTGGCTCTGCTAGAATCATGAGGAAGCTAAGGCATGGAGAATTTTTAACCTGGTGCAACATGGCAGCATTCAAACAACTGTGTTTTAAGTGGGTCTCCTGTGAACAATTTGATAGATACTCTAACAGACTTGCAAAATCGTAAAGACCTTGCCATGAGTGGTCATTCATTTGAATGTATTCAGTGACAGAAGGGTATATAGAGGGTTTTGTCTTTATTTCTTTTTACATTTTATTCAACAGATGTCATTTGCATTAGCATCTTTGAAATACAGAAAGAACTGGGCATTTAAGCATAAGCTTGTATGCAAAATTATATTTGATTTCAGTAACATGCACAATGGAAAGGCAGGAGGTAGTTGAAGTCACAGATGGATGAGCTGACTTTTCTTTTCAGGATCTACCCATTCCAAAACAAGCTTTCATCAGCCTCTGTAGGATAGTACTTAGGGGAGGAATAACATCCATTGAGTTGGGGTTGCCTACTGTTTTCCACACCATGAAATAAAAAAGTAGCAGCCTGCAGAGTTTTTCAGTGACTGTTTCCTGAGAGAGTTTATCAGCTAAGCAGTATGCTTATTACACCGATTGTCCGAAATTAGAGAGTGCCCACATACAGATGTTTCATGTATTCACTGGGGTGAATTAGGCAGAACAAATGATCCCCAACATCAGGGAAATACAGTTGGTATTTTTCCCTTACTTTTCAATATGGGGCAAATATGAATAAAAATAGAAATTCTGGAGAGCCAAGGATGTGACACAAAATACACAAAATTCTACCTGACAGTTTTATATCAGAAATGAATTTAGAGAAGTAAAATCGCCAGTTACTCACACAACAGTCTCCATAGATTATGACTGTGACTTTATACTAATCCCATGATAGCAAATAAGAGTAAGAAAAAGATTGATTTCTGTTCCTGCTTAGCCAAGGATCCAGGCGAGAGTACATCTCCGTTTGAAAAAAGCATCTTTATTCCAGCTTAGTTTTCTGGGACTTTCTGTTCTGCACTGAGTGGGTGGCAGCAAAAGGGAAAGTAATTAATGACTATATTTGCCTTTTTTAACTGTATATTTACTTTGAGAAGAATTAACAGCCCACAGGCAGGTTTTTATGGTCTGAGTCTTATATTGTCAGAAAATCACCTAGAGGAGCAAAAGAAAAAAGATTGCCTGCTTAAGGAAGAATCAGCAGGCAGAAAGCTACAGCATCACTGTCCAGCATTCATCTTCCCATGGGAAAGATAATAGGCAATTACCGGAAAGCACTGATCATTCTCTCAAGAATCTAAGATGGGGATAATGGAATTTCCTTCCACGCTTTCCTGTTGTGTTCATTTCATGGGGGAGACATTAACTGTTAGAATAGAATCTGAATGTCAGTCTTGTTTAATGTATGTGCTTCCCAGTCCCCAGCACTGCCATGTGGTGTGGTCTTGTGGAAGAACTTCACATGAACTAAGAAAGCATGTCATGAGGGGAGTTGTTCAGAGTCACTGAAATGAGACATGGGGCATATCAATGTGGCTGGATGATTATTTGAATATCTAACAATGCTAGTGAGAGCCCTTAACAATCAGATCACTACAGCATCTATTCAGATAGACTTGACAGAGTTTGCTGCAATTTCGTTGATTACTATCCCAACTCTTTCATCTCTTCATCCCAATTTCTACTGGTTGAGCCCCAAGTACATCAATTTTTTTTTTGTCTCTCTGCCTTTATTGGGTAGCTCTCTGAAGTACCATGAATCTGATGTTCCTGACAAAAATTCATTCATTCATGTATTTATTTATAACTCAACTTATTCTGAGTACCTATCACATTCTAGATGCTCTGCTAGAATTCTGAGAATAAAAAGGATCAAAGCAAAGAAACTTCACCTTGGAAAACTAACACAGGCACTAAAGTGCAGTAGAACATGACAGGTTATGAGCATGCATTGGGCCCGCAGTAATGAGGTAGAGTTACATCATGTAGAAGAGCCAGGGCAAGTTTCCCAGAGAAAGTTGTTATTTGAGTTGGCTTTCAAAGGATGAAATGACATTTTTTTTCTGATTAAAAAAAAAAAGGATAAAGGGTAATTCAGGTAAAGAAACACATTTTCAAGGAGATATGAAAATTTCTGTGATAACCACCAGTTCAGGGTTACTACATCGTAAGTCATGATAGGTGGTAAAGGACTTGATATCTCAGGGAGGAAGTATGAATGAGCTTATGATGGTCAGTATCTACCATTTATTGGCTGTCAGTTTTAGGTATCAGAGGAGGACTGCGTGCCTTAACACTATTAAAACTTTTACAGAAATAACTTTTGTTAGTTAAACAATCTAGGCTTATTACAAAATCAAAAATAAATCAAATAAGTAGGCAGAAGAAAATAAAGAGCATGAATATCCAGTTAGTAGTGTGGGCACAGGAGGAGACAATTCTATGATGAGTGTTTAGAGCTGCCTGTGTCTCGGGTGGGGCTTGGATCAGCTGACCTCTCTATGACAGGGAGAGAGGAGAGCAGTTGGGATCTGGTGGGTTGTATCCTAGAGCAGGTCATCTTGAGTGGTGGGAAGGGAGATAAAGACTATATCTTTCTATAACAACCCAATGCTCTTGAGGTGACTGTTTTCTACCAGAAAATTCAAGTGAGGCAAGAGCTCTTGATGGTGCCCATATCTGGGATATCTAATGTGGACAATTATCCTAAGCCTGAAGTGGTTCTAGAGATGCCTTCAGTACAAATTCTGCTTCAGTGAGACGAAAGGTTAAATGGACTGTCAAAGGCACCTATATATGATGCACCCAGATGGGGCAGGGCTTAGGTCAATCGCCTCTAAAGGAGCAAGCCACATGCCCCTGGGGTTCCAGTTCCAGCGGAGGAAACAGCTAGCATAACAAGTGAATAAAAATGAAATAAACATGCTTCCTCCTCCTCTCTCTTCCTGCTTGCCTACATAATTGCCTTCATTCCTGACTGTACCTTTCCTTTAAAAAAAAATAAAAAGAAGAAGAAGACATCTTTTTCTTTGTGGACACATGTTCTCACTGACTGAAAAATTTTTAACAGTAATCTTTTAAAAATCATGTTCTAACATTGCTTTAAACCTGTTTCTTCTGACTTTGAGGCCATTTGTTCACAAATAGCTGTTCTTCTCTTGGGCAGAGAGAATCAGAATGTAAGCAGTGGGTAACATCAGGTGATAGGTCAGGAAGAAAAACAGGACAAATTTGCTTTTCCATTCAGGCACTCTGGCATATAATCAGGGACACCAAGGAATAGCCTGTTGGGTTATATATCCTGAGAAAAAGGAAGATAGAATAGTTTCCAATGAAATTCTGTGTTAGTATCCACCAAATTCATTTCATTTTCTGGGCTGTTCATATTTAGTTTGTGAAGAAAATCAATCTTAACAACTGTTTTTCTGCAATCACTATGAGAGTAAGTTCTCTTGGGCAGTTGGTCACTTGGAGAATTCAGAAGGAAAATATCTCCTCTATCCTGAAGATGGGACTTTTGGACATCTGTTAGGACTCAAAAAGCATATTCTCAGTTCTTCCTTCCTTCCCCACTGGGATTTTATTTCCCAGCAGTTTTTCTTTGTTTTCTGGTAAATTTTAAGTTTGCCAAATTCTCCTAATGCTGTTCAAATACTATTTTCTTATATTCTTTTTAGACCCAAATTCTAAAATTTCATTTTATGAGGTTATTTCATTAAGAAGCTGACTAAAATCAGTTTTCAGATGAAAACGATGTATCTCCTCTGGAAACAGAACTTTAAGGGGCAAACATTTACTAGTTTATAGAAGGACTGAACCTTCCTTTAAAAACAAACAAACAAAAAACAACCAGCTGGGGTGTGTTTTTCCACTGGAGTTCTTTGCAAATCACTAATAAGTTATTTAGTTTTGTGATCTTAGCCTAATTCATCGTTGTCAAAAGGAATATTTACCAACTTAGGAGATCTGTTGACTCATCAATGCAATGCAATGAAGCACATGTTTGTACTCAGAATTTCTTTTGCTTCAAGCACACTGGACCTGTTCCAAAGACATAGTAAGTGTAGGAAAAAGATAAACAGAGGTGTATACTGATTTTGGAAAATGTGTTGTCTACACTTGGGAAGATTACTAAATACAGAAAAATAAGTGGAAGATAAAGAAGATGTGGTTCCTGTGTTTGTCCAGAGATGGGACTCCTAGCAGCTAAGGTTGCCTTCCGCAGGGAATTGAGAAACCGTGGGAAAGAAAGCTTGTTCAGTGACCTTGGTTGTGTTGATTCAGTGCATATGTAGTGAAGGAAAAGGCCTGGTGATCCGATTTCCTATGAAATGAACCAATGCACTTTAGGAGTCACGAGGATTCCTCTCTTTTCGGCATCCACCTTTCATCCTTCCCTTCCAGCTCATCTCTGAGTGCTGTGGACAACCCCTGATGTGCCTGGGGCCCAGGCTGTGAGCCGAACTGATTTTAATGACTGCCCCGAAGCTGCAGCCAAACAGCTGTTTTACAGGTGCACATTGTTCAAGAATTCACAGTTAAAATGTCATTTAAGAGGTGTGCATAAATCATTTAAAAAGTATTTTAAATGCTCCAATGGGCTCCCTCCTTAGAGGAACCCTGTAGCTAATCTTTTTTGAAAGGAAAAGAGTCTCTCAGTAACTATCAGCACCCCTAAGTTTGGCCTTGTATATATTTGATAGATGTCAAGTGGGGTAGCTCTGTTTTCCCTGCACACAATCCAAATTGAGATTCTCCAACTCACTTCTCAATTTTGTTGCTGCCTGCCCCACAGGAGGGCCAGACAATTTAGCCAAAGAAGCAGTTTATATCTTTTCCTGCCCTATCAGGCTTTCCTGCAACTTCCCTGTTTCTGTGAATAAACCTTGATGAAGAAGCACACGCGTGAATCAAATCATTGGAGCTTCAAGAATGACAAATTCAGGATTTGATGTGGTTTAATTTCAAAATAGGCAATCCCTTCTAATTTGGGATGTTTGGGTAACTGTATTTAAGTTCAAACATGAAATCTAATAAAAACTTTCTGCTCAGAGAATTTACATGTTGTGCAAACAGAATTTTTATTCTGTGCTTCATGTGCTGTTCAACTGCCTATCAGCCTTCATGGATCCAGGGGTGATATCTACCTGCTTCATGTCATTATAGCAATATAGTTTTTGCTATTTCAGTTAAAAAAATTTGCCTAATAGATACTAGGTCAATTAATGATGCTATTATGATACCTGATTTATTTTCTTTGCGGTAATGCCAAAAAATTTTTTTTCTTTCCACTTATTTTCTCTCCTTGTGTTCTTCCCACTCCATTTTTCTCTTGGTCTTTCCTGACCTTGTACTGACCTTACTTCTAGACTTCCATTCTATGCCAAGGCTCATCATCCAGCCAACTGGAATTTCAGGGTATCTCTTCGGACACAGTTCCAAATCTCTTTCACCAAATATTGAAATAAATAAACACTTTCAAAAATTTGTTTTCAACTTTGTCTGGTACATTATTTGGCATTTTGATTTCTTTTCATTTTTGATCCTCTGCCTTAGGATTATGTTTTCTTCTGCACAGTGAGACACCTACCACACATGCTATCAGTTGAAGGAGAGCAAATGATAGCTTTCCACAGAGACGACTTTTAAGGAAATAGTAATCTTTTGCTATATTACCCCTGTATCTCATACTGGGGGTTTTCGTCACAAAGCCTAACATCAGAAGATTAAGGGAATAAAAAGACACATTCTTTTTGAATATGTTTGAATACCAGCCTTTCCAAAGCAAACATTCTTCTGAAATCATTGTGCTGGTTTTAGCTAACCCCTCTCGTGAGATGGGCAGAATCGGGTCCATGACTTTGGGTCAATAGAAAGTGATTGGAGAAGTAGGAAAGAGGTTTTTGCAGCTTCCTGCCTTTCATATTTGTCCTTTTCTCTAGACTTCCTTTTGCCAAAGAAATCCCAGAAAATATTTTGATAGCAGATTAGAGGAAGAAAGCCGGGATGACTGAATAAGAGTGGCTGTGAACCAGCGTCAGAGTTAGCCTGGCCTGAGACGGCTATTTCTGGCTGTGTCTCCTAGTATTTGTGAAATCTCAGCCAAATGATTTAACCCATGTCAAGTCCAAGTTCTTCTTCAGCAAAATGCAGTTGGTACCTTCTACATATGCGTTATGTGAAGTTCCTGGTTCAAAGTCACTGCTTACAATTTCAGCTCTCTTCTTTTAGTGACGACATTGGTCTGCCTCCCAAAAAGCAAAATACACCTGAGTCAGCATCATGAATTGACTCTGCTTTAGACCCCACTCAAATTCAGTTACCCATTGGTAATATGCTTTTGCGGCAGAAGGAAGATAATCAGCACACTTTCTACCTTACTTTCCACTTGGGAATAGAGTTGGTACAAAAGGAATCACAGGGTACTGTGGTTCAGCAGCATTTTCTACCCAAGGCAGTGTAAAACTAGTTCGCCTTCTAGATGTTTCTTCAGGGACTCCCAGAATTTGACTATGAGTCACCTACCCAAAATTTTGGGGGCTTTCTCTAGACCTAAATAATTCTCTGCTAATTTTTTATTTACTCAATAAAGTGAAGCAAACCTTTCATTTAAAAACACCCAAACAAAACATCTTTCATGTATCTGAGTAGGTTTGTTGACTCTGAGAGCCAATAGTATTTCAGCATTAGTGTTGGCCTCACGATTTCCTTAAAGATGGTCCTTTTCAGAAGGCGATCTATACTTCCATTGAAGTGGAAAAAAAGTAATTTATCATGTTCAAAACATCATTGGCTATTTGTAGATGATGGCTTATGCTTCTTTACATCTTCTATAGATATGCATGATCCCGGACCTCCCGCAGAATTCACAGGTGGTAGATGCTGGCAGTGGGAACCTAATGCCCTTTGACAAGACGGGGGTCTTCACACATGCATCCCTAGCACCCCTGTGCTCCTCTGCCTTATCATTAGGCAACAGGTTGGCCAGCTGCTAGAGCCACATTTGCACATGGTCCTGACAGCTGACAGGTGGTGTGGGCCTGGAGCTAGAGAAATGTTCTTTCCAATCTGGAAAGTTACCAAGCTGGGATGGGACATGCGGAATTGTCCAAGCCAGCATGAGCACCAGCTCTTTTCATTTTATCTTAGAGAGAAGTGTTGGCTGTTCGGATTTGCTAGAGGAGGTACAAGAATTCAGGAATCACACCTGGACACTCAGGTGAGGTGGTGGCTGCTTCCTCTTTGACTCTGGTGCTCACGCCTGGGCTGTTGCCATAGATGGTTAGCAATAACCAAGCATCTCTTTCTCTGTCTGAGCTCCCCAAGGAAATGCAGTGAACCCATAAAAACCTGATCATAAATTATGTTCACAGAATTGGTATCCTGAGGATACATTTTAGAACAATGGAGTTACAACCATGAAAACTCTGCGAGGACAGCAAAGATGAGAAAATATTAATACAAACCATCAGAAGTAAGTTTTGTCATGTATGTGTAGATTGGGCTCTCCGGCTACCAATCCATAGATCCTGATACTATTGCTGATATATATCTACAGGTTCCATCAGATTTGTTATGGATCACACAGACAAGTATCTCTTATTTCTCTTCTCTTTCTCTCTTTCTCTATTTATATATATATATATATATATATATACATACATATATATGTATGTATATATATACACACATAATGTGTATATATATACTCCATTTATATATATAAACTATATATATATATACATATATATATATATATATGTAGGTTTTAAATCACCGGTAAACAGAATTTTTTTCATATTTTTTAATAGAAAGGTGCAGGCAGGAATGAAGTTGGGTAGGCAGGCAGGCACACAGGGGGAGGAGGAAGAAGACTTTTATTTATTTTATTTAATCGTTCATCTTGGTTGTTCCCCATGGCCTCAGGTCACATACCTGGGTCCTCGGGATGGATGTGAATTGCACCTGGCAGACTTAACTGCTAAGCCACCATGGTGTGCCTAAACTGGGTTCACTTTGGACTTCGAATGTCTTGATCTCTTTTTAAACAAACCTTTTACGTATGGAAGTATAATTTCATAGAGGAATATTCACACATCCTAATTGTAAGCTTGATCTATTTCACTGGATAATCAGAAGCCTGGTGAAGAAACAGAGCATTCCAGGTACCCCAGATTTCCTGTGTGTTTGTCTCTGGTGTTCCCTACTTCCATGCCCTCATCCCTTGCCTCTCTCGACTGTGCACTCTCCTGGTTTCTAATACTACAGATTTGTTTTACCTGTTTTGTACTTTATATCAGGGTTCGGTAAATATTTTAGATTTTGAGGGACCATAGAGCTTAGGCTGCAACTGTTCATTGATGTCATTGTAGCAAGAAAATAGCCACAGACAATACATAAGCATACGGGCATGGCTGTGTTCCAATAAAGCTTTAGTTACAAAAGCAGATGCCAAATGACTTTGGCCCAAAGATCATAGTCTGCCAGCCTCTGCTTAATGTATGTTTGACAGTATGTCCTGAGATTCATCCAGGGATGCTGTGAGGCTGCCTCACACTGCCTCCTGAGGACTGGTTGAGCACATGTCTTTCCAACTCGGCATTCATTAAGGTCTTCGGGGTCATGTCTTACAACTGTCCACAGTGGGACAATCACACCTGGGAAATTGGCAAATGCTACCAATTATGTACTCTGCACCACCACCATTTGCTTTGGAATGTAACAGAATTGGGTCTCAGTGACAATTCACTTGAGATATCAGAGTCTCTCCTTGCTCATCTTTCCATAGGTATATGGAAACATCTACAGATAATGTGCTAACAGGAGGGAGGCTATTACAGAAATTTTCCTTTCTAACTTCATGTTCATGTCCTAGAATATTCCCAATATTAGCAGAGATGAGAGCTCATCTTAGGAATTTTTTACCTTTTAATTTTGGAATTTTAATGTTCGTATTGCCTTTGGAAATATCTCTAGCATTTCTCTTTCTCTTGCTGAGACTTAGTCAACTTTTCATAACTAGCATCGGCCTAGTATGCTTTGCTCCTTATACCTCTAGCCCATCCTTCAAAACTCTCATCAGGATTTTCTTTTTCAAATTGTGACAATGATCTCGAGGAACAAGTTAAATATTCCTCATGTCCTAAAAATAATTTTCTTCCTCTTTAGCAAGTCACAGGTAGTCCTAATTTCACATCATCCTTATCATCTCCAGTCTTTCTGCTGCTCTGCATAATCAGAATATGGAAGGATTTTTGTCATCTGATGCCTTTGCTCAGATCAACTCTGCCTAAACTGTGAGGACCAATTTACAATGGTAACTCCTTACATCTTCACATTTTCTAATCCCCACCTACAACCTCACACCAATAGGATCAATTGCTCCCTCATCTATGTCTTCAAGGTTATTTAAGTTTTGGATTTATTGAAACATGTCACATTATAATCAGTTGTTTATATATCTCTCTTTCCTGTTACTACATCCAGGAGAAGAGGGGCTGTTTATATCATTTTAATATTATCCTGTCTTAATTCTGCTGGGATACCAATAGGTTGCTGCAATATAAGAAAAACAGGGAAGCACAAAAAAGGTAGTAATGCAGATTTATTGCCACAGCCCTATGGGAGGACCCATCATCTAATCTAATAGAATTTCTACTCATCTAAATAGAATTTCTCTCTGAAAGAGGAAAAACTCCTGGTCAATTTGACATACAAGAAAGAAGCAGTGACCAATCCTTGGTAACTATTTCATCTCTAATACCTTTGGGAAAGATTTTAACCTACTTATATGGTGTTGGCTTCGTGGGTTACCCATTATAATTAGGACTTTAGGCAATGTGAGTAGTAGCTAATGCATTTCCTTCTGCTCTGAATGCTTTTTGCATTTGACTTCTCAGTGATTATCAAAACTCAGCACCCTATTTGCATGGTAGCATTGCTAGTCTTCTTGATTTGCAAATCCATCCCTTGTACTTAACACATGCCAGTACTTTATGTTTACTTTACATCTTGCTTATCTTATGTTGCCTTGTGCTACACAGCGTTTGGGGGTAGGAGACCTGGAGGTTCTGTCTCAAGTAGAGCATTAAATGGTTCCCAGGGCAAGAGTCTGTTCTCTCACAAGCAGGAGCTTCCATTACCTGTTACTATAGGAAGATAAAGTCAAAAGATATGGAGACTCAGTTGTGGACAGCCTTGAAGTAAGCATTTCAGAGATGGTCTTCTGCTGGGTAGGCAACCAGAAGTAATTGGAGGTTGATTATTACAGGAACATTATAATAGTGTTGGGTCATGGGAAGACTAAAATGGCATTGATGTGCAGACTAAATAGAAACAGGAAGAAAAAATAATCCAGACTTTTGGTGAAATGTCTGTTACAATAGTCCTAAGAGGAAATAATGATGTTCCTAAACTAGAGCAGTGGCAGCAAAACAGAACCAATAGTATGTACATATATACTAAGAACAGATTTGTTATAGGAAATGGCTCATGTGGTTGTGGAAGCCCACACAAGTCCCATGACTTCTTAAGCTGACGAATCAGAAAAGTTGGTTAGGTATTTCCCTCCTAGTCCAAAACCAGGGAACCAGGAAGTTCAGTGTCTGAGAGCAGGAGAAGATGAATGTCCAGCTACAGAGGAGAAATGAAATTAGTTTTTCCTCTGCCTTTTCATTCAGAGGATTGGATGATATCTATCACACTGGTGTGGGGGATGGTCTCCTTTACTCAGTGTAGTGACTCAAATGCTAATCTCCAGAAACATACCTACCTACATACATGCATATACATACACATTAACCACTACAAGTGGGAAACAAGGAAAAACAAATGTGAAAAATATAATCGATCTAGAATTTCCTGAATTTCAGAACCAAATGGGCAACCAACTTCGGCTCTCAAAAGTAGAAGTAAAGAAGATTTCAAGATTTCATGCTTTAGTGTCTGAGAGGGTTCAGATGAACTAGAGAAAAATACCTGATAGAAAAAAGCAGATTTGTTGAATTTTATAAATACACCAGTTAACACATTTGAGTGTCCCCTGTGTAAAAGAGATAAAATAGCCATTTTTCAGCTGAGATGAAATGGGACTTTAACATTGCAAAGAATCATTTATAATTACCTGATACAGATTAGGGTGGAGGGACCAGATCCACCACCACCCCACCCTTGCCAAGAAATAAGACCCATCTAGAGAAAGGAATCCCAGGAAGTTCCGTAGGTCAGTAATAGGCAATCCCAGGTCAGAGTTTCTCAAAGATAACTAAATTTCATCAAATTTGTATTCTGGGACATGGTTTTTCCAGATGACAAGAAAGAAGTATATTGCAACTCCAGTATTTATATAGCGAAGCTTTTAAATCTCCATTTCCCAATTCTGTGTGAAATTTTTAATAATTGTGAAAGCTCACAAAAAGTTAAGGGCTGAAACTTTAATTTTATTTTTGTTTGTGAGGGGAAATGTCATTTGATCAGGTGTGGGAGAAGAAAACAATAAGAAGCTGAATGAGATGCAATATTTTTAAGTTCTACTAAAGCATTCTCTTGGGCAACATGTAAACAGTGACATAAATGGCAGGAAATGTGGATTTTTTTGAACTATGAAAGGAAAATTTTTTTTCTAACTCTTAATGTCTAAAATCTGAAAGATGCTTGGATTTGGGTTGCCAAGGCAGGAGAGATATACTGTTATGACTGACTTTTATGTTATATATATATATATATATATATATATATATATATATGTGTGTGTGTGTGTTATATATATATATATATATAACATACATTTGTATACATATATGATTGCTTTAGTAAATTCAACTTTTAATAATTTTCAATTACTGTACATTATTTAAGTGTTTTAATATAGGCATGTGAAAGAATCTCAAGAGCAGAGTCTTTTGAATATACTCTTATCCTGGAAATGGAAGGTAGGAAAATAACATGGTTCAATGTTAGACTAATACTACATTCTGGAAGGATTTACTTCATTAAAATGAGAGGCAAGGAACTTTCAGCATTTTAGGATTATTTGTACTAGATACCTAGAATTTGAATAAATGTAGCTTGGTAAATTAAAAAAAAGTTAGACCATGAGTTTTAAATGTACACTAATATTCAAAATGATTATAGAATTAAAGAGATCATTTGTATGATGCATCCCTTTAACATAAATCTGAATTTTGGCTTCAATTAGGTGGATAATAATGGAGTAAATATGTATTTTTTGTAAAGGAAAGGTGCAGAAAGGAATAAAGGTGAGTAAGAAGATAGACAGTAAGAGAGAGGAGGATGAAGCATCTTTATTTATGTAGTTATTCACACTGGTTGCTTCCCCCTGGGCCAAGGACTCCAACTCAGGATTATGTGGCTTGCTCCTTCATAGTTGACTTAACCACTACTCTACCAGGGCATACCTATTTTTTCCTTCTTTGAAATTCTAAAACAGTTAATTCACTTATTGTATACTTTACTTAGATAGGTACAAATACATTTCTTTATTTAAGGAAGCGTATTTAGTTGTGCAAAAGATGTTTTTTGAATGCTCAACTATTTCTAAAATTGTTTTCTGACAATAATTGCTTTTTCATAGATTTTCAATTTTCCTTCAACCTCTGGAGTTGAGTTTTCTTTTAGATTTCACTAATATTTAAATATGCATGGAAAAAGGAAAGAGTGCCTCTATTATTTGAGCTTCCTCCTCCATCTTTTGTTTGTCTCCCTGATAATTACTCTCTTGAACAGTGAGGAAATGATTTTTCTCAGGATTGCTGGCTTTTTTGGACTATCGTATTCACTATGTTTCACCATCTTCAGAGATGGAATAATATCTATAACTAAGATTTATGATGTACTTTGAAATATAGAAAAAAAAAAAACCCACGATTGCCTCCTTGAATAATAAGAAATTAAAAAAAAAATACATGCCAGCCACCTATTACTCTTAAAACTTAATATGAGATTTTTAAGACATCCTGAGATTACTTTTGAGATTTAACAAGAATTGATGAGGAAGAGAGACTTTAGAATTAGCTGTCTTTATAGAAAGAAATTTTACAGGAAAGAATTCTCTCAAGAGTAGTTGTTAACTCCCTGAACTCTCAAATTTTTGAATACTTCTTCACTTAGATATATATCTGGGATACTGTGAGTCTTGCTTTGGATTTAGGAACTGGTGTCACACTAAGAAATAGAATGCTGGAACTAGTTATTTTATACCTAATGAATTCCAGAGCACAAAAAGATCAATTCTCAGATTGTAGAGGTAGATAAACTTATCTTAAGTATTGTTGTTAAAAGTATATTTTAAATGCCTTTATAGGTAAACAGAATTTATAGTTAACAAAAGCAGAAATCAAATAAGAGTTGATCAAATTTACAAAGCTATGCAGTAGTTAAACAGGGTTCTGGATCCTTAGTAGAATTTCCTATGCTCCTACTTTATTTTATTGTAGGAATGAATGCTCCTGATGTCTAGATATAGGATCTTTCAATGACCCTTCTCAGAGAATATAAGTTTTAAAGTAACTGCATGTATAAATGCTATGCTGCATGAGTCTGCTCTGTATTTTCTCTTTGTAGACATGTCAGGGTGCCCCCTTTATGCTGTGACAGTCAACTCCAGTATCTGCCCCTGAATTACACAGTGGGCACAATGGGCCAGTCTGTTTAGACTGGGTCCGCTCTCACTACTGCAGAGACCCCATCTGGGCCCCTGAATAGAGGAGGGCCGGTCAGAGTCCTGGGAATTGGGAATTCAAACAGAAAGTTGATATTGTTTATTTGACTGTCCTAGTGAATGCAGGTGCCAATGGTTGACATGGGGTAGCTCTTGGAAGCCTCTGTGTGGACAGTAAGAAAGTGATGAGAATTTTTCTGGGACTCTTTGGCCACCAGTTCTGGGTTCTAGTCATTGGAAAGAATCGGTTATATTGGGTTATATCATAGCAGATGACTGGACTTTTACTTGAAATTCTTCTCTCTTTTTAATCTTTTCTTAAGCCAACTCCAATAGGAGTCTTACTTGATACTAAATATCGCCTCACCCTTGTTTCTCCTCTTACACATCTTTACAGAAGACTGTTTTTGTGACTATGAAAATTACAGAGCCTTATCTTTCACTCGTAGAAATGCACCTAGAAACCCAGGATTCATCTTCTTTAAATTCTCTTTTATCCTTCCTCCCTACTCCATACCTTTCGAGTCCATTCACATTTATTGCATTCCCATTATGTGTCTGCTTTGTGCTCCACAGAGGTCTTCTTATTTCATTTCCATTAAATATGTATTTTGATCTTTTATAAGATCTCCATTCAAGTCTTTTTTTCTATTGTTTGTTTCCAGCCTTTGAAATTAAAAAAAAAAAAAAAAAAAAAAAAAAAGAACTTTGGTTTTAGAGTTTCCAGTTGGGCACAAAAAGCAGAAAGCCCTGCTGTTATTTATTGTGAGCTAAGGGAAGATTTAGTAACTATTCACAGTTGATATTTTGTAAAGATGGCAGTACTTTTGAAATCATTCTCTATCTTTTCCAAAGGTCAGAGAAAGAATAAATGGACTTGAACTGAAATATTAGAATGCTGTTGGAAAGAAATGCTGTTGAGAAAAAAGGGATTGTCCAGATGTTAAAAGCTGTTGACTGTCCTGTGGTGTGAAGAGTAGGGTCATGTAACACCTTTCACTCCTCCTCTTCTCCCCCTTCCCTCCTCCTCCCCTCTCCCCCACATTCCCC